>VXBZ01000400.1:1520361-1574471 GCA_013399135.1 Heliornis fulica | reverse complement strand
TCTATGGTTCTATGATTCTATTCCTGCATGCGTTAGGGTAGTTTGTCTTATCCCTGTTTTTCTAGATCTGTTGAAGTACTTCCTAGGGATATACAATGCTCTGATTACTAACCATGCTGTAATGTTCCTGATGCCCTTAGAAGTAATATTTAATTAAAACCCCTATTGTTTAAAGATCAAGAATGTGTAAATTACACATTCTTGATGTTTATACAAGTAAATTCATTTTGAATTTACTTGTATACATATATATATCACTGTATACAAGTAAATTCAAAATGGGAATGAATTTTATTTGTTGCTCTATTTCTCTATACTAAGAAATGCTATTCCAATCTTTTTTCCTTTGTTGATAAGGACTCTCCAACTACATGAAAGATCAGATGTGGGCCCAGGTGTGCTTCAACATCCTGTTAGTATGTTTGATGATCCTCAAAACCTTGTAGTTCTTAATAACTGATGCTGTTTCTCAAATCTTCTCAAGTCTTTTTAGAGAACACTGAATCAGTTTTCTCCTTTTCACAGCTTGTTTGCCATATGTAAATACCTCAAATAAAGCGTGTGGACATTTTACTTTCAGCCCCAAGTGCTTCTGTGTGTAAGAAATTGACAGTACACCGATCCTGCAATAAGAAATATCAGCTAATGACTTTGTAATGTGGACTGTGTATGTCCTGTTGCAAAACAACAGAACATACAGAATGTAAATTGTCTTTTCATATGTGAGTAACTGGAATGCTTGGTGGGGTTAAATGTATGTTACCATGTAATCTTGGTTTCTCTGAAGCTATTGCAGACTCTTATTGCTGAGGGGGTTCTTTGGTGTGTTATCCCCCACCATTTCCCAGATTCACATTTTAGAATCTCAACTATTTTTCTGCATTTGACTTATTGACAGATTCTACTTGATGTTCTTTCCAACTGAAACAGTTACGTCAGGCCACATGCAGTGCCTGAGGATTTGAAAATCTATATTGAAAAGGAGCAAAGTAAAGCAATCTTTAATGGCAGCAAGAATTGTTTACCCTTCCCCTAATAGGTGAGAGCCATGGATGCAGCTGAGACACTGCATTTTATGTGCTGTGTCTGTTTTCAGTATAAACCAGTGTCTGGGAACAGAACCAGATGACAAGAAGGCACATGTAAAATTCCCATAATACTTCTGTGTTTAGTTTAGTTAAAGTAAGATTTTTTTTAAAATTTTCATAAATAAACTGTAGGGCTTTTTTCCTGGACTTTGTTCTCATGATGACCAGTAACACATGGCAATAGTACTGAGGTTCTATCTGCTATAATATCATATTATAAATATGCCAAAACAGCAATTTTCCTGTAGAATTAGATTAAGGAATTGTATATCTACATATATATATATGTAGATGTATATATATGAAAAGTATGTATAGGGTATATTTATAAAACTTGGTTAGCACGGATTAATTTTGTTTCCTAAGATATAGATTAGAAAGCACAAACCTAACGACCTGTTTATAATTTATTTTTATCTTCTCATTAGCACTAAAATACCAAGCAGTTGCAAAATATTCAGCTCCAGAATAGATCATTATTTTTGTTTTATTCAACTGTTCAGGCTTCCCACACTTGAACTAAAATTAAGAATATCCCAGTTTGGGTCTTGTTTGTTTGTTTGACTCTGAAACCTAAGTGATTCACGTTTCTTTTAGGCCCCATCAGAGAGTTGCATAAAGAGCGTGACATGAAGTGGCTTGGGAAAAGGGAAGACGCAGAGGAAGACAGTAAGTACTTAGTAAGGGGAGGCAAGGGTTAAGGCCTGGGACCGCAGAACAGCTGGAATATGTTAGTTTTACAGGAAGGCAGCCCAGAGAGGGAGTGTGAGCTGCCAGCAGGTGGCTGGGAATGGCTGAATAACTCAGGGGTGAAACTGGAAGACAGCTCTGCCTCTGACTGTGATGGCTCGACCAGTTTCAGCAAAAGCCTGTCTTAATTTGGAACAGTGGACCTTTGTCAAAGCCCATTAAAGTAAATTTAGCATTTCCTTTAAATAGAAACGGTTCTGCATCTGGCCCCTGCTTGTTTTGACACTTTATTTTTTTCTTTGCTGTATCACTTAAGCTTTATCTTCTTTCTCTGTTGAGGAGAAGAGGGCTGATTGACTCCTAGACAGGCTTCCAAGTGTGAGATGGTGACGTGTCCCTTGGAGAGACTGCCTCCAAGTCAAGCAGACGCTGTTTGTTAAGAGAAGTTGCAAGAAGACACCTGTGGGAAGAGAGGTCTGCTGGGGTTTCTCTGCCTTCTGTGGTAGGAAAGCTGTGCTGACAGGGCCAGCTGCTCTTACCACAGAGATGCTTTGCTCTGGTTTGCAGTACCGGTCTGTGTTTTCTAGAAGCCCTAGTCATAAAGGGACTTTGCTCTGGGTGGCACTGTACAAACACAAGAGGATGTCCCTGGCCCAAAGATCTCGCAGTGTAGGTATAAAATGAGAGATGACAGCATGTGGACATGGAGACAGACAAGCAGAAGGACCCAAGGACAGTGCAGGTCTGTGAGCATAGCACAGCAGTTTTCTCAGCATTTAATTGCCATGGTGTAAAAGAGAGTTTGAAGGAAGGATTTGAAGATAACAGGAACCTGAACAGCTATTTCTGAAAAGTTCCTCCTAGGTGTGAAGGTCAGTGCAGGATAAAGTGTATGTGTTCTTATTTGACAATCTAACAAGGTGACATTTGGCAGGATTGGAAAAAACAATACTGGAATAACCAAGATATGAGATGATGAGAGCTTGGAGAAGACTTTTATCTGTACAGATGGGTGGGAAAACTTGACCTCATGCACTAAGCAGCAAGGCTCTGTCATAGTTGTGTATATCTATTAGGAGAGGACCTACAGAGAAGTCTAAACTGAAGATAAATTGAAGATGATGTCTGGATTATGTGTCTGAGTGATGGGTAGGCTGACAGTATTAACCACTGTGGCTATGACAGAAGATCCCCTGCACAGTAGAGAGAAGAGTGGGAGTGATCCCAAGGGAACTTATCAGACTGTGGATAAGAATGTGTGTATGAAAGTTGCAGGTGTTGAGAAATTGTGGCCATTTGTGTTGGCATGTGTGCACTAGAGAGGTTTGTGTTTGAAGTCAAAAGAGGTTACGTTTGGGCGGTGGGAGGGTGTAGGCTAACCAAGGGCAGAAGCCCAAAGCAGTTTCAGTACAGCTGTAAGAGACTTCAGATGTGTACAGGGGAGCACAAGGAAACAAAATTCCTGATAGAGCTAGGAAACTGGAGGACACAATCCCAGGGATATCTCAATACAGACTTTGTGAAGCCAAGCAGCTATCAGGACCAAAAGAAAATGTTAAAGCTTCAGCCAAGAATGAACAGAACATCAAGGAGAGTGTTAATGACTGTTGAGGCCAACTGAATGAGTAAGGGAATAGTGTACCTCAGAAAAATTTCAGGTGGAAAAAATGAAAAGAATTTTAGAACATGCATACCAACATCATATGAAGGTGAACGTACTGGGCGTTGCTGGGACTTAGGAAAATATTCAGCAGAGATTATACAAGTGATTTTAGAGATAGGAGACCTTAAAATTTGAATGAACAAGCTGCAGCCAGAAATCCAGTTCCCTTGTAACTGGTCACTAAGGTAGTCTCTGGTACTTCTTTACATGGCTATGTCCTTTTTATCTTTTGCTGTGACTGTTACTTTCCCAGAGTAGTATGTAAAATGCTCCGATTTGTGCTGAGACTCAGCATTTATGAATCTTGGTGTTTTGCTGTTTATAAACCCACTTTATTTTTCAGCTATATATTCTTGTAAGTGGACAAAGAATCAACACCTGAGAATTTATAAAAGTGTTTAACGGAAAGTAGAGTTAAGAAGTTATATATATTTAATTACAGCTAGTCATAATTTTTCATCCAAGACAAATGCTGTTGAGACTATGGCCCTGTACTCCAGGGGAACTATACTAATCCTACAGATACATTGGCTACCTAATATTTTAAGAAAAGATTCAGCACAGATCACTTCCTAAGAAAAAAAACCTGGTGGCCTATTGAAAAATAATTTTGGCAAATGCATAATGATAAGATGCTTCACATTTCTGATCAAGAAAAATACTGCTTTAAACAAATATATAGATAATGAACTGGCAGTTTGCACAGGAGCTTTCATGACAGTAAGATAATAAACACTGACATGAATAAATTGTCATGAGTTGAACAAAAAGAAACCCAAACCCCTGTCAAATTATCATTTTGATGAAGTTGGTGCAGTTGGTTATAATGAAAACAAATGTACTGGTGGCTCCCTGTAGCAGTAATTTTACTGTCCGAGATGACAGAGTTAGTTCTGAGAAACTTTTTAATTGTTTTATCCACATAATGGCATACTGATCACTTTTTTTGTCACTGGGCAAGGAAATAATCGTAACAACAAAAGCTAGATTTCATACCAGAGGTACCACTTTTATCTTTAACTCTTTATTTGTGGCAGCACAAATGAAAATAATTGTATAGCATGATGAATGGCACGATGGGATCCATATTGCTTATGTGTTCGAGCTGGACTGGAGCCAGTACAGAGAATATGTGTATACATACCTGACTGGGGTTTAGAATTAAAATGTTTGCAGGAGTCCTTGTAGTGTGGCTATCTAAAATACTTCACCTGAACAGTTCAGAGGTTCTGCAAAACACAACAGTTTCACTGTAGTTTGTCATGATTCTTCCCAGTGTCTCCGCAGATGCTTGTTAATCTGGTTAAATCTTTACTTCAGAGTTTCGCTGGACTTCCATAAAATCAGTATGTGAAATAGGAAAGCAGTGTCTTTGTTTCAGGTTCTTGTGAGCAACACCACAGCAGCTAAAGAGCTGTGACTTGCAAGGTGTAGCCTATTGATCACACGCTTGAACTGAATCTGTCACTTTTTTATCACAGTTAAAAAGCTGACATTTACAGTCAGATTATAAAAATAATAAGAATCAAGTTGCTTCCTTTCAGGAATTTATTTTAAATGTAAAGGAAGCTAAGAGGCATGTGTTTTTATGCAGTGTATACTCATTTGGAAAACACAGGAAAATATTTTGGATTACATATAAAGAGAATGTATAAATTTTGATACCTTGTTTCACTAAATATTACAGATTTTCTCAAAACCACAAGTGATTATTTTTTTTATTTAGAAAAATATGTTTTGTTTATGGTATACCTGGCTTTCTTTTTAGTAATACTAGAAGCTGAAGAGACAGACCAATTTCTTTGTCCTTTAAAATGCTGCATTGTTACTGAAACTTTCCAACACTGAACATTTCACTGATCCCCTTTTCTCTGCCATCTGCCTGATCTGGCCTCTTTCCAAATAATACAGCTTTCCCAATGGATATAGTTGTCCTGGTACAAGAGTTTTTAGTCAGGGTAGGGAGAATTCACATTATGTTCAGTTGTTTCTTTGATAATGCTTATAAATATTGAATGGCCATATACACTTACAGCTTGTAGATTCACAGATGCACATAAAAATGCTCTGTTTGTCAGAAACTCTGACTTGTTCTCTGCTTTGTTGAAAACCTGACACTAACTGTTAAAAATATTTGAGTTTTCTGCCATTATGTTCTCTGTTAGTTTGTTTATTTTGACAATTACTTTCTTACAGTATCTGTATAATCTTCAAGAATGGATGTTTTGAAATCGGGTTGGCTGATTTTAAAAATAAAAAAAAATGAAGTTCCAGATTATACAAGATTATAGCTGAATTGTTAATTGAACATTTTGGAAACAGTTGTCTTCTTGTAGAGTGTCTTAGGGAAGATAGCATACTTTAGAACCTGAGCACTTGGACATTTGCCATTTAACGGACTGTCAAGTTGAACACAAAATCACTGATCGCTTCTTAGCCATCTTCAGAATTTTAGATTTATTTAAATTATATATTGTGGTCATATATTGCATTAAGTATTGCGTCATATGTAAGGACATCAACAGAGAAATTATATTCCACAGATCTAAGAAAATGCAATGCATCGTTAAAAATACGTATGAAAAAGTATTGTATTTTAACATGCACAAGTGCATTAACTGTTGAAAAGGTGGAGAGGTCTCATTTCCCCTTCTTCCTTTATGCTAGAATCACTTTCATGCTAGTAATTAAACAGTGCGTTTTATAGTGAGCAATTGTAATAAAAACCCATCAGACACTGACAACTTCCTTTAAGAGGAGCATATTACATTATACTCTGAACTATGTAGATCATCTCTGAACAGTGATCGAATTTCTTGTTGAATAATTAACTCTGTGTATCCCAGAATGTCTAACACACAATCTTTCTCTTTTTTTTTTTTTGTTTTGTTTTGTTTTGTTTTTTGCTATTGTACTCATTCTCACAGTTAAGGAAGAACACTACTTGTACTTTTTTCTTTGAGAGAGATGAATGTTTGAAGTCATCTTCAGTCCTGGTTTCAAGAAATGATTTTCATCCATTCAACTGAAAGAGTGAACTTTTGGCTCTCAGGCTCTGTCGCTGTGTCAGAGTCATTTCCAAATTCTTGATTAGGAGCTTGAAACCCCTTCTCAGGCAGTCAGTTCCAGATTTGAGGATATTTGAGGATATATTGGGTATAGCCATTGGAGGGTAACTCAAAGGTGTCAGTGCTATTTAAGTCTTCCCTAGGCCATAACTTGAAGACTTGCACTTCATTTGCATAAAGGCCCTTTTCCATTTCCCTGACAGTAGAGAAATTGTGTTCGTGTAGCCTGTTCAGAACTGGAATTGTGAGAATAGGGCATGTAAGCATGTGTTCATCTTTTGACCTGTGCTGATACATTGCAACAATGGTTGCTAGGTGGCAAAAGGAGTGGCCAAAATCGAGGCAGCTGAGGACAGCAATTTCACTCCAGAGGCAGATATATCTGATAAAATGTGCATGTTGAATAGCTTCTTACTCTGTCTCTACCTTGAAAATTCATTCATTTTCTGTTTTTTATCTGGAATTCCAGCAGGTATATGTCCTGCACCAGTGGAAGTTTCTTTACCAAGACAGTTCTTTCTTCTCTTTTGGTAGTGAATGTGTTCAGTACAGAAAGCAATTGAACGTTCATTATTTTTCCTAGTGTTACTGTGAGTTGTTAACATACTATCCAAAAGATATTTTTTCCCCCAATGTTCAGCATTCAATGTCACCTGCTGGAATTCTATCTGGATTCCATTTTTTGCAATTATGGTATTAGTTTATAACATAGTCTTTACCAAACAGACACTCAGCACCTAACTCATAGTAGCAGGGTGTAGCTTTACAGCTGGATGATATTTATTACCCTGGAAAGCTATTTGGAAAAAAAAACAACCCAGCAACCCAGCAGACTGTATCTTCCATGAAAATGAACATATTCTCATGGAAATTCCTCAAGAGGAAGCTGGCAGAATTAACAAGTATGAAAACAGGGAGTCTGCACACTTTAGCAAAGTAAGTTTGCCCAAAGGCTGGTAAGCAGCAGAATAACTGGGTAATATCAATATCTTGTTTTTACTTTGAAACAGTTATACACTGCTGGATCTTTTTCCTGTGGAAAGAAAATAAAAAACCCAACCATAACAAAAAACATGCCCCCCAATTTAGCACATTATATACGTTAGATATAAATAGAGTCTTATCTGTTCCAAACTTCAGCTCTCATTTTTAACATCAGTTCGAGTGAGATGAGAATTGGGCTTTGTATTTAATAAGAGACTAACTGTTATTTAATTACAGGAACATGGTCAGAGAAGTCTTACTGACCAGGATGAGGAGATAGAATAGCAGTGTTAGCATGCTAAGTATATTGTTTTGATTCAAGTGTTGACTCTGAGCCCTGTTCTTGTATACAAATAACTCAGTTGCTAAAATTAGGCTTGTGAATGGAATTTATTTTGGTCCTTTTTGGGGAGATTTGGATAGAGGGAGTTGGAGAGGGGGAAATCTTTTTCACAGTACATGTACAAATGCAAAATATTTTCCAATGTGAGTTGTTTTATAGATTTTTTTATTACCAAATTAATCTGAGAAGTGATTAGTTGGATTTATCTCATTGCTCTGTTTTTTCTGGTGATGTGTAGACCATCATCATCATCGTGCAAAATCTGACAAGGAAGTGGTGGCTGGAGGAGAATTACTGCCAGTGATTTCTGTCTTACTGCCAGTGCAAACCTGGGTGAGTATGCTTGCTCCACGAAGAGTTTGTATGTGAGGAACTACTCTTGGCATATAGGATGTTCTTGTAGTAGAAGATATGCTGCATGGCAGCTATAATAATAGCCTCAAAGCTGTACTCTGAATGGTCTTGTTTCCCTGTTTTTCATCCAACTGCTGTTGAAGCTCTGTACAGTACAGCTGCAGCATGACCCACAGTGTCTTTGCCTCATGTGTTCGTTGTTGCTCTTCCGTGCCAGAGCTCGGAACAAGTTCATCAGCCTGAGGTGCCTCAGCAAAGCTGGCATACCTCCCAAAATCTGACCATACAACTGAGCCCATGCCAAATGCTGTACCTTTCACATAAGAATGGCCTCTTCACAGTCATCAGGACCATTCCAGAGAGGCTAAAGCTCAGCATATGGGTCGGCATTTTTAGTGCATGTCTTCCCCTCTTGAAAATGACTGTGATGATTTGTGTTTTGAAATGCTGTGAAAGAGAAGCCCTTCCTACACCCTGAGCCACCCACAAAAATATTCTGAATAGCAAGGGCAGCAGAACATGTCAGTCATGCTACCCTTGCACTACCCAGACATCTGTGAAAATTTCATGCTTCCGTGAGCAGATTCTCCAAAGGGCTGAATTTGGCTGTAAGTCTTTCAGGGAATACTTCCATTTTCTCTTCCCATGCCTTTTTCTTGTGTGTCTTTTAGTTATCCCTGCTATTAAAAAACAGATGAAAAAAAAAAAAGAAGAAAGGCACAAATTAAAGAAAATGTATAAACAACAGGAGGGGGCAGGCTTAAACTGACAAAAAGCAAGAAGATCAGACTAGCTGTAAACCTGGAAATGCTGTTCTCAACTCCTGGCATGTGCAGGAAATGCAGCACATATGGCACATGGAATCACCTGGAGCTAGGCCTCTTCATTGCACCTTGGCATAGGAGAGCAGGAACAGAGCAGAGATGCAGATTTTAACTCTCAGTTGTCTGGTGTCTGGTAAGGATCAGCCTCAGCCTATTCTTACACTTGGTTTCCGGATCACAAATACAAGGTGTTAAAAATAGAATCAAATGATCTCATCTGCATTTAAAACGTGGATAGCAGTGCATTTTTGTCAATTAAAAACTTTGAATATAATGTTTTCTAGTGTTTAAGAAATACATATGAATATAATTGTATCTTTTATTATAGAAAACTTGAATTTTATTATAATGAGACTTCATTTGTGATGTTCTCTGCAAAAGCTGTTTCTGATATTATGCTTTTAAGTAAGCCTCTCAGTGTGCCTTACAATCATTAATGAATCAGACTTTAGGTAAAGACAGTGTAGGTATGGCAGCATATCATTATACAGGGGAGTAGAGTGAAGTGTGATGATGTAAATATTTACTACATCTTGCACAATGCTGAGGAAAAGATAGCTCTGAAGGTCGGATGATATTTTTAACTGTTCATAGTATACTCAACATAAAAAAGATCTTTGAAAAATTCAAACCATTCCTAACTTTTTCTCAACATTGGCAAACGTTGTTGGGGAAAAGATGAAAGTAAATGTTTTTAAAATTCAGAACGTCTGATATTGAGCATTGGGCCACACCTGTGGTTTTGTTTTTGTTTTTTTTTCTTAAAGCTGAAGTGCTCTGTTTTGAGAAACTAAAATCAAAAAGTTATCTATTTTCTGGTTTTGTTTATTTTGCCATGGCATTTTTAATTTATTTGGAAAAATGAGGATGAAAATCTTCAGAATGATAGAAAATACTTTCAAGTTGATGCAAACCTGTGGGTTCTTTTTATATGAGAGATCCTCCTAAAAGTTCCAAATGCTATTCCTGCCCCCACTCCTGCTCTAGAAATTTATATCATTTATTCGGCTTCCTGTACCACAGATCTCCTTGATACAGGTAAGTATATGCCCTGACTGTCATATTAATGTAATGCGTGGCATTTCTGGTTAGTTTTTCTGTCAAGCTTTACAAGTTTCTGTATTTTATGGACTGCTAGAATAAAATTGATAGTAACTATTGTACATCAAGTTCTGAAGAGCAAAACAGTTTTCGCTCATTTATTTTACAGGGTTATCATCGCTATCACAAGCTGATATTGCACAGCTATATGATTAAATTGTATCTTACCTTTTGAAATATAGAAATGTAAAATTTCAAACTTAGGGGAATAATTACATGTATTTTGAGCTTATGCAGAAATTTTCAAAAGAGACCTAGAAGAATGAATGCAAGAAATGTCCAAAAACATGTATGCATCTAGGAGTTTTAAGAATGCTCTTTATACTTAAAAGACTTTTTTTTTTTTTGAGCCCTAGAAAAGATGAAAGGTTTTAAACTGCTTCTGAACTGGTATTTTCTCAGTTTAATGAAATTTTGGAAATGCTGCTGTATATTGGGGTAGTGCAATCAATTTAATATTTAATCTCTACACAAAATCAAACACAATTTTATGTCTTATACTTAAAAAGAATTTAAAAAAAAACCTCAGTCAGCAAAGAACATAGTGCAGTCTATGCTGCATGTATTGTCAGAAAAAACCAATGCATATGCTCAGTGGATACAAGAAAAGCCAGGATGTTTTGTTTGTAATTAGCAGTAACTGGGGAGAAGGACTCTACTTTTGAAAATTGCTTGTTTGCATCACTTAAAATTTGATTAATCAAAATTGCCCCATAATCATATTGTTGCTACAGTGTGTTTCAAAACATAGCTTTAGTTCAGTGAAACCGATTTCTAAGTTGTCAGGAAAGAAGAACATTTAACTATAAGCAAGAGAGTCAAGCTGTCTCTGCCTGTGTAGACCGATTTTAACAGACAGAAGCTCTTCTAAGCTCTGGACAGAAGGCAACTTCAGTCTGAAAGCTCCACAGCTGTTTTAGTGCTTCTTTTTTCATGAGCTAATAGACGCTGTGACAATATGGGGTTTTTGGACCAAAGCTGACTTGCATTTGACTGCCCTAAAGCAGAGAGCAGAAGAACTTGTGTCTGGAAATCAAACACAGTTGGATTTTCAGTGAAGGTGTTTCAGTGAAGACTTAAATTCTTGAGTTTGACCCTAACTGCTGTGGTCTCACTTTTGTGTCTGTACTGAGCTTGTGACCTGGTGCCAAGTAATCCTCTCTTTGGCAGGATAAAGTCACTACATTATCAGGTTTGCGTTCTATAGTGCTCCCTTTTTTGCCATTTTTTTTCTTTTAATTTTACTACTATTAGATTTTAATTTTGTAAATAATTGGCCACTGCCTGAATTAAGGAAATTAACTTTGAGTTATTGGAAGAAAAATTACTGAAGGACAACTGACTTCTTGAAATTTCCCACCTGAAAACCTAGGGATAGAGTGGGGGAAAGATCCTCCAATAGGGTGCTCTCAGAAAGGGGTCAGAGTGAGACAAATAAATTCAAATGTCTGCAAATTCCTGACAGAGTGCCCTGGATTTTTTATGATAGAAGGTACAGGCAGTTGCTTGCTGTTTAGAAATAGCCAAATTTTGTTGTTAGCCTGAACTGTTTACTAAGTGGACATTTATTTATGGGTTGTCTCAATCTGCATTTTTTAGCAACGGCTACTTCTAGGGTGAGCAAGAGAGAAGATGTCTTGCAGTGTTAGTGGCACATGAATGAAGCCATTGACAGTGACTGAGGTAGTTTTTGCTAAAGTCACTAAAATTAAACATCTTAATGGTAAAAGAGTATAGAAGAAGCTTTGATGTCTCAAACTCTTCTGCTGTTCCCTAAAGCTTTTCATACCAGCTGCTGACTTTCTCATTTGGAGAAAATAGCAATTGAGAGTCAGAGAAGAGAGATGTTCTGTGAAGTTCAGTCCATGAGACAAGTTTTTCATGGGTGTTGGAAGGCAAACACAGGGAAGTAAACACAGCCTGCTGGATTACAACAGGTTAGTAAATAAAAACTCTGTATCATTTCCACAGAGCTCTTTCTGTAGAGGCAACTGTTTTATGAAATGCATCATGGTTAATTATCACCATATTTCAGTAAGATATATGTCTGTCTTCTTTTTACTTTGCTTACAAAAGTTGTTTGAAGTTGGTGAATAATAACACTAAGGGACGTCAATAGAAAAGAGGTTTTACAATTTAGGTAAAGCAACCATTATCAAAGTGTGTCAGGAACTGGTGATTCTAGTTTCTAGTGTACATTCAGAACACCATATTGTGGCCTAGGTCTCCTGGAATGCATTAAAGTTGTTGTAAACTATACTTGTACCTTGCAGCAGTGCTGGGAATTGAGACACCCCTAACTGCCATGAACTTTGTGCAAAGCTCCCACTGAGGTTAGTAGGAAGGAAAGGAAGGCTCAATTACTACCTTTTGTCAAGTGCAATGAGGTACTGATGAAGTGGTCTGTGTCAGTCTGAATTGCGTTTGTCACATGTGGAGTGATCCCTGAGCAGAGAAGAGGGTAAATACATGAAGTATTAGGTGCTGAAATTTAGGCAGCACACTGTACAAAACTGGCCTTTATTGGGGCATCGACATTTTACTTCCAAGCTAACTTTTCTTCCAATCAGATCATTCTTTTAAAATTTGTTGGACTTTTTTTCCCATGCAAAATTGTCAATGTAAATACCTTTCTAGTCACAAGATACTCTAGTGTCAGTAGTAAAAGAAGTGTTGGCTTGAAAGGCTAAATTACTGTGGACGAGCTTTTCTGAACTATTATAATTTTCTTTCTTTCCTGACTGTTCACAGGTATGGCTGGAAGATGCATTCTACTCATTCAACCTCACACACAGCAACTTCCTGGGTTTGTTTGTTTTTTTTTTTTTCCAGAAAAGATGAGAGAGGAGAGACATATTTTTTCTGTCTGCTCTATCTTGAAAATATTTCATTGTGTCTTGTTTGAGATTTCCGTAAAACGGAGAAAGATTTTCTTGAAATCAGAATTGTTCCTAGAGGAGAAGGCTGGTGCGGTTTTCTAACATTGCCTACTTGGCAAATTTCTTGCAACTGTCTCTGTGTAAAATGTTACACAAGGACAGGTTAAGGTAAAAGATTTATAATGCTAGTAATGCCAGCACACCTGCTTCCACCTATACCAGACTATGCTATACATTAATACCTTAGGCTTATCTTCTTGCAAAAAAAAGAAGATCTAGGCTTTTCTGTTCTTATGCAGTTAACTCTCAGGACTGGTAAGTCGAGTAGGAGGCCAGTCAAGCCAATATACATATATGCATAATGGTTTTATGAAGAACACAGTGGTTGGTTTTGCTTTTTCTGAAAAATTAGAAGTAGTATTTTTGTTGTATTTGTATTTTCATTTAACAATAACTTAATGTTTTTCTCAGTCTGGTTAGCTCATAAGTGACACTTTTGTCACTCCTATACCGTCACTTTTTGTTCCAGTGAATCCTTTTACTAGTTTTAGCAAGTCTACTTTCAGTGCTTCATCATATGTGAATTGACACAACAGCCTGCAGCCTATTTTGATTCTTTCTACTCCATAGATTTTTGCCTATGCAACTTGCAATAATTTCTGTGAAGCTGTCACTAACTGTTCTATCAAATTACTTACAGATTCTGTTGTTCAGGGATCATTGAAATGATAAATTGCTATGGTCTCTCTTGCTAATATGTGCTTAGGAAGTTCTTCATTTACACAATAGACTTATTCAATTTTTGGTGAAATGTGATTATTACTCTTGCACGGCAGACACATGGTCAGTGTAGATATAGCTTGCTTATTTTTTAAACAAATTGTATGAAATTACTTATTCTTCTAAGAGTGATGACATGGATTAGCCAGTCAGTCCACAAAACTCTACCTTACAAACTAATTGCCTCTACCTTACCATTTGACTGGTGATTTCACATAGCACTGGACTGTTAGTAAGGGCTGACAAGGATTCCAGCTGCCTCTGGCAGCTGGAGGCATGACTGATGGCTCAAAGTGCCTGGAAATCATGGGAAGCGAGCTCTTGGTCTATACAGGTGAATT
This sequence comes from Heliornis fulica, assembly GCA_013399135.1. NCBI lineage: Eukaryota > Metazoa > Chordata > Aves > Gruiformes > Heliornithidae > Heliornis > Heliornis fulica. The sequence goes on along the minus strand of VXBZ01000400.1, from coordinate 1,560,356 downwards.
TTCTCTTCACCGACTCAGCTGCGCTTGTTACATTCTCAGCTATGTGACTGAAGAAGTGTGGTTAGAATAGTCCAGTGCTGGTTGTGGAGATGTCTATACGAAAAGAAAAATTGTAGTCTAAATCTTTAATTCCTGGCATTTTTATTCAGCCCTTTTAAAGGAGAATAGTGATATGATTTTAAAAACTTTTCCTTATTCAAATGCTCCTTTGGTGTTACTCTGTTGGTTGTATTTGGTTATACCATTTCTTGGTAAGGCATCTGTGCTGAGACTGAGAAACAGTGGGGTGAGGAACGAAAACTGAGGCAGAAAAATAGAGAGGTGTAATCCTACCAATGTGGTTTTTTCATTCCCTCTAACAGGACATGGCATTAGGCTATAGCTGCTTAAGTAAGTGTTCCTAAGGTTGAGTCATATACTTGAGTTGGGAGCCTCCTAGACTCTGTAAGCATGTGGGACAATGTGAACTGAAGGATGCAGGGAGGTCTTGGGAGCTGCTGTTTTCACAAGCTCAATAACTGGTATCAGAGCTCCTGACTGCCCTTCATGCTGTATCTGTTATTTAGGGTCTTGTATTCTCAGTTGTACTTTTAGCTTCAACTGGGCATGCGAAACCACATACCTTAGAGAAAGAAACTAAACAAATGGATCACATGATTCAACTTCAGGGGATTTATCCACCCTATCTTGTAATTTTTACTTACATGAATAATCTTTATTTACACATTCTTAATTTGAATGGGATTACTTGCATTAATGTTAATGTGAGTAGCAGGCACAGGATTAGTTCCTGTATTTGTCAGTGGTGCCAAAAGCAACAGAATATACAATAATTTGGTTACACTTTCAATTATAATCTGAAATTAAAGACCTTTATTTTGGAGCTGTTGCTCTGAATAGCAAGTATTGATACTTATAATTGAATTCTGAGATAGAACTTTCCATACATTTGTAATGCAGTAAGCTCTCTCATTATGTGAGATCCACTTGGCAGATGAATGGTCACCACTTAGGAACAATATTAAATCCTGCATAGCAAGAGTCAAAAGGACTGGAATGTGCTTCTAAGGTAAAATACTTAATCTATTTCATATCTCAAAATTCTATAGTCTGAAATTACTAGGTTGAGAAACATTTTGATAAATATTTGAGTATGTGCTGTCATTAATTTGTGTTAGAATTGTACTTTGAACTGGTATAATTCATGTTGGTAGGACCACCTGATGAGGCAGGCCCTGATCCTGAAAAATACTCCAGGCCGATCTCGAATGAAAACTTAGGTGTCTTGAGGAATTTTCTCGAAGCTAAAATTTAACATTGTGTGAATAAGGGTGGCAGAATGAGAATAAATCACACTGCAGCTAGTGTGTTTTCCACACCGACGGGTTTGGGTTTGTTTTTTGTTTGTTTGTACCTGCATAACTTAATTTTTAAATTAATTTATATTTGATTCATGTGCAGCTTTAAATTTCAAGTAATTAAATAACAAATGTTGAATAATTTTTTTTTGCAGTGTCCAAGACTTATGTTGTGGATAAATACTTTCAACTTTTATATAAAAACATTATTTCACATGCAGTAAACATCTCCCCAGTAAAGAAAAATTGAGGTGAGAAAATCTGAAAAACGTGGACAAATGAGATGCATTTCTTCAGTTCCAACTAAAAACAATGCTAGCAACTGAAAATCTGTATTGCAACGGAATGTTGCAATACTTGGAAGACAAGATGTATATTGTATCAATGTGATTGCAAACCACTTTATGTGCAAGGACATATGTTGACTATGACTTCATAACTTATTCAACTATGAAGTAATGGTAGACAGCAGATGTAATGCTGTTTGCTCACATTAAGTGATGCTGTATGCATTACCTCTTTGAAACAGGGGATGCAAAAATGTTTGTGCTTCAAACACAATCTGAATTCTCTCTCCGTGGCCAAGTTCCTTAGTGGTCTGATGACTCAGGGCTCTGCCAGCACCTCGCTCTTTTGCTCCATAGGACCACAGCAGCAGTTGGTTGCTAGTATATTATGATATGAAATCTTTCCATTATTTTTTTTCCTCCTTGAAATCTGTAAAGGATAATCACAATCTGGCCTTGAATAAAGACTTCATGTTCTCATTTACAGTAGGTATTTCTAATGTCCAGTGTCATATTTTGTAAACTGCTGGATTGACTTTAAAAGGGAATATGACAAGTAGCGAAACCTGCTATCTTCAATTTAACTAGAAATTGTGGTTTTGTGAGAATTGGCTTGATGTCTGGAATGAAAAATGATATAAAATGTGCGGGTTTGGAGAAACTCCCTTGGGAGATACATGAAGAAGGTGGAAGGAAAGGACACTATTTTAGAAGATCAAAGTGTAGCAGAAGATTTTAGTCTTGTTGAAAAGAGCACAATATTAAGATATAGATCAAGGGGTTATGAGGCTAAAAGATCTCATGTTCTTAGCTATATCAGATGGTCTGTAAGGATACCTTACTTTTTCAGACAAAGCTTCCTCAGGGTGTAGACACCCTGGTTACTACTTAAGATACAGAAACAATATGGAAGAATAAGGAAATGGTATAGGAATAATTGCAGAAATTGTTTTACTTTATAGTAGAAGTAGGCGTTTCTGTTGTATGAACAAGAGGCAGTCTGGTAAAGTTAGGTAATCATCTAAGAATCATTAATAGCTCAAGTTAGAAGAGAGGATTTAGGAAATTGAAACTGATAAGTCCAAATATGGAAACGAAGACTAAGATTTGCATATTTTTGATGGCAGACTAATTAATTATTCAAAAAGTGCTCCTTTTGCAGTAGGAGAGAGGAGACCACCACAGACTGCAATGATAAAATCAAGGGCAAAATTTGGCTGTGACTCAAGGGGAAATGACTAATCTTTCTTAATTTGTTCTGAATTTGGACTTACAGAGCTCAAATACACTAACTTACACAAAAATGTCTTCTTTGGTCCCTCAGCTGTTAAAAGTCAAAACAAGGTGACATCACAAAAACAGAAAAAGGTTTAGTATTCTTTTAAATAACTGTGATTTAAAATTCCCATTGAGAGAAGATACAAAATTAAAGACTGCCCACCAGAACCTGCATTTCCAGAGTTGCCAGGGAGTTAGCCAAACAACTCACATTAACGTCAATGCAAGTCAATAGAATCAGCAGGAGTTGTATATTTTGATTTCATGTAAACTCTGGAAATTTTTAGGAAAATTATAATTGAAATAATGGGGAAAAATATAAAATATCAGAGTAGATAATAGATGAGTAAATGAGCAAAATATCCCACAAAATGAAAACCAGGAGGGTAATCAGAAGATGGATGGAAAAGAGACAGTTGACTGCACTGAGTTATGTAAGACTCTAAGGGAGGATGCATAGGGTTTCAGCAAAAACAATTTCTTGAGAAGCTGAAAGAAAATGGAAAGAAAGCCATCAGGCATCATTGCTGTGTGGAGCAACTTCCTGCTGAGACAGAGGTTTACTTCCCGCACTGTTCAACTGCATTCCAACAAGTACAACAAACATAAAATTAGATGCATCATAAAATGAAGAGGTAAGAAAAGGACTTTGCATTAGCAAACAAATGTGCCACGTGTATGGAGAAGAGACAGAACAATGAAGAACTGTGGCAGATGGGAAGTAAAACATGGGAGAAAAAATGGACATTGTACTGTGGTTGAGGAAGAAAGCAGATAATAGCATTCGGCTGCCTGAGGAACATCAGAAGCATGTAGTCTATGTGAGAAGGTTGATTCTGATGACAACAGTCAGTGCAGGAAGAAGCTAACTCTTTCCAGCATGGATTTTTTTATCCAGCAGATATGTTCAGCACTAGTCAAATAACAAATATTATGGTAAAACATAGGACTTTCTCTGATATATGTTGTAGATTGAAGTTCTGTCTAGTTCAGTTCTGATATATAAGATTTCAAACCTGTGGTAGGAAGTTTCAGAAGAGAGAGGCCATTATCACCTACATTCCTTTTAGCTTTACAAGACAAGGTGCTTATGACCCTTATAAAATCCCCCCCCCCTCGATTAGAAATGGATTAAAGGTCCCTCCTCAAAAGCTACTATTTAGAAGGGGTCTTCCAGAGGAGCAAACAAAGAAATAAAGAGCTGTTGATAAAAACCTCTTAGCAGTCATTAAATGGAAGTCAAGTTTTTGCAATGCTTATGGAGAGTGATAAAGTTAAATGTTATGACCAAACAAAGCTCACTAACTGTTCATATCTGTGCAACTGTTGAAGTGAATAGAAGCATGTTATTTTATGCCTATGCTGAGACTGGACCATAATCTCATCCTCTAGAGGAAAACAGAAGTTAATTTAAGACAAAGTACTTATTCTTCAGAGCTACACAATGGAATGTATTGGCAAATTAAGTCATTAATTGTTAAAGCTTTTCAGATATAGGAAAAACTCTTTCAAGGAAATTCAGAAACAATGAAGTCAACCTAACTGTAACAGCAGGGAGCAAATTTAGATGCCCCATGAAAAGTTCCAATTTTTATGGATGCTGAATTATTGGAACCAGTGAAGAGATATAAAGAACCAAGACATGAAGTTTAACAAACAGTAAATGGACAGTGTGCAAACCAGTTGATCTGTGAGTTGCTTATAGGCAACAAACCCATTTACTGTTACATTTATATGACACTTAAAAATAAACCCTGCTAAATTAAGCTGGCATTATGCCATAAAGAGCATATTTACAGCAGTGTGTCACAGGTTGTCAGAATTGGGGATCTAATACACAGACAACATTTGCAGCTGTGTAGCAATTGAGAATCACGATTTGGTGTCTGCATAAGCACTCTAAACTAATGAACTTGGTAGAATATGAAAGTAAAAGATACTGCTCTGAGTAAAAAGCAAAAGAAGGTACAAAAAAATCCCAGAATAGCTTGCCAGAAGGACAAACAGCAGGAGAACACAGGTAACGGTTTTGAATAGGTGCCAAAAACTAGAAGGCACAACAGAGATAAATAAAATACACAGTGAAGATGCAATATAATAAAATACTGTAATTTGGGCTATCAGCATGAATGTAGTGGGTTCAGAATAGAACAAGTGAGTTAGCTTTTATGGGATATTTAACTACAAACTGCCAGAAACTGAGGTGGCTGCTGGTAATACATATTCAAATACAGCAAACATGTTATTGGGGAAAATGATATAAAATCACACGATAAACTTTCTGGTTGTATTTCTTGAGTTTGACCACAAGGCATCTGCAATTTGCCTTTTGCAGACTTGACATCTGAAGAAATGGAAGCCTCAGTGCTATTTCCCACAGTATCATGGGAATAATTATAACTATATTTACATAGAAAGAAGATTTATTTTGGACTGTGAGTATTCCCATGATCAAACTGACTTCTCACAGACTCAACAGGCATTTGCACAACAGTTAAGAATTTCTAGGATTACCTCTTATAACATTTTTTCCAAGTGATGTAAACTGAAAGGTGTGATCAGATCAGAGGAAAAATAAGTTGTCGTCTTAGTGCATCAAGATCTCTAAAAAATTGTTTTAGTATGTGGAGAAATTATGACCAATGGTTGTCAAGTCCTTTAGGATAGCTGTCCTCCAGTTTTCTGCCAGGATGGTTTCCTTGGAGCTTTGTGCCACTGGCTTTTTGACCTATTGTTGTTGTTTAAGAGCTACTGGGAATATCTAAAAAAACTAATTCCTGTTCAATGTTGCTTGTGAAGCTATAGCACTGTCACACAAAGCTACTTCAAAGCGTTTCCTCGCATTTATAGATCAGTATTCTAGTTTCCTTCTGTGTTTTGGAATGGATTTACAATGGTTACTGTGAGTTGGAGAGTTTTGTCATTCTCCCCAAGTACTTCATGCTTTCTGAAAAGATATCTTTTGGGCATGTTGTCTAGTCTGATTTCCAGTGGTACAAGAATACAGGTCTTTCACGGTACTGTTTCAGCCACTATCCCTAACTGTCTTTCAGAACTACTCCTACAAATTGAGCAAAGTTAATGTTTATTCTACTAACGAGTTGTAGAAATAATTAATATATGTATTGTCATATGAATTTATATATATCTATATCTATATATATCCAGTTATGTTTACTTCTGTGGTTTTTCTACCATTCATACTAAAGGTACATAGAGTTTTCTACTATGTTTGTTTTCCTATATTTTCTTTTCAATAGCTTTATTAAATTTGTTTCCATCATTCAGTTCTTAACTACTTCTTCATCAGTGCCGTTACATTTAATGCAAAACAGTAATCTTGCATATGAAGAAGCAATAAACATAACTGCAAAATAGGATTCTATGATACAGCACCTAAGGCAGTTCCAAGTTTACTTCTGAAGCCCCTTCCCTCCCCCTCGCCCCAAGTAATTAATTAGTAAAATTGTTAGAAGTTATTAACAAATATATTTAACAGTATAACTTCAAGAAAAATGCAGGTTGTAGCATAAGGGGTTTTAGAATAAAATTGCAGTCCTTTATTGTTCAGTGTATTGGGCTTTTTTCCCCACCAGGAGATACATTTTATTTAGATTGATGTTTGTCATAAGTTTAAAATAATTAACTAGGCATTTTTAATTCTATTTTTTAAATTCTTTACAGGCTCAGAAACAGTAACGTTCTTTGCCTGTTTTCTGGATTATACCTACTGATTTTTTCTTGCCATTAGTCACATGCTACATTTTCATAGTAGTTTAGTTCTAAGGACTTCTTTTGTTTCTGCTTTGCAGTGTTTTTAGTAGTTACTTCTCTGCAAATACAGACTTGTGTATTTATTATATGCTGTTCATTTTTACACCTTGGTGATAGACAATGAAGTCATTCCTCCTTGAAAGAAACATAAAGATGCTTAGAACACTGTTTTCATTTTCAAGCCAGCAATTGCTAAGGTAAAAGAGCTGAAATTTTGTATGGCTCATAACTCTCTTTCTAAAGCAACTGAAAAGTAAGGAAACACATTTCCACACATACTGAAATTAGCCAAAAGACTTATGAGAAAGCTGAAAAGAATTCAAAATAAACCAGCAGTGGATTCTTGCTGATCTCTACCAAGGCTTTTAGAATATTGCTCATTTCCATGTGTTGTCAGGTTTGGCACTTATGGCTTCTAGACAAGACCAAAATCAAGATTCTCAAAATATCATGAGACAGGCAGTTTTTCATGGTAATTCTGGCTTTATTACAAGCAGATTCCATGGAACTTCATAATTTAGATAATTCTGAGGATATTTACTGTATTATTGGGAGGATTTGTTGTCTTTTGCCAGTCCTGGCCAGTATGCAGGCTTTAGAAATTAAATATTTTTAAATTCTCTCTTTACTGATCAAGGTTGTAATTATACCTATTGCTTGTGTGGAAATGAGACACTACAAGAGTATGGCATTAAGATTGAAAAAGGAGATACTATGAAAAGGAGTTTGAAAGAGTAGCAATAGTAGCAGGGAACAGGGAGATTTTAATATGCAGCTGCTCTTGTGAACCAAAACACAAGTCCTGGAGGCTGCTGAAATGTTCATGAGAAATTTAAAAATACTTGAAATCTGAACACTTTCTCATTTTATTTCATTGAAATTCAAATTATGTTAAACTTCCACTTTAAAATGAACACGCAGATGCTCTGAATTCTTTTTCCCCCCACAACCAAATTACCTTCTGATGAAATTCATTGAAAGCAAAACACTTAAAGAATAAAATGGAATTAGACAAAAAATTGGCAGGCCATATCCACTTCTTTGGATCTCAATGGAAAATAATTACAGTAGAGATTGCATAGATGTACAAGAAAGCTGATGTAGCTAGTGACGTTTTGGTTCTATTTCCTGTCTCTTTAAGCTCAGATCTGCTAATCCTTACATAAGCTATTACAGGTATACTTTGCCATGAGTGTCAAATATGGAAACGTGCACATAAAGGTCTCATAGGATGCTTTTTCATTTTTAAGTTGTTCCATGAGCATTGGCTCATACGTGTAAGTGTCCTCATCACTACATTTTTTTTCCTGATTTCTGTAGGAATCATGTGGAAGAGAGGGAGAATTCTTCACAAAAAAACCCCAATCACAAACTGCAAGAAAAATCTAAAGAATTACCAATTGGCTCTCTTGATGGTTGAAGCAGGAATCAGATTTGAGAATGCTCTTACAATAGGTGTCAAGATCTGCATGATGACAAACCTACACAGAATCTGACAGATGTCTCCTCCTCATGAGTCTTGTGACAATAGAGTCCTATTTTGTGTTGGCAGCCCACTGTTTTAGTGACATCCATACGCTCACTGCTAATATTTTGCCAAAGAACCACCCTGCAGTTCTCCAGTTCTCCATTTAGAAATGTATTTTCCTTTCTATGGCCTTTCAGAAAAGCCACTGAGATTCCTGAACAATACCTGGACTTATCTTCAGTCAGCAGAAGGCCTCATTCTTTCTAGACTGATGGATGTTTCACCAAGGGGGGAATGAAAGCACCTCTGTGGAGCACCCAAAACTCCTCTATCACCCAATGTAACTTGTCCTTGGGAGCCCTTGGGTATTTTACCCATAGACAGAGTATTTTGGATCTGAAGCTATAGTCACTGGGAGCAGATTTGGTGTTTTATGTGCAGCTTACACAATGGTAAAACTTGCAGCCTATCACCATAAATGTTTCTGTTTGTTTAAGTTAAGGAATGGATGTGATGCACTTTATAAAATCATTCCATGACTGCAGGCAGTTTAAAAATGGTCTCAGGAGTTATGGGATCCTTCTCAGGCACAGAACACATTTTAAGCACATCAATCATCTCTAAGTATTGCTGTAAAACATTGTACAATGACGCTTAAAACACTTCAGGCACTTTCTGAAGTTATAGCCGCACTGTGTACTTCGAAATGACATTGAGGTGAAATCTCTTTTGTCTCCGTAGAATTCTTCAGATAGAGGAGGAAACAAACCCTATTTTGTAAAACTGAGAGATTATTAGAATAGATGCACACCTTCTCTGTACCTAGTACCTCAATGTAATCTTTTGCTGGAATTTGGATGGCATAAAGCACTTTTAATCAGTACAGTAGTAAATTTCACTGATGACATTAAGAAGTTCTTTTAAACTTTTTAGCAATTATCTTGTTTTATGGTTAAAATTCTCTTTCGCTCTAGAAATAAGCCAAAATCAGGTATCAGATTTCATAAATTTTTACTTCAGAGTACAAAAAAATGTAATAGGATTGTGTTTTTGTACTATGATACTTGTTCCTGAGAACCATTAGTGTTTTAAAATAATAGAAATGATATTTAGATTTCATTGTTGAAACAGGATATCATACATGGGATCTAAACAAAGTGACTGAAACTGTAGGATACAGAAGGCAGAAACATGTAGCTCTTGCCTTCAGGAAGCTGATGTAAATTCTACTTCAGTAAATTCTGTAGTCACGATGTGGAAATTTGAGAAAGCTTTTTAGTAAGTGTCTGATTGACTTTTTCTGAATTACAAAATCTTTTGTGATTCTATAGCTTTTTTTTTGTTTCTCCAAGGGTTGTAATATCATGGGATTTTACAACGTCTCTCTAACACCAAGCAGCTGCAGTGCTCTCATATTGCAAGAGACACACACTTTACAAGGTAAATAAAGAACCTTCTTTTTGACAGATGTAAGTGAATATAAAGGCATACTAGAAAATTGACATAACCATAATAATGTCTTCAAATCTTCAACTACACTAAACCAAAACCAAACTGTGTTCAACTATTTTTCCCCATTGTCTTGTCTGCTGGATAGTTGTTACTCTGTAGTTTGTACTTGTTTGTTCATTGTAGTCTTATTGAGTGTACATATGTTTTCCTTGGAATATGAAAGGGTGGGTCCCAATGCATTAATTGGTGCATGGACAGAACCAATTCCCTCCATCAGGAGAATCAAACATAAGTGGTTTCTGAGACTAGTAACAGATGATGAGACTTCTCTTAATAGGCTGTGCAGAATGCTTTTCCAAACTGGATTAAAATCTATTGGTGATTTTAGTCCGGTTCCCAGAGATATGTACTGACAAAACTACTGTCATACTGTAGTGAGTACTCACTGGAAGTATTGCAGCCTCCTGTAGCAACAAAGACAAAAATTACCTAATGGGATTTCTTCCTGCAGATGGAAATGGCAGCTCAGGAACTGTGCAGATGCATACAGGCTCTTCTGTAAAAGTTAATAGGGACCATTTTTAATCCAAGTTGTAATGTTGGATTGATTTTAGTTAAAATTGTTTGAGTGTGCATATAAACAGTCGGTAGACTTTCACCAGATTGTTATTTAACAGGAACAAGCAGATATTGTCCCATTTTGAGACAAAGTCCACACAGAAATGTACCAGTGTGGCTGCATTGCCTGTGAACTAAACTCTGGGTATTTCACATAGAAGCTGTGGCAGAAAGACAAAGGAAGAGCTGCAGTATAGAGAAGTGTCCCACTTTTGCCCAGTCGTCCATCTTACAGAGAGCCAGAAATGTTCAGTCTTACAGGCTGACACATTTTGTTTACACTGAAAGCCAGATTCTCTGTCAATGTATACATAGGATGCAGAGTCTCCTAATGTAGTAAGAACAAGTCTGATTTCATTGAAAACCTGACATTAGATATTTTTAAAACTAGAAGTTCGAGTACATTTGATTTTCATCTTTCTCTTTCTTCCTAAGGGAAAACATCAGTGGTTCATTGCAGCATAACAGGTAAATTTGATCTTGGTACAATTGATTTATCAGGGTTGCTTGACTAAATAGACTGAAAAATTAAGGAAGGAATCTGGGAAAATAATTTCTCATAACTTTAGAGAGAATAAGAGTTTTTCTTACACTCTTACACTGTAAGTTTAACTGTAATTACAAAGCTGTGCCAGAGGCTGCAGGAGACCATGCTGCAAAGAGAATTATAGCACATGAATTGGAGAATTTTGACAAACAACTGATGCCTGCCTCTGACTTGGCAGAGTGCAGATCCATGGGACTGTAATAAGCAGACAGGGCCACATTGTTTAAAACATGGAATTTGAATATTCAAGCATAATGTGAAGTTGGATGTTGTATAGTCAAACCCTTTATTTTTGTCAAGAAAAAAAAAATGGCAGAAATCCTTTCTTCCATCCTTTGATGACCAAAACCAAGAGAAATGTTCTGACTATGGGTTATGATTCAAGAAGAAGTAGAGAACATCTACCAGAGAGTCTGCATTATAGGAGGCCCAGTAAATATTTTTCCCAGGGGGAGATATTGTCGACAAATAGGTGTAAATACTTAGGAAACCCAGGATTAAGTAAAAACTAAAACTGTCTTCAAATATTTGCACTTGCTGATGCAAATCTAAATCCAAAGGGAAATAGCTTTCAGTAATTAGTTCCAGATGTACTTGTAAAAGTTACAATGAAAAGGTAATTATGTTGTAAATAGTGGGAATGCTTTTCCTCATCAAAGTGAGATTTCCTTTATTCCTGGACTGATCAGTTAGCCGGGATAAGAAATCCACACTGGGAAGGGCAATTCTAAACCCCTGTTACTGATTCTCTAAATTACTCTTTCCAGGACAATCAGTATTTGCTCCAGGCAGATCCTCTTTCTGATGAATGGAAACTACACTGAATACACAGACCACATGATTGTAGATGGGCTGTTCAAAGCTATCAAGTGTTCTCTTCAGTATCTGACTGAAAACACTGAGACAACATTTAAATCCATTCCTCTATTTGAAGTGCAGCTTGTTCTTAATAGCAGTGAAAAGACTTTGAAACCTTCTTTGGACTTAATGTCAATGGCAATTTCTGTGACAATATTGAGGGACTAATCAAAAACACCTATGATACCACATCAGCTGTAGACAGATTTGTCAAATAACTTGGAAAAACCCTTTTTAGGTATTGTCACTTTTTCTACTTTTCCTTTCTTTTTAAAAAAGTGTCACAAGTGACCTTTCCTCCAGGCATTTGTATGTAGTTGTTTTCCCAGCTGAGTCACCCCTATCCAGTGGTTTTTGCCAAGAAGGCTAATATCTCAAGAGAGGCTGTGAGCCTTTTTCCCATCTGTTCACTGTGAGCTGTCATATTCTGCTCTCCTTAACCTCTCCCTCTCTAGTTTTATGAATGCACCCCATAATTTCCAGCAGCCACCAGCTCATATTCATGGTATGATATTGGCCCTTATTTTTTTAAACTTCTGCCTTACCTGCCCAGTTGAGAGTGCTTTTCTAAGAAATGCTGAACTCTGCAGCTGGATGGACTGTCTGCAAAGCTTGTTCATGAATTTACATTGTGTATAGGCAGTTTTTGGCTTTACAGTGCATGTAATGAGCAACTGAGCATTTGATGTCAAATGACTTCTATAGTTACATTCCAGGCTGTGTTTTTCTCATGGACTGTTAGTTTATGATTATTGGTTGAACTTTTGGTGCCTCATTTCTCATCAGGACACCTGGTACGGAGTCTGTTCCCATATCTGCTAGTACCACTGAGCTTACATATCCACAACGTGTTCTTTCTCCAGAAGCTGTGAGGTCATGTCCACAAACAGTAGACAAAAGTGGTTTGTGAATTACAGTGAAACTCTTCTTCTAGAGATTTAATGATAATGCAAGGTTTTTTGCAAGATGGATTTTGGCAGACTAGCAGGGCACGCAAACATCTTTATGAAGTTTCTTTCTTTTTTTTTAGCTGAGATGGAAGCAGATATCAATAAATAAATATATAAATGTCACTGTTTACCTAGGAAAAATAGACTAAATGAAATATTTACAATGTATACTAGTGAAAAGTAACCAAACTGATTCCACAGTACTCAGAAGCAAGGATGTGGATGTTTACCAGCAATGCCTGTTGAGGGAACAGGTGAATTTACCTGTTTGTTATGAGTGTTTTCACTCCTGGGGTGGCTCTTTTTAAGCAAGCACCAAAGAGAAAAGAGTGTAAATAAACGTCCTAAACTGTGTTCTCAGACTTACAAAACCATGCTCACATAATCTGTACTTTATGTATGCTGAATTTGCTCTTTCTTCTTTCTCCAAGTGATGCAGTCTGTGGAAATGGTGTTATTTGCAGTAGGCAACAGTTTGTGTTTGTAAACTGTGCTTCACTGATACTCTCAGAAGGACCCTTAGTTTTTTACTCTGGGCTTCAGTGAGCCCATTACCTTTGCCAGCAAAGCAAGATCTTCCACCTTAGTGTTAAAAAGGGTGGGATTTGGGAGCCTCACTGAACAGCCTACTAGTCATTGCAGTCCAGCCAGGTCAGATGTTTTCGTCATCTTTCCATGGGATTAGAAATGTTTGTGGGCTAAAAAAAACTCCTGGTAAGGATACCTGGACTCCAGATTCCAACTTTTTTAGTTCACTGGAAGGTGATAGTGATGGTTGTATTATCAGAACCCATCACACCGGCAAGTGTTGTAAGTTGAATCAACACATTGGGGGATGTGAATAACAAGAAGTGCAATGTTTTGTGTCTGCCTGTTGACAGTGGGTACTTTGATTTTTTGAAGTTACTGTGATGCATGAAACAGAAATTATAATACTTGGAAAAATTTATCCAAGCAGCCATTTCCTATTAATGTGTTTCTAGGAGCACAGAGGAAACTTGCTGCTGACAAATTGTAACTGTCATTGCCATCAGTACAATATCTTGGCATGTGACTTGGCTTTAAGGACATTTTCTTTCTTCAATTTAATAATTTTCTCTACTTCTTTTTCACCATTGGTTGTTCATGTAGCATGATGTAGTTCAGATGGACCCTGGAAGAAATAAGTCAAGTAACTACAAAAAAAGGGAACGTAGGCACTGTTTATGTTCTGGAGAAACACTTCAACAAGTAACAGTACTTAATGGATGAATGGTAAAATTGGATGTGTGAAGTGGTTTTTCCTCCCTGAACAATTTCTAAGTAAAACAGAGTGGGAATACTATGAAAAATATGAGCTTCTAAAATGTTTATGAAACTTAGTGCATTATAAAGAGCATTTCCATTTTTCCAGAGGTTGATTTACTTTTCTTTCTTGTACCTATTAACACCCCAGGAAATAAAAATAATTGGAGTATTTTGTTCATTTGTTTATCTAGTTTTCATCATGTTCTTTTTCTTTAGGTTCAGTATTCTAAAGAAGTTAGTGGATGTTAAAATAAAAAATATGTTTTTTGAATAGTTGTTTCAAATCATGTTGAACACAAGCCTTTAAAATGCAATTGGTGAATTGAATTTAAAAAACGGACCTGAATTTTGAAGGAACAGCTCATGTTTAGACAAGCCTCTGCTTTCTATTTCATGTATATCTTTTTATATACATACAAAACTACACATACATATATATATATATGTAATCCTCCTCTATATATGCATATATATTTGTATTTAAATTAATAAGGGTGGATTGAAGGATCTCTTTGAGTCCCATCCATCCCTTTTAGCTATGAAGCTGCAGAGATTTTTTGCAGACTCCATCTCTCTGCTGCCTTGGATGTTTCCTTAGGTAAACAGGCATGACTTTGCAACATAACATGGCTGTAAATTTCTTCCAGATACAAAAATGTCGGTGGTTTTAGGGTGTTCATATTACCTTATAAATAGTTATTTATTCTTTGGTGTGGACTGGATGTTTTAGTCATTACAGAGTGAAGGACTTTTAACATTTCTGTCATCTTTCATATAAATTTATATCAAACGTCACCTCTCATTTACACTGAAAAACTAGAGCAGGATTGTTTAGAGCATGAGAGCTGGAGTCTAGATGGAAAATTGGCTGCGTATTCTGAAGATCTGTTCTCTGGAAGAAGAGCTCTTGAAATTAGTGGCAGTCCTGGACTCTTCTAAAAGATGGATGTGGGTCACAGTGCTGTCCCCATCCCTGCAGATGGCGGCCTGAACTATTTGCTGCGGTAAGGAAGCATGCCCCTGCCCCTGATTCTGCAGCACGGAGAATAGAGTTGTTACTTGAACCATGCGCAGCAGATGGAGAAAAGGAAGAGATGGCCAAGTGTAAATGAGTCCATGGTATTTCTCAGGAGTATCTCGTCATACACTGCAATCTCACATTTAGAAAGAGAGGAAAAAAGAACCCACCAACTAAACCTTGACACAAATGCTTCTAGGTTTGACTGCACACCTGTATGTCTTGCCTTAATTTTTCCTCTTCATTCAAGAGGCCTAACGAGAAGTGTTTATTAATGCTGTACCAGCATTGTCCTCCCAGGAATCAGTTAAACTGCTTAGGAAAAAACTTCCTTGTCAGTGCAAGGTAGTATTTTCACCCAAGCAGTCATAAGCTAAAGGTAGTTTTTAACTATGTATCTCCTTTATTAATGAAACATAGATTTTAAGGCAGACAGGGTCATTAGTTCAGCTCTGTTTTCCACAGAATAGGATTTCCTGGTTACACAAATGTGTCCTACAAGGCAAATTTTTACTTTTAATTTTATGTTTGTGTTTGCATCTCAGTGAAATCTGAAATGGAGAGGCACTAATATAACACACACACTCCTCCAATCCTTTGGGCTAAAAGCAAATTTGAATGATATGGAGAGACCACATGGAAGATTCTTGGGGGGTGGGAGAGTTACATGGGATGTGAGATATGGTGGACTTAATCCAGTGTCTGATTTACAGCAGAAACATGGTCTTGGTGCTCACTCATATTCAAAATGAATGCATGAAACATGGGATAATCCACTGCAGCATTTTGATATGTACATATTTTCAAATAAAAACTGCTGAAAGATTGATCCTCTCTACTGCCCTGCTGGGACAAAATGAATTTTTGAAAGATGAACATTTCTGGTTAAGTGAAAATTTCTTTTCCAACTGTTTGTAGCAAAGAAACTCACAGAGTAAATTTGATTTTAGTTTTCATAAAGACCTGGGAAACAGCTACTGAAAATGTCTCAATTCTGCCTCTGTCCCTGGAATGAAAATGTCTTTCTGTGCACAACCTGAGGCAGGTTATAAATCCCAATCCTGTAAAAATCTATTTAGTAGTCTTAATCTCGCAGGATCGGGCCATTCCTGTTTATGCAGGCAAATCAGGTAATTAACAACTAAATTACTTTGCCGGTGCAAACTGTCATGGTCCTGAGCGCATTAATAGGTCTTTAATGGTCCTGCCCAGCCTCACCTGGAAGCCCCACCCCACACCCAGGGGACTCCACTTAAGTTCAGACCTGAGCACGGTGTTTCTCTCTTAGTTAGGTGGTAGGTCAGTTGTCTTCAAGCTTGCCTCTGGCCTTGCCTTCTCGGTGAACCTGGATGCTTTGCTTTGGGTAGGTATGGTCTGGATAGATATCTCTGGCTGTAGCTTGTGCCTGTCCCTCCTGATGGGGTCTTGTTTATGGCTGCCTGTGTCCAGAATGTTGATGCAACCAGTTACAGCACTGGGCTCTGCTGCCATGCTTGAAGGCCTGGTTTGGTGAGGGCATTGTTTGTGCTGGGGTGAATTTCCCATCCTGATTTACCTTCCCTTGGGAAGTAGCCAGCCCTTGGTGTTCCTTGGTGAGTGTGTGCCTGTTAGCACATGCAGAAATGGTCTCAGGAGGTGAGTGCAAATTGAAGATAATCTTGCAAATTTAAGCCATGCTTTTTTAATGCAGCCTTAATTAGGGGAGTGTTGACAGACCTAAAGTGGAAGCAGTAAAAATAGCATCATTATAATGTTTGACTGTTTTAGTACGTAAACCCCTAATTCTTTATGAATCAGAACTTTGCTTTTTACTTGATTTTTTTTTTCCAAATGATTGAAGGTGGGTTTGTAGTTATTTTTTTACCCTATTATGATTTTCAGGAAGGGTAAAGATTTATATTGCATATGTAAATGGATATTCTTTCAAAATTATTTGTTTACAAATACTAATGTTCTATGCTTATTAATGCAGCTGAAAAATAAAGTTAATGATGGAAATATCTTTTTCACAGTACAATTTATAGAAAGATACTTCATTGTATTCTTATTTACCAATGCACTATTAGAGAGCTGTTAGTGTTTATTGAACTTCCAGCCAACTTGCTTCAAAAAGTGACTAGGAAACTTTTTTAACCAATATGAACTGCAAGGATGTAATGAGGTTCAGCTGTGTTACAACAGTGGGATTGTGTAGAATGAGATTCAAAGTAAACACAAATGTTTCCATAACCCCATGTAAGTTTTCCAAAGCAAGAACAAATAATCTCTTTGTCATTGTGCAGTTGATGTAAACTGCAGTGCCTAATGATGCATGTTGTGAGCAAGTCTTTGTCCATGTTTACACTTGTGGCTGATATTTTTGTCAACAACAGGTATATCTGGTAGAGTAGACAAGCCTTTGGGATATCTGAAAGCCATGTAAGGAATATGATAATTTTGGAACCAGACTGGTGTCAAGCACACCCTTATGAAGCACTGGGTTAAGTGAAAGCACTTGAACTGAGTTTGATGTATTGGTAACATGTTCAGTACTCACTCTGTTTATTGCTCTCTTTTTAGAGGTGAGCAAAACCAATAATAACAGTGTATTTATCAAACTATTTTATATTCAGGTGTATCACTGCGGTGGGTTTTTATGTTGCTGAGGTTTTTTTCCAAATTTAATATGCATAAACATGTTCTAACTAGAAAATGCAGGATGTTGTAAACATACTTTAATCTTTTGGGTAAATTGCATTTTGGAAATTACCTCAAGTAGAGAGTCCGTGTTGTCACCACATAAAAGCACAATGAAGGAATGACACAATGTCAGCTGTTACTTTTTAAAAAAAGGAAAAAAAACACAGGGAGGAGGACATAATGAAAGTGTGTGTGTTTCTCTGCAGGGATGGTTGTTGGCTCTGCAAACTGACAAACAATATCTACTTGTAATGTTGTTAGGAATTACCTGAAAAGTGGAAGAATCTTAAAAAGATTGCCTTCACTGTAAAGCATGAAGTGGTACCTCTGCAGTCCAAAGAAGTGTCTGTTATCAGAAGAAAAATGTGTACTTTTGGAGGTGAGATCAGTTCTGTGCTCTGAACCGAATGATTTTTCGTTTTTTGTTCTGATAACAAGCTGGTGGTAAGCTTCACTGAACTGAGAAATTGTAAACTCTTAGAAAAGGCTGTCTAAAGATAACAATTCAATGTTTCTCAGTAATGTATTCTGGATGAATCTGATAATTTAAAGCCCACTCCACAAAAATGGGAGTGATGCTTGTGTCCTCTTTATCTTCAATTATGTCTAATCTGTTTCTAATTCAAACACAGTGCTGCTGTTGTCAGATCAAATATAGATTTTAAATGTTTTATGCTTCTCCACTGGGAATATTTTAAATGTATGCGGGCTGGCTGTCAGGGCTGTACTGATGGAATCTAATAAAGTTTTGGGTAAATTTGAAGAAAAAAAAGAGGGCTTAAAAATTAAATGATGCATAGATCACAAGATGGAACATATTTAATAAATGGCAGCTAAGGAAAAATTATGGAACAGTATCCATGAATTACCTGCTTAACCTCTAAGGAACCCTAATTCAATAAATAAGGAAACCTAATTCAATAAATAAGTTGTATCTTTCAGGTTAAACAACATGGTTTGAGAAACGGATTTAAAAGTAATTTTTAGATTTGATGCTAAGGTCTGTTTCCACAGACTAGATAAAGATAACTGTTATTGGATGAAATGTTATGACATTGCTGATACCTTGGAGTACTAATCACAGTTTATAGACAAAATAAAAATTGCATTAACATTATTAATATGCATTCTGCAGCATGAGCATGAAAAGCATAACAAAAACTGCTTTCTCAACTAGAAATAAATTCTGGAGAATTTATTTCTCCAGAAAGCTCACCTGAATGCAGTGCGTTTTTATTGTCCATTCTTATGTCCTCTGCCATGAGGAAGATTCACAAATATAACTTTAAGGTCAAAAACAGATGATGAATTTAAAAATACATTGTTTTCACTGCTGTGATGAAGAACTAAATGAAGAATCCATCTGTGTTCTTTCAAAATTCTGTTGATAAAATATACTATAGAATGATTTCAATATTTCAACTGCAGGCTGATTATGAACCTTAGACCAAAGTTAGAACTCTATTTTTTTTTTAAATCTATGTTTTCTCCTTGTCCTTTGATTTGTCTCTGGACTGTTTTTTGGGCATGTGGGGCTTGGTGACTGCTGAGTAGATATAAATAAGGGGAGAGGGGGTGATGGAAGTGTGTGGTGTGGAGGTTTCTGCATACTTATTTTGGGTTTTCAGGAGGATTGGGCTGCTTGGTTGCCTTTGCTGTTGTTCAGATCTTGATTCAGACTGTTGTGGACCTGTACTTTACCTCTGTGTTATAAAAACATGAGGTTTCTAATTGTAAATCAGCTAGTGAATGTCACGTGGAATCAATAACTACCTCAGTCACACTCAGCAGAAGGGTCATTCGCAGACACCAGTTCTGCATTTGATGGAAACACCTTTGTTCATAAATGTTCCCTCTAGAGCTGACATGACTTACTCCACCCTACAACAGGGAGCTGAGGCAAGCCTACCATGTGACTACTAGGCTATGTATTCTCATCGTTGCTATTTGCTACTGCCTTTGAAATCCCAGTCAATACTAAAAACATCTGCCAGACAAAGGGTGGTGAGGAGTCTCTACATCCTCACTCTTTTCTGTACTGCTTCGGTGGAAGAGCAGCCTATGCCCTTCTTCTAAAGTACAGGTGCTCAGCCAGTGAACTTGCAAGCTGGATATTCCTCACAGGAGGCATTCATCAAGCCTTCAGCCAAGTCTTAGCCTCTTTCTTTCCTGGATTGCATTAAAAACCAGAACGGAATTGGCAGGATTTGCCTGACATGATATGTCTGTGTCAGATAAGCACAGCAACTGCAATACTTCTGTAGAGTGTAAAGCTGTCATGTGGGGGACAGCTTTCTTTCCTGTGGTGGGGAAACAGCTCTAATAAAGGCACTGTCAAGAGTCTTCAACAGAAGTCCTGCTTCTTCTGCTCAGAGCAGAGCAGCTAACTCCTATGACTGAATGGATTCATTATGGGTCATCTTTCCTTTCTTTTGTTCTAGGACTAATGATGCTTCTTTTAAACATGATGATCTACCTCCCCTACTAGCTTTCTCACCTGGACGATCGGCAATGCCAAAAAAGCATGGAAAAAGTGAAAACAGAAACTTCTGGACAAAGCATAGAATGTTCTTGGTTTATATCAAGGTACTGGTAGATTATGGAAGACAAAGCCTTCTCTCTGTGCAAATTCATAGATACCACAAAGCAGCAGGTTGAGCTGAAAGCGCTTCTGGCTATGTCCTTCTACATTGTGATTACCAGTTTAGAGATGCCAAGACTGTTTTTGTCTTTGTGGCTTCACCCCCCCCAAGAACCACAATGCTAAACACTCCACAAAGAAATTGAGAAGCTTGTTTTTCCTTCCATTCTTGCCTTGCCTATGTGTGTTAACATATATTACATAAATATGTATATTTGTAATATTTAAGTGAAATAATGTAGAATCTAGTAAATGTATCTGCTTTCAGAATGAAACCCTTGAGTTTTTACAGTAATTTGTACCTTGCTTAGGCTTGCAAGAGCTATAATGGAAACATATGGAGGGAAACTCTTTATATAAAAAAATAAATGTTTGCAGTATCACTCTTGTGATTTTCAAAAACTAATTCTGAGTCCTACTTGAAAAAACTTTTTACTATCACTTGGCCCTAAAAAGCAGTGCTATGGGAGTGTCAGATTATCCTGAATGTCTTCACGCTTTCATATGGAGAACAGAAATGCTGAATAAGAAGAATAAGATACTAGGAGCTGGTAATCCAAGAGTCTGACTCTTTAGCTGCCAGATGTGTGCAACTCATTCCCTGTGAAGTCAGAGAGAATTGGTCATAGCCTGTCACTACAGAACAGAACCCAGATCACTGTGTTATATCATGATAGGTCCAGATAGAAAAGGGCTGTAGCAAGCTGGATTGGCCTCAGAGTTCCCAAGAGCTGGAGTTTGTCAAGCCCTGTGTAACTATGCTGTTGCCATTTTTTTTCCACAGAAAGTCCCTTTTTTTTAATGAATTTTGATTTAGAGCCAAGCTACTGTTCTAGCACATTACTTGGTCTAAGAGGCTGGAAAACATCTTGGAGAGGACAAATGGCTGCTTGAGATTTTTGGTTCTTTCTCTGTGGAAAAGATTTTTGTTCCCTTTGAACATAACAGCTGAGAGAGTTGATGAAACTGGCCCTATCAGCAAAATGTGATTTGGACTAGTCCTCTGGGCAGTGGAGGGTCAAATGCTGAACTGACATGAGCAGTCATCTCTTGTAACTCATTCTGTAACAGTATTTCTATGCTTATCCAAGTGAGCCTTGGCTTATCCTAAACAGCTAAAACAATTAAGAAATGTTTAAACTTGGAAAATTCCCTTTCTGTATTAGGGAAAAGTTCAAATTCAAACTTAAATATCTGTGTTGGTACTCTCTTCTTAAAACGGATTTTATAGCATCTCTGCTTCTGTGTTAGGCAGAGGACCTCTGCTACCATGCAGGCATTCTGTGTCCCCAGGATCTCTGAGACTAACATGTTTTCTCATATTAAAATAGAAGCATCCAAGTATCAAGTGGTGGCAAGATTGTTTGTAGCCTTCCTATAAATTAACTGGCTGAATGAAGGACAGTTATTGATACACAAACTAGACATTGTAGACTGTGTTTGCAGTCAATGAAGAGAACTGCACCCAGGAAGCCCTCACTAAATCTGCCTTGTTTGGATATGCTCTTTAGGACAGGATGGCTTACCTGCTATGCACTGCTGACTGTAAAATTAATTGTTTTAACTAGATTTTTACATCAACTTAACTAACTTGATACAGGAGAGGCTAATTTTTTCCAGATAAAGGTAATCTTAAATGCCCATGCTCACATTTTGACAAAAGTTATTAGCATTTGTGTAGACTCTACCTGCTGTAAACTTATTTCATCCCTTCACACATGCAAAAGGCTTATACATTTTTTTTTTGTGCCTAATGAGTATCTAATCATGACCAAAACTAACTGGTAACAAGAGTTTCTTGTTCAAGGCAGTACAAAGGTAACTTTTACAGCCTAATCAAAGTGCTTTTGTATGCCAGTCCCAGGAAATTAAATTATCTATGTAGACTTGGAGAACAAAGGTGTTATTTATGATAAACAGTATAACATTATTTTAATTTGTTATGGCTACATGTCTCTTTTTGATGCCTCTTTGTCCTCCAGTGACAATTGCTTTGCTCTGTCCTCCACCTGGAAAAAGGTCATCTGACTGGTTTGCTGAGCAACAGTCTCATTCACTGCACTGTTAAGGAGCAAAGTGGATAAAAGTCAGAATGCCTTCCCTTGTATTTAGTAGGTGGGATGGACTATTAATCAGTACTGTTTTAATAATGTGTTCTAAGGGATATGAATACACCTGCTGGTTTATAAAAAGAGGGAAACAAATCCACTTACCCAGGTGTGTGACTTGCTGTGGATAACAATTGGTAACATGAATAAGAAGAGGAGGGAAAAAAAAGTTACTCAAAAGAGAAATATCTTTCTCATTTTTTCCTCCAAATATCTTGTCCAATTCAAGTAGCTCCTAAAAATTGATTTCTGTAGGGCTGTATACAGCAATTAATCTCCAATTAAACAAATAAACAACTATTCTTAGAACACCAAAACATAGATTTGTGTAAAGCATGTCACTTAAATGTTGGTAGTTCTGTAAACCTGTCTTGCTCTTGTTTGGAAAGCTCCCTCTTTTCTGCTACCTCAGTTATTAGACTGGACAGCAAGCTGTCCAGGTCAGAGATCTGCCACTTTCTCTTGCTTTTATATTAACTTGCGGGCTTTGTGATTTCAGAAGTGTGTGTGAGTGTATGTGTGTAAAAGAGTGTTTGTGCATACGTCTAAACACGTATGTGCTTATACATTGTTTCTATCAGGGTGCTTGGGGACTCCCGCAGTTTCCTGTGAAGTGTTGACAGCGAGCAGACCTTCGCTCGTGTGCGAAGATTCAGTCACCAGCGCATTGCATGGACCTGGTGCTCGCAATCCCCATCAGCTTTATGCGTTACTGACCTCCACA
The DNA here is from genome assembly GCA_013399135.1 of Heliornis fulica. Lineage (NCBI taxonomy): Eukaryota > Metazoa > Chordata > Aves > Gruiformes > Heliornithidae > Heliornis > Heliornis fulica. Next base: position 1,537,309 of record VXBZ01000400.1, on the reverse strand, counting down.
GGCATTTTGGGGGAAGGCACAGCAGGAAGAGACGCGAAGGTCAGTGCTGAAGTGTTACTCCTTTTGCAGGAGAGAGAAGTGTTTGTTGTCCCACGCTGCTTTTGTAGATGAGGCTTGGTTGCTCTTGCTGGGAGAACTCTCTATCCTGGTTGCTCTTCCTGGGAGAATCAGCTATCTGTAAGAATGTTTGCTTCATGAGTTGTATGGAATTTATAATAATTAAGTAAAACATTGGAATACTTGTTAACACATTTCTCTTTGCCTCTTGACTATAGAAAAGTTCTGCCTCACTTTATCTAAATGACATTAATGCTTCTAAAAGGAAGGTGAGTGGAGTCAATATTTCCTTCCGCATCCAGGTTAAGATTGTAGGAACCACAGGAAGTCCTTGGAGTTCAAGGGGGTGTTTGAATTTGAATAGACATCCAGGGAGGGCGTAACTGTGTAAAATCCTTTGAGTATCTAAAATGCAATGGGTTTTTACCTGAGTAATAGGAAAAAAAAAAAACCCCAACCCAAAAAAAAACATGAAAAACAACAGATCTCAGACCTTAGTGTATTTCTGTATACTTCTCTAACTGCAAATACATTACTTTCTAAGTTTTATGGTTTTCTGATGTTAAGGACGGCTTCAATGGTGACCAGGGATCAGCAGGTGTAGGACCCAGGTTAAATGTATGATTGGATCTGTAGCTGGTTTATGCTAACAGTGACTTAAATTACAAAATCTTGTGGGAAGGAAAAATCTTTGAAGTCCAGTTTTCAGGGTAGAATTGATTGTTTTGATTGGACAAACTGAGGAAATCAGGTTAATGCCCTGAATAGGCTTTTCATCTGCAAACCTTGTAGCATCTTTCAAAGACATAAATACAATCAGACCTTGTATAACAGTGTGAATATAGTTAAGAGCTTATCTAAAGCTTGCTTAGGTGTTTATAGCCACAGAAACATGGCTTATCAGCAACAAAGTTATACAGACACAAGCTATTATTTGAACAACAACAACCAAAACCAGACTTTCTGGGGATTGTGCAGTAGGAAAACAAGGCTTTAACTGACTGGAAAGCATACAGTTTCCCAGGCATGCTACTGCCATGTGTTGCCACAGGAAAGCATCTGGCTTGATTCTCTGTTCTGCAGCTCAGTTCCCGAATGGACAGACTCAGGAAACACCGCAGAAGTATGGGGATATCTCAGAAATAGAACAGGCTTGGATGCAGAGTAGACTCTGGGTCGGCCTCGTGCTTAGCACATATGTAGAGCGAATGGCTGAGGAAGAAACTTTGGTGTTTGGTTCACATATTCTCAACCTATGAAATCTGATCTCAAGTAGTCTAAGAAACTCTGAAATTATTCTGCCTGTGAGCTGCACAATATTAAAAACCTAGACTTGAGATTTAGTTTAACTCACCTCTCAAAATAAGCACTAGTAGTTCATTACCATAACCTTCCTTTGGAGGGAAATGCATTAGTGGTATCTGCACGAATAAGCAGTGAAGAGTAGTGAGAAGAAAAAGCCTCACACAGTACCGTGTGCACCCATAGTGTCATACTGTCTGCCTCAATTTGTACCTTTTCAGTATCTGACAGTGAATGATAACATTATTGCAATGGTATTTACTGGCACTGCTGGAGTATGGGATCTGTCATTTTTTTTCTATTCTGAATTGTTGTGCATGGCTGTAAAAAGTGCCGGAGGCTGAAATGTGTTTCAGAGGTCGTCAAGGAGGAAACAAAGTGGGATTTTTTTCAATTTTTTATGAAATTTGGCAAACCAATTTGAAGTTGGAGAAGTTCCAAACCTAAATGCACATTATTATGGATTCAGATGGATAACATGGTTCCTGGTGGGGATAAGTTTCTCATAGTGTCTTTCAGGAAATTATACAACTGTCTCTCGTTTTCCTTTATATTTTCTTTAGCCTGGAGAAAGGAGGTTTCAAAATTGCCATTTAATAATCCCCTAGAAGAATAACCTTTGCAGCAGTCCTATTTTGTAGCATAAGAACTATGAAAACCTGGCCTTGGTTGGATTATAACAGAATCCTGTCTCTTATAGTTTATGATTAAGTCGCTAATCTGGCTTCCAGCTTCATGTGTATTTGTTTGGAATGACAGGAGTCCTTTTCAGCAGTCATCACAGATTTCTCTTTTCACCAGCTTTTCCTCTGAGGTAATTGCAACTGTATACAAGCCATTCAGCCTCCAGGAAAGGATGAAATTTATTTTAATGTCCACGAGTGTACAGTTACCTCAGAGGTGAAGGTATTGTTGAGGAAGAATAGAAAAAGCTCCCTCTGCTCTCATGAAATAGAGTGCCGTTCAAGACTAGGAAGAGATCCTCCTAATTTTTTATTGAACAAACCATTGTTCAGTTTGTTTAAATACAAGTTAATCTAGGTTGCAACTAATGTTATCAACAAGACACAAAGATTTTTATCGAGTTTATGTCTATATATTAGTATTTTGTATTGTAATCATTTTGCCATTGCAACAGAATTGCAGTGACAATATATGGGAATATACCCAGCTAATTGGTTTTGATTAGTGGGAACTTAAGATACTTGAGACTTACTTTTTGTATTTAATGAGTCTTTGGTTCCAAAGCAAAACCATGTGTTTCTGAATGTCAGGTGGACTTTTGCACTCTAATCCACTGATTTACATAAGGGAGATGCCTATTATTGTAGCTGTATTTCATCTTCAGGTGTCCACTCTGGTCCTTTTCATAGTGAATTCGTTTCTTAGGAATAAAATCACTTCACATTGGTTAGAGCACCCACAGAGTAAGCTGCTTTAAAATAGCAGTACTGCAACACTGTTTACTGAACACATATTCCAGGTGATTTTTCCAGAGATAGATATTCAAGCAAGAGCTTTGGGTTTTGTATTAATAGTGCCAAATTAGCAATTCCATTAAAAGGCAGCTTTATTTGGAATTGTTGCTTATGCTAAAGCTCTGAAATCATGTATACTTCTCATTTTAGTTTCCCTGAGTATCAGATATTTACTTCCATTGAATTTCCTTTGAGACAAATTCATCCCCAAAGAAAGCAGGAATTTTATGGCTATAAAATTTTGAACTTTAGTTTGAATTATTTGTTGTTTTCAGTCATCAACTAATGCTACTGAAAAGGCATTATATAGGAAGTAAACTGGTTCATAGTTCTGTTCGCGCTTTTCAAACATGTTTTAAACGTTGAAAACAAGAAGCTTAGGTAGGATGTTTTTCCCTATGACAGATTCCTAGCATAAAGAACAAATAATATAAAACTCTGTTACAAACAGAATTCTAGCACAAAGAATATAAATCCTCCTAGATTAAATTTCAGCACTAGTAGGTTTCAAACTTTGAAACTGGTATTTTTGCATTTGTGTATCATACATTCATATTTATAGTCATCTGCTGATGAGTTGGAAACCTTCATTCTGTTTTCAGTTGCCTCGGGCTTTCCTTAGAATGTTGTAGGAGCTGTTTGTTTATTTTTAAAAATTTATAGACAAGTATTAAAGATTGGATGAAAACTCCATGGAAACAAATAAATGTTGAACACATGGAGATGGAGCTCAGAAGATTTGCAAATGTGATCATTTCCCTAATGAACAGTATTTTCCTACTTGAAATAATCTCTCCTGTTCCGAGTACTCTGCGTTATGTAGGAGCCTGCAGCTTGTTAAATACTCTTCATTAGAGGGTTTTTGAACTCAAAGGAGTTAAAAAATTGGGGAAACAAGTATTACAGGATTGAACTCCCAGATCTCAAAGTACTTCTTTGAGTTTGTTTTTTCTTCAGTAAGAGGCAAATTACTCAGCTGACTTTCACGTGAGAGTCAGAAGTCAAACTCCAAGATGCACCTTGCTTCTTCATTGTTTCTGTCTTTTTGTTCACGACTGTCTGCTGTGTAAGAAGCAAAGACTTGCTGAAGCACTTTGGACCTAGAATGTGTGTTGCTTTTAAATGAGTGGTTAAGCATTTGAAAACAGATGAAGTATTAAGAAATTAAACCTTCTTACAATTCTTCATCCAGTAATTGTGAACATAATGGCCTTTATTGTTCTAGCTTTTCGGCATTTTGCATACCTTTATTCTTGACTTGATTGTTGCTTGCCTGATTTCTAGGGCAGAGTTAGGAATTGTGAATAACAGGTTGGAGGACTTCTTCATTCTTGAGTTACAAGATAAACAGAAAACTGTAGCTGAAGCAGTAGAGAAACGGCAGTAAAAAAGTAGATGCAGGCAATGGTGAATTAACAATGGTGAACTCCCTTCTAGGTTTAAAAGGTGACTACAGCCTTCCAGAGAAACCTGTGGAGATCAAACAAACCTGGGAAGTTATGACTCTTTCTTGGACAGTCTTGGAGAAGTGCTCCCTTGCTGAAAATCTCAGAGACCTTAGAAGATGATGTGGCAAGGGTTTATTTCCTTTCTGTTCTAAATTTTTAAGAAAATATTTGTAATTCTTCTTTCCTGCAAGCTGTTGGGAAAGGCAAGGTCAAATGGTAAAATGTCATCTTCTGTTTCCTACTGTTGCTGAACAAAGTATGCTAAATGCTGTAGGTATGGACAAACTTATAGCCATCTGAAGCCAGCGGATCGACAGCTCAGGTCTTTAATAGATTTAAGGTTTGTTACTTTTATAAAACTCGAACAGTCTTCACTTTGCTTTGAATCTGATCCCAATTCACTTCCTTATAGGAGTGTGAGGTGATCTGGTTGCATGTCAGCAATCCAGCATCTGCTAAATGCCTCTGTACTCACACATGATTTTTAAAGCTGAACTATTTAAAAAACAACAAAAAAAAGTTTTGGGAATGTGAATGGACAGGGAGTGAGAGAACTATAAAATATAGAAGAAACAAGTGTAGAAGGTAATGAAGAAGTCTAAAGCAGACATTTTGATTCATGTATGTAGATCCAAAATGTGATGCATTTAAAGGTAACGTATATAGGGTAATATTAAAATTGATTGCTGGTTTTACTTTTAATATCATAGATACAGCTAGAAACCACCGCAGTTTTTCTCTGTGGTGTGTTCTTATACTATTACTTGCCATTTCTTCAGGATTCTTTGTCTACAGATTCATTATGTACAACTCCCTAGCCCAGAATCACAGGCAATTCTTTTATTGCTACCTATAATTTGATCCTTAATTATTATTAAAAAAAATTATTATTGCTTTTTGTTTCTCTCTTCCATTTTTTCTCTTGCTTGATCACAACAAGAGCCTCTGGCTGGAGTGGTAAAGCCAAGGTAAAAAACTGATATGGTATGAAATCATTTAAACAGTATGAAATAATTTTTTTAAAAAAGAGAAGTTCTAAGTGGTTGGATTTTTAGATGTTAATTATTGGACTCTTACTCCAGAGAATTCCTGTTCAGATTAGGAATCTAACTGACGTTGCAATGTTGTAGAGAACAAAGCTAGTAAGTTCTGAAAGCTAAATATCAACAGTGGACAGGCGGGAGAAATATTTGCTCACTTATTAATTTTCTTTGCTTTGCCTATGTTAGAGTCCCCTAGTGTTTACTCTCTGCAAATATTCAGCTATATTAATTTCTGGAGAAAGATGCTAGCTGAAAGAATGGTAAACAAATATTTAGCATGCTATAAAGAGTCATTATGTATCTCTATTAGGAAGTCATGTATTCCTCTGCCAAAACAGTAAATTAAACTCAGAAATAATGAATTTTGGGTTTGGTGAATAGATTAAAAATCAATTTAGGTTTGGCCAAAATGAGGTCTTTGTTTTTCACATTAGGATGAAAATTTCACTTTTGTTTAGGGCACAAGGATCAACTCACTGAGTATATATTTTATACAGCATGGAGTAATGTAAAAGTAGAATTTAGGAATGCCGTGGTGTTGTTCTTTTGTGTGGCAAGGTTCTGGTGGAGAGGGGGAAGCTGCAGGGGTGGCTTCTGCAAGAAGCAGCTAGAAGCTTTCCCTGGTCTGTATGGCCATGACGCTAATTGCGGAATGATCTCTCTCTGTCCTTATCTCCACTCCTAAGCCTCTCAATATATATTTTCTTTGCTGTCCAGCTGAAATGTTGTGATAGAGCAACTTTTGGTGAGCATCTAGCCTCCAGACAGGGTCAAACCACCACACTCAGTAGCCTGAGCACTTTCCAAAGGCTGGTGAGACAGAGATCTACTTAGGGGAGAAAACTGAATGGGATTCTAAAAATATGGTTTTGTCTTAATTCAACACTTAGAGCTCTAAATGTTTGAATAGAAACTATTGGTTTTTTTACCCAAACTCTCTGTAGGGTTTTGTTTCTAAATGAAAAATTTTCCTACTGTATATCTCAATCTTCTAATATTTCTAAATATAAGAAATATATTTACTTAACCTCATAAAATCTCCTGTGGATAGGAAAGTGTTATTATGGCTATTATCTCTATTTTACAGTGGAGAGCCAAGAGGCTCTGTGACTCATCAAAGACTGCCTGCAGAACTTAGGTGAGAAAGTGAATCTCCAAAGTTCTGGGCCAGAATTTTTAATGTTGGACTAGGTTTTCTTGGAAACAAGCACTCCTGTAGTTTCTAATTACAAGTCTTCCATCACCAGTGCAATGAGTTCATTTCAAATCCCATAGATAACATTCATATCAAGGTAATAATATTTTGAGATTGAGAGACCAGGAATTTTTTGCAGACATGAGCTGGGTGATTTAATAATAATATGAATCCATCTGGAGAAAACACGTCCTTACTGGTGAAACATTTACCAACAGAATGGTTTGTTTATGTACTTTACAGAATCATTCCTCTGATCTCAAACACCTGTTTAGACAGTAAGATTGTATAGAAAGATTGCAGTATAGACAGTGATGTGTCTCTGGCACCATTTGTTTTGTTTGGTTTTAGTTTTGTTTGTCATTACCCTCTGGCTGACTTGGTTTCTTGAGTAACAACTAATATTTCTAACTATTTCTAACACTGCAACTGTAGTATTTCTACAAGTAATTGTGAAAGTGCTATTCTAATTTTCCTTACTCAGGCTTTACTCCACAATCCCTATGGAAGTTGGTAGTCTTGTTTGTCCATGACACCAATTCCTCTCTGCAGTAGTCTTACTGAAAATAATTTCTGAGGGAAATTGTTCCAAGCGGGAAAGCTTTTCATCCTAGATTATTGTGTTCTTTAATTGCTGTGCTTAGACAAATGAAAATTATTCTAACTGCAGCTTTCTTCAGTGTCTATCAACAAATTATGAAGAACTGAAGTTATTTGACAATTTTACCCCAAGTTTGATGAGAACAAGAACCTGTCAGTGTGAACAGCAGTTATATATACTTTTTTTCAAAGCCCTGTGTTTTTGAAGAGCAGGTCAGATTAATGAGTGGTGTATTTTCTTGCCTAACATTCTGCTGAATTAAGAGAGATAGGAAACAATTCTAGAAACCTTAGACTACCTGTCCTGACCACATTCTCTGCTGCTTCTAATAGGAAAAGGTCCATCAGTCCTGAGGTCAGATTCAATTAGACAGTATTGATGGGAATTTAAGGGAAAACATGAATAATTCTTGTCCAGCCTGTTACCCAAGAATTGTGCCTATATACAAAGCATGATTCTTGTCTGCATTCCTTTCCCTCTCCCCTTGAAGCTCACTGAAGGGTAATTGTGTGTAAAGGCAACGGGAAGATAATTTGTTGAAGCTAGTTTAGTACTTTTGGAATGTAAAGATTCATCTTTCTAATTGAAAATGTCCTCACGCACTGGAAATGAAATACCTTAGTAGGTTTGAGAAGCCAGCATAACAAAATCCTCCTAGGTTTGGGAGCTGGAAAAAAATATGTACTGAGGCTTAGGCAGAATTGCCTGATATGCAGCCAGGAAGAGTTTGGGCCATCAAGAATTATTAGTCAAATGCTTTTTTACCCAGTTAAAAAAAAAAAAACCAAAACAACCAAACAACCAAACAAAAAAAAACCCCTAAAACTAGGATAGTTTAAGAGATTCTAAGAAGAAAACAAGAAATGTTTCTTTTCCTTTCCCTCCTGAGCTTTTATTTCTGCCTCAGCAATTTAAATCATACTCACACAGTGCTCATACTTTTGTCCATACCCAAGTACTGGGGGATGGGGAAGCAGGATAGGTTGGAATTTATTTTTTATTTCACAGTGATTTTTATTTTTACAGTAAATGGCTAATTTAATGTTGTCAGTAAAATCCAGTTTGTCTGAGAAAATAAATATAAAGCCTTCTCCACACACAACTGCAGGTCAGTCAGCTATAGTGTCATCTTTCCCATGCTGCACAGCTAGTGATTTTGACCTTGGTGTGAATGGAACATTCACTCAAGTGATGAGAGTTAATTTAGTCTTCATAATAGACCACAGCTCAACCTTTTCAGAGCTGCTATTGTTTCAGTGATGCCAAATTATATGCAATCACTGAGTAATATTAACAGTGATCCACTGCTGTGTCTTTGGATGTAGGCCACCAAAACCATTCTTTTCATACTGGTAGGAAACACTGGCTTTAAATCCAGTCAGTGATGTACATTGCAAAGTGTGTAAGCCGTGTTACCATGTAAACAGTATTCTGACAGAGAGCGAAGTGTAGGGATTTTTTTCCCCATTTTTTGTTCTGTAGCTGTTTTCCCCTTTTGGAGGAACTCCTTGAGTTCCAATCTAAGTGAAATCTCCATAAAATTCTCTCTCTCAGGTTCACAAACTTTTATATATCTATTGTTAGAGCTTAGGGAGAGAGGCATGGTTCCAGACAAGCATACCAAAAATGAGTTATATTTATCTTTCTTTCTGCAAATTTATACGAGGTTCACGTGCCACACTGCAAAGGTAATGAAGAAAGCGAAACTATTTTCAGCAGTCTGACTTGCTGAGCCACAGATCTGCACCTCTGCTAGATCATTTTACGGTCTAAAAAAAACCTGTAATCCCTTGTCATAATAACAGGACTAAAATGTGAGGTAGGTCTCTTTAGTCAAAGAAGGATGGTTGAAAGGAACATAACACTGAGGTTTTTATTACTAACGAACCTGTGTTCTAAGCAGGCAAATCACGGTGTGTTTCACAAAATGAAGGTCTTCCACATGTAATTTGGAGCCTGAGGGCAGCATGGAGGTAGGCCTGTTCTCCAGGGTGCTGAAGAGCTGGTATCTGGCCTGCATCAGTTTAAGGTTTGTATGTTTTTGCTTTTTGTCAAGTTTGGAAAGATATGCAGCAGCATCATAACAGGGCCCGTGATATTAATTACACTTTGTGAAGGTTTTCATATAACACTATGAAATTTTATTAATTTCATATAAAATTATGAAGCTTTGTATATAATATTAGAGAAAGTAATTTTTATGCTATGTAGAATATTAGCTAACACATTTAGAAGGAACTCTGTGACTTTACAGCAACAAAAACGTAATCATGTTAGTTGCAGCAGCACATAAAGATAAACTACAAAATCAGTGATTATTTGACCATTCAATGCAAATGCATTGATGGATATTGAGACTTGCTGAGCTGAGGCTGTTGAAATTTTCTTCAACAGTCTGGAAGAATGGTTGGAAATCATCTGAAAGGCTGCGTCAACGAGTAGATGTGTGAACCTGTTATACACAAAATGTACAAAAATGATAATTTAAGAGAAGACAGTCTTGTGGTGTATATAAAATCTGTGACACCTTAGTCATTTATAAAATATAAATGCAAACCTACTGACCTCTAAAAGACATTGCACTACTTGTCAGTGTATCAATATACTAAGGATGTGTGTGTTTAAAATCCTGTTTCTTACATCAGTGCAACTTTTCTCTGTTTTTAAAGATGGGACTTTGCATGAATCAGCTTTGTAAAATCAGGGCCTTAATATTTTTGACAGGCTCTGTCAGAAAGATTTGTCTTGCATCCATTTAATAAGCAAATTTATGCTTATTGTTATTTTAGTAACAACCAGCTTTAGAGAAGAACTGTTCCAGCATTAATATCTCCTTCTCTCTCTCTCCTCAAATCCCACCCCAAAAATACTTAATTGCTTTTGTTCAGAAGCATCACTTCTTTTGTAATAAGATGTCCAGATATCCTGGAACAAATCAAATGCATAGTGACTGCTAGTGGCTTCCAGGGCCATGAAAGCAGACACTCTGGGACACCTTTTTGGTGTCACCATTTCCCTCGGGATGGGGCATTACACAGTAGTCTGATGAAGGAGGCTCTTCTGGGATCCTGCTTTTCATGCTCCTCTGACATAAAGGAGACGTTGTGTCCAAAGCAATCAGGTTCCAAATAGTTTTTTTTGTTCCCACCACCCTGCATTTCCTGTAGTAAATAAAATATGTATTGTGACTATTTTGGAAGCAGTGTTTGAAGATATGCATGTGATGCTTTAAATGTCTAGTAGATTTATTATGGGCACTGTTTTAGACAGTCATTCCAAGTGCAGTATCAGTCTAGTATTTATCTGTTAGAAAATGAAGTCCTGGGCACCAGCTTTAAAGTGTATTTTTGTCATTAAGGAATCAAATTAAAATTGTAAGAAAACAACACCATTATTAGTTTTCAAAAGTTATTTGCTTTGATTAAAAGCACCAATAAATGTGTCTTGGTTCTATAACTGCTCCATTTAGCACTTGACATATAATAGTGGTGGGGTTTTTTTCCCCACAGTGTAATATCTCCATTGAAATATAATTATTTTGCAGCTTGCTCAACTGAATGCCCTTATAAACATGCTGTTAGGGGAACTCACCCCTGGTGATCATCAGAACATCATGACAATATGCACAATTGATGTACATGCGAGGGATGTTGTAGCCACGCTTATAGCACAGAAGGTAATTTGTTGCAGAGCAATTACACTAATGCATTTTTAAAAGCATAAAATAAAGAATAATTTCATTTGTTGAAAAGATATTCTGGTGGCTTATGTATGGCAATGACAGAATATTTTGATTCAATCCATTTTTGTCCTTTTATATTTTTTGCTTTAGAGTTAGATAATTACGTTTACCAGTTAAAGAATTACCATTTAAAAATATATAGATGTTTTGTCCAAATGTTTAAAGACATCCATTAAGAATGTGTGCTGTAATGTGACAGCAGGTTTCTCATTAATGTCCCTTCAAATACTGATCTGTTCACAATTAATATAAAACCTCACATTTATTGCAGGTAGCTTGAAAGTTTAATATATACAAAATATAAAACAGCAATTGTGTTATGTTTCCAGACAGCTTTTTTTTTTTAATAGGTTTTATTTCCTATCAGTTTGTGAGGTAGAGTCTGTACTGTTAACCCTTCCCATGCCTGACCTCAGTACTGTGAGGGCCTATTTATAGTAATTTGCTAGCACATCTTCTGAACATGACCGCTCAGACAGGAAGGAGGTGACAAGGGACACCATGAAATATATGCTCCCTTATGCATGGTTAGGCAGGTGAGAGATAGCAGTTTTGTCTTCCACTCCTCTTTTCTACAACCATCTGCAGGCAAGGGATGCTTCTGACCTCCAAAGGGGAGGCAAAGCCCCCATTTGGAACAGGCAGCTTCATTCTGGACTTGGACACCCAGAGCTTTACTATTTATTCATGAGGAATAATGAGGGAGAAGACAAAAACTGTGTAGATGTGAATTGTGTCTGTGTGTAGTGAGTATCTACTAATCTATCCTACATAGCCTGTCATCCTTCTATAGCTTGTATTTTAACACGTTTACTTATAGTAAAATAAACTTTTGTGCAACACGTGGCTTCCAAGAGCAAGGACTGTCCTGCTTTCCCCTATTTCCAAGCATTCTCTCATCCCCATGATGATACAGAGTTTGGTATAATAATGCTTTACCTTATTGTAAGTAATATTTTTGCTGTAGGCCAGACACACAGTATTGAGGTTTCTCATAAATCCAGTCTTTGCATAAATGACCTAAATATATAGCGCAAGGTGCTGTCCACAATAAACTCATAAAAGTAATAACCAGTTTACTTGAAAGAATAAAGGAGAAAAAAAGCATTATAAATTATCGTAGTGTGCTGTGAAACCTCCAGAACAATGGTCTCTTGGCCTTGTTAACTGGTATTCTATAAAATCATGATGGGGGAAAAAGAAAAAAAAACACCAAAAAAACCTCCATCCAACAAAACCCCCTCAATACTGTTACAGTTGCTGAAGAAAATCCATTCTACTGAGTATAATCACTTTGTTGTGGTGTGATGCATAATAGCAGTTGCATCAAAAATTTGCAGCAATTTAAAATATTCTTTTCACTGAAATTGTTTATCCACATTGCCAAAGCCTTTAAGGAAGTACTGATGTTTTTCATATTGTCAGGAGCAGCTGTTTCTATCTGCTGTGGCTGTCTAACTGCTAACTAGGCAGATGGCACACAGTAGCTGAGGTGTGTCTGTTGTATACAGGACCAACTTTTCTGGCTTACAGGAAGCACAGCTGCCATGCTATTATGATGATGATGATCCTTATGTATTTCAGAGATTGGAGGCCTTATATAGAGCTGCATGCTTTGAAGGGGTGATTAGGGTCTTTAGTACACTGAATAAGTACTTAAATAATCAAACTGACAAGCTGTGTGGAAATATGGGATCCCTATTAATTAGAATTTTGGGGACAAATTGGGTGTATGGGGGGGTGTGCTCTGTAAAAGCCAAGTAAAATTATTTGCCACAGATACAACTGTCTCAATATGTTATAGCAAGCAGAGAGTGCTTCGGCAGCTACAAATAGGTTTACAAATGACTAAATGTGGTTTATATCACTAACTTGGGTCAGTTATTTGAAGAACATGCTGAAGAAAATATTGGAGAGTTAAAATCAGAGCAGACCTCAGATTTTGCCTCAATTGGCAGAAACTTGTTCCACGGAATATTGGAAACATCAACACTGCTTTCCACATGTCTCATAATAATTAATATATTAACATCTACTTTTTTCTTCTAAATTACTACTTCCTCAACATTCTTGTGTACTGGGATATAGCATTAAGAGAGCTGGAGGGGGTACTAAGGTGTTGCTAGGATTTAAGAAAGCAATGAAACACTGGCCAGATGCTGCATTTCCTGTTGATTTGAGGTGTTAGTTCATTAGACCACTAATCAAAACCATGTGCTCTGCTAACAAAGCATTTCATCCCCTGAGTAGTGGAGCATCCATGTGCTGTATCCAACTAATTAGGACCTGCTCCAAGACAATGTAAAGTCTCTTGTTGACATCCATAGATGGTAGAAGAGGTTGTCTGAGAATGGGTGCCTTATTGTTTGTGTCTTCCTATAGTGCAGCTAAAAAGATTTTAGTCAAAACCATGAAATCACTATATTTCATTAGTGTTTATATCTTGTTAATGTCAGCTTGAAGAGTTTCTGTTCCATAGACTATCATGGACTTGTTAGAGTTTAAAAAAAATGAAAAATTATTTGAGCCCACAATCAGATGAACGTACATAGGTATCTTTTGGAAAAGCTCCATTGTTTGATAGCAAAGGTTAAAGAAAGAGGTCAAGATATCGAGGAGATATGGAGATTGATGCATCACTTTAGCTTTAAGTTAAGAGTTGAAGCTACTTGAAATGTAGAGTGGGTAGCATTGCATCAAAAGTGCTTGTCGCACCTCTACTGTGTGTGTCACAAAAATGTTTGTCTCCAAAGGTCTCAGCAAGGTTTGTTTCCCATGTCAATAAAAAGACGTAATGAAATCATACTCTTTAGGACTTTCCTAAGAGCTACAACCCTAAAGTGAACAAATATAACATGAAATTAGAATTACAACTGTAAAATATGTTTCTTCATTATCTATAAAAATTTTCTGGTGAGCTTGAACGGGAAGTTGTGGTAACTTTTTTAAAGGCTAGTCCTCTTAGTAGAACAGGCAGCTTAATGCAATGCTATTGCCCTCCAAATATAAATACATAATTTTAGAAATATCTATAAGAACAGTAACCTCCTTGCATAAAATAACAATAGCTGATGAGAAAAGACAGGGAAGTTTGGTCACTTAGATTTTACCAAATGGAGAGAGATATGGTCAATTATATCTTAGGAAAGCTCTGAGATCAATGTGTCGGGGAGGTGTAGAAGAACAAACAAAGGAGGATGACTCATGGAGCGGAAGGTAGAAAGAGCATCAGGATTGATCAGGAAAGGACAAAAGATATAGCCTGATTCCTCAGAAGCCAATGGAGGCAGACCTGCAAGCAAAGTACAAGGTGAGCAGTTTACAGCAATAACAAGAAATACCGAAGGGTTAGAGGATCATGTGGAGATGGTCACAGAAGAAAGCAGAAGTACTGCAGTGCTGAGGGAAAAGGTTTTCAGAAAGTCACAGATATCAGAAAGCACATGGAAGACAATCACAAAGGTGAAGAAGATGAAGATCAAGGGTGGAGAAGAGGACTAATGAGCCTGGGAGATTTTAGAGCAAGCAAGGAGAACCACTGGTGCCTGCTAGTGTGGGAGATGAAAGAACAGGTTGATAAATAGGAGATGGGATTTCTTCAAGCAGGTGAAAGATATCAGTGGGTAGAAAGTGAGGAAATCTGCCTTGATTGAGGCCAGAAAAAGTTGTTGGGACAAAATGAAAACAGAGAAATAGGAGTTCCAAGAGCATTTATGTGTAGTAAGGGAAGAGAAATTCTTACTTCATTGTGTTTCACAGGCATGCTGGCATATGGTAAGATGGTTTTGTGGTTGGAGAGTTGGCGGTTTAAGGAAGAAATAGATTATAGAAATGCCTAATGAAAGAAGGTCTATGTGTGGTGGAATTTTATCATGGAGCATCAAAATTGAAATAATTTCATTTTTTCCAAAACAGTCTCTGCTCTCCCTTTCATAACTTTGGTTCGTATTTAGTGATCACCAGTGAATATGGAAGCATAGTTAAAACTTTTCCATTTTACATGAGTGAAATATTTTGTAATTCTGTTTAGGATATCCAGTGCCCTTTTGTGGATCTTGAAAGTTACTCTTACTCAGGTCAACTGCAAAACACGGAGGAAAACTACCAGTATGAGATGAGGTCTGTCTAAGGCTTTGATCTGATACTTATGCTACTTAAAAATGTGAGGCTACTTGTGCATTAGTTTAAGTGGGGAAAAATCAGAAGTTTGATAGAAGTATAATTTAACTGGTAACAGATATTTCTCATCCTCTGACTTGAGATGCTCTACCATTCTAACCAAACAAAAATATATTTGTGATAATTGATTTGGATGACCTCACCTTTAGTAGAATTGTTATCAACCCACATTACTGAAGAGAGCAAGTTTCAGATCATGCTTTCACCTATCCTATACTTTTAAGTAGATCAAAACAAAAAGGCCTTTTTGATGGTTTCCCTCTATGTTACAATTTCATCAAGTGATAAGAAGTGATAACCTTCTGCCAAAGTGGAATGTGGTGAAAAGGGGAAAATGTTTTTAAGGAATCTTGGGTCTCCAAGTGGATGCAGAACCATCAAGGCAAATGTATCTATTTTTTTGCAGAGGAACAGCAAAGTACCAACACCTCCCCCCACCCCCTTTGTTGTTTTTTTTTTCCTAAGTCTTCTTTGGCTGGAGAGGTGGTATACCAGATGGTTATGTACTTTTTGCTAAGATATTTCTGTACTGTTAATCAGTATCTTCTCAAGTTTTTCTTTCGATCTTGCTTCGGATTCTTGTCTTGTGGTGATAGGCTGAAGAGAGTAAATTTCACTCTGCTGTATAAATGAAGCCTCATGGATAGTCCCTGCACTCACTTTGGGAGTTCAGAATTTTTAAAATGGAAGCAAATTTTCAATGTACAGTCAGATTTTTAAGTTGGTATTAGTAGGTATTATGATGCGTCAGGTATACTTAAATTCTTGTCTCAAATTTCTGTTTATTAAGTGGAAAATCCACTGTATTAAGGTAAAAAACCCTCAACCGCAAAACAAAGACAAACTCAATAAAAATGTGCAAACAGGTTTGGTTTTTCTTGTAGTTGAGATGTTTTTGTTTTGTGTGTTTTTTTGTTTTTTTTTTAAGAACCATCTATTTTGGCATGAAACCTGCTATGGGAGTGGCTGCTGTAGTTTCTTTGGGTTCAAACTGCCAGAGTATGTAGGGCTTTTCCTCAGGAAGTATTCATGCTTCCTGCTGGGCCGGATGAGCCAGAAGATCAAAAGTGTAAGTTGCTCATCCTTCCCTAGTGATGCTTTGTCTTTCAGTAGTCATTTCTGTTTTGATTTTTCTTTTTTTTTTTTTTTTTCCCAATGGTTGGAACATGTAAAAGCATTAAGTACGAGTAAGTACTAGACTGCCCAAAGAACATATATTATGCTATATTGGCTGAGTTCATATTTTTCAGCTGATCAAAATAGTGTTCTACAGAAATTTCTGAAATGTTGACTGCTAGCATGAAGTCTCGCTAGAGCAACTCCAATAAAATTGAGCTGTGCATCTGTCATTTCATGGCTTACTACTAATACATTGTCAATCATAACTTTTACTTAAAATTTACCATCTAAGGTAAGAAACAGTAGGGAAGAGTAGACTGTGACAGATAAAACTGTTTACCTGGAGTCACAGAGGCTGATGTATTTCGATAGTTTTTATCCTTCCCTCTCCCCCCATATGTCTCAAGCTAAGAAACCAGCAGAGTTTGACAGGAACACACAGAATCCATGTGCTCTATCTATGAGCTTTTAGAATTTACTCTTTTATCTTGATTTTATTTATACAGTTATAGAAGACCTATGTGAAGCCAATGAAGGCGATGTTCAGGAACTATTTGATTGATATTCTTTGACAGTGAAGTCATAAAATCAGACCGTAGCAGTGTACTTTCCTCCATAAACCTGTCTTTTAAGATGAAAGAGTGCTATTCCACACTCATTAAAGAGACCTCCTTCACTTCCAAGGTACGCTGTGCTCTGAAATTTTGTCAAAGTGAAAGGTAAGATGACCATAACAGATATTTTCTTTCTTCAAATGCATTGTTTTATGTAACAAACACCACTA
>VXBZ01000400.1:1408200-1520312 GCA_013399135.1 Heliornis fulica | reverse complement strand
TATATATATATATATATATATATTCTCTTCTAGAGTTGGTAAATTTGTTCTGCAAATACCTCTTGAGTGTTTTGAAGTCTGTGGTCAACAGAAGGTAAGGAAGAGAATGTATGGGCAGAATAACTCACAGGTATGCGTTTTTCAGGAGCTGAACATTATCTTGCACTTCTTGATTTTTTTTTTCTTTTTTTTTTAATAAATCAACTGGCAATAGAACAACTTTATTTTACAATAGCACAAATCCTTAAGGCACCTCTGGGATGTGCTGGCCACATGTCATTAGCATGAGAAGCAAAGAGATGAGTAACAAATTGCTAGTTAAAATCGTACCCAGTTCATCTGTGGAGCAACATATGATTGAGGTGGCTGCTACTGAAAAGTTTGTCCTGACCATAAAGGTTCAACAGCCAGTCCAAGCTGGTAAAAGCAGAGTGCTCCCACTGATGGTTAAAGTCCCTAACTTTGTGAGCAGTCACGTTTCAATTAGATTGGCAATAGTAGGGTTATTGACCATGGACTTAAGATCAAGGGAACTGCAAACACCTGAGTTAACAATGCAGTAACAATGTATGAGAAGCACTTCCATAAGATCCTTTCCTCATTTAATATAGCTGGTATGTTTTTCCTTAATTGTTGAATGTCCATAAGAGTGCAGTAATTTCATGAGATGAACTATGAGATCAACTCTATTAATGTTCCACTGAATACAAAGAAATAAGAGAGCAAAGAGACTACTATTCTGTTTACAGTACAACGAATAAGAAAAATTTGTCTTGTTCTGTACCCTTGAAGTCTATATTGGTAATGTTGCATTTTGTTCTAAAGATTCTGGTGCTGGTCCATCTTGGAGAACAGATACATAGCTTCAGTTGTAGTGAAATATTTGCTCACTTGGTATTTTCTCATTTGTGAAAATCTGTTACTTAGGTCTTCAGTAGTGTGCTGTGTCATGTAGCTTCAGTTCTGATTCATACTAAAGTGATAAACACTGTTTCTGCAGGTATATGAAATATAGCGAATCTCACCATTTCTGTGAGGACATTTGCTGAAACATGAAAAGAGAAATGACCAAGAGTCTAGGGTATGTTTTCAGCCATTCAAAGTGAATAGATTGCAAAGTAATATACTGGCAACCTGCTAGCAATTACTGAACTGTTAAAAGAGATGGCAGTACTGCAACCTGTGACTATCTCACAGTGAAACGACACTGCTTTTGGAAGGAGATAAATTACAAATTGTCATAAAATTTTAAATTGTGATATATTTTTTTGAATGAAATATTGTTGACAGCCTGCTTCCTCTCAGCTGTAGCATTATTTGGCAATCTAGCAGCAAGTTAGGAATTCAGGGGGGTTGGATGGAACGAAGAAACACGGGCAGAAACCTTTAGGCTGAAGCTTATTTGGCTATCATCCACACAGTGTCCCTGGGTTTATGCCACAGATTTTTGTTCCATATTTCCTCAGGTGAGTAGACAGGGACAAAAGGAGGAGTGCTTTACTATCTAATGAAGATATACACTTGGATCTAGACTTGATAAAATTGTATCCCATGTACTTAAAACTTTATGTCGGTTTAGAATAAGTGCACCTGAAAAGCAAGGTAGTCACACTTTCATGTGCTTAGTTTGTTGTAATCTAAAATTGGACAGGCTGTTGTCAACACAGTGCTGAAATCAATTGAATCCCAGGTCTTTTTATCTGCTGATGGTCTGGTCCTTGCTGTTAAAAATACTAAACCTTTTTTTCTTGCCATTTTATCTATTTGTATTTATCTATCTATAATGACAACTGCAACACTTTTGTATTTTTTTAGTTAACATATTTTTTGAATCATAGACAGAAGGCCTGGATAACCAGATTTTGTAATGATTACCAAACAGTGGGTGTCAGGTTGACTCTATCTTAATATCAGCAGTTTATGGGGAGTGATGGAATAGTTATCAATCTAGCACGAAGGGAAATGCTGAATCAGAACAGACTATAGGTCAGATCAGAAGGACATTCTTCTGTCTTTAGTGTCCTTGGCCTGAATATTTAGAGGAAGTTCAGACATTTATATACAGGGTAGGACTTCTCCAGTTGAGGAGAATGTTGTAATTGGTCACGGATAACTATGGAAACTCTACAGCATCCCACAGACATACAGTTTATATCATGAAGCATGAGCTTTGATACTCCTTATGTGTTTATGACTTACCTAGAGCTGCTGCAAATGTTGCATGCAGTCACAGAATGGACTCCTGAGGATCTGCAGAGGTAAGTAGACAGTGCTATGCAATCCAGATATGTCTATTACATATATTATATTGCAATATGCTACACAAGTGGAACTGATTACTGGAGAGCACCATGATACACAGAGCAGGTGAAACCAAAGGGCACAAGAGCAATCTGTCATATAAACACAAATAATTCACAGACCAAAATGCTGATAAAATTATTCAATGGTCCTGCCCTAGAGAAAATGCATTCATAGTTTTAAATTTAAAATCAGACTGAAATACAGTGTCATTAGCAAAAAGAGAAAAGTGGTGTTATATACAATCTTGCCTTTGCCTGATGATTTTTCTTTACATAATTAATTCAGGAATAGCCTGATTAATTGTATACTCTTAATTTATATATCCACTGTTGCTGATGAGATTATGTATGTTGTATTACTGTAAGAAGGGAGTCGTATTACTTCTGATGTAACACAAAGCAATAATTTATTTCCTTGTTTTACTGGCCTGGATGTAAGTCATCACAACATTAGAACTGCTTTAATAGAGGATGATTTACCTTGTTTTACTAATTGTCGTCTTTTAAAAAATTCTTCAAGAAAATTAAACACCACTCTTGGACTACTCTATGTTTTTCTTAGCAGAGATTAAAAGTACTGTCTTTAGTTGTGGTATATGAAGTCTCACATCCATTAAATAAAAAAGTAGATCTAGGTTAAGCAGAGAACTTGTGGTCGGACAAAAAAATAAGTTGAATAATTTTGTGGTAAATCATATAACACTAGGATTTTGTAAGAGGCATAAGACACCACTCTGAAGTGTGGTAAGGGCAGCAAGACCATGCTTCTATTTGAGGCACCCCTATACAAGAAAAACATGGAAATCTTGGAGCAAGTCCAATGAGGTCTATAGAGATGGTTAAGGGATTGGAGTATCTGACACACAAGGAGAGGCTGAGAACTGGTACTGTTCAGCCTCAACACATATAAATACCTATTGTAGGGAGGGAAGATGGAGCCAAACTCTTAGTGGTACCCAGTGACTGGATAATAGGCAATGGGCACAAATCAAAATAAAGGAAATTCCATTTAAATTTGAGAACAAAGCTTATTTCGTGTCAGTTGAACAAATTTACCAGAAAGGTTGTGAAGTCCCCATCCTTGGGGATACTCACAATGCACACAGGCCTAATTTATCCACTTTCAGCAGGGGCTTTGGACTAGATGCTCAAGTGTCTTCCAACCTCAGCTGTTGTGTTTCTACACTTATGTCTATGATGTGTGAAGTTACTTCAGGTCTGATACATGAGGTTGATCTTAGGAGTCTTTTCCAGTGTAAATTACTCTATACCTCTGTGGAACTCTGGAGGATAGGCTTCTCCTAACAGCAGGCTACTTCCCAGTCTTTCTAGATTGTGATTCAAAAGTGCCTTAGAAGGCACAGTGGAGCCCTCTTTTGAAGGTACGTGTCTTTACACCTCATAGTGAATGGTCTGTCATCGGTCAGAAAAGATGCAATGTGCCATTACATATTTCTGCTGACAGACTTATCCTTCTTACATGTAGCAACAAAAGTACCTATAATATTTTCTGAAACCACCATGAATCAAATGAGCTATATTTGGAACACTTGACAAAAAAAGTCTATTTTGGTAGTCTGGGTCCTCATCACTACAGCTGTCTCTTTTTCTTTTTTACCATTGCTGGTCTGAAGTATCTTTATAGGTTAAATTCAGTTGTGTCTGTAGATATGCTTTCTGTTGTCATACTTTAAGAAGCTGCAGGATGGTGTTTGGCCAAAGAATAAAGTTAAATTGGAAGTGAAGTGATTTTTCAGGCTTACTTTTGTGTTATCCTATGGCACAGTAACTTTTTTCTCATCTTTAGGTAAGAGTACTGAATTGAAAATGGTAGATTCTTATAGCAGTAAATCCAGAAGAAAGAGATCTTCCAGAACATATCAAAGCTCTTTTTTGGTGCATGTAAAAAAAAAAAAATCCCTTTCTTTTTTTAATTGACTTAAAGTCCTATAGTAAAGCTGTGACTACTCAAGACTAGGGCTGAAGACCAAGAAACTGACCTGAGGGCCGTTTGTAAGAAAGGCTTGAGACAAGTAAGACTTTAAGATCTGAAGGCATATTCCATTGAGTGACAGTTTACAGAAGACTGTGAGGGAGCAGATGATATGAAGAACTTGAGCTATGTGATGCTGTGGGGGAGAGGCAAAATTTTTCTTGAACTTAAATATCTGGAAACTTCTTGTTCCTTAAAGGTAAAGATGGCATATGGAACTGAAGCATTACTATTATTTTAGAAGATTTTTTCTGACTATTTCAAGAGAGATTTATCACAAATTTTCCTGTGTATATATGCTAAATTGAGATTTTAATGCTTTTCTCTTTTTGTTTTATCATTATTGTAGAAAAGCACATAGGCTTCCCTTTCTGAAAATTGACTTGGTATAAAATCCTTCTGAGACATTTATAGTCTTTTTATTTAAGACAAGAAATTGTTTATTAAACTATTAATCGGTTTTTCTTAATCTTGTATTTTTTATTGCTAGGATTAACAACTTGTTTCCTGTACATTTTTAAGTCTGCAAAAGTCCAAATTCAAAGACTGATATCAAACATCGCTATTGTTCATAGATATCTTGTTAATTACTTTGATGTTATCATTAAATCACTGATGCTTTGACTAATCTATGGATTAGGTACAAATTGTCGTAATCAATTACATGAAGGATGGTGGCAGTACAACTGCATCTCACATGTTCATGCTTTCACCCTCCAGAGCTTATGAAATAGTAATGTCACACTTCTATGTGAAGTAGCATTGACTTTAGAAGAGCTGCAAATTCAAGGAGACTTATGAGAAAAGTAATTTGTCTCTACATATTGTATTGTATCTAAATGAATTCTAGAGGAAAATAAAAACTTTCTGGTAATGTTGTCACTAGGAAAGCATACTAAGGAATTTGGGGGGCAGGGCAGTATCCATTAGAGATGGGCTATAGAGGATTCCCAGCATATTCAGTAGCAAGAATGGTAGAAATACTCTTGGCATTGTACTTGAATGCCAGCAGCAGTAAGCGAGAAAGCAGGCAAGTCATTAGTGCAAACTCCTGTATGAGCTCTGGTCTTGATTATCTCTTTCCAGTGCCTTCAGAACGTAGAGGAAAGAAAACTGCTAAAAGACCTGCCCTTTCTTAGAAAGCTGGGGTGCATAATTATATAGGTTTACCTGGCCTTTTCCAAAGGGACAAATGGCACCACTTCTCCAGTCCCACTCTTGACTACTCTTTCTTTCCCTTTTCCTTAACTATCAATTTTTTTAAATGCAATGCTTTTGAAGTCCTTCCTGGTGCAGAGCACCAAGCATGTCTGCTTGTGTGAGGGGACTGTGTCTGCCTTCCTTCCTGACACTGATAACCTGCTGAAGTTGCTGTGGAGTGAGATGATTCTGCTCAGTTTCTCCTTTCCAAACAAATTCTTCTGGTCTCAGTGAAATGAAGGGATCAGTCCTACCAGGCTGAACTTGGTTCAAGCTTTGTGCCCTGTTTTCCACCTGAGTGCTTAGGGCCAAATTCGGTGTAAGTATGATCAGATGCCTGTCCTTAATAAATCAAGCTGTCCTGCTCAATGTAAGTCTGATTTAGATGTGAAGACATTGGCCTTATGACTGCATGAGTGTGAGCTTCCCGCGTGTGTGGCATTGCCTAATGCTCAGATGAGAACATCGTGTCAGGCATGTTTAGTCATAACAGTGTTTATTCCTTTTACTCTGAATGTACCCCCTTCATGACAAATGTATGTAAATGCTGAGATAAAAATAGTATTTGACAAGATAGTTGGGTATGTTTCATTTTATTAACATATTATTCAACTTATTCTGCTTAAAGTAATGTGAATAGTAGATACATACAAGATTAGCATATTTTTTCAGTCAACATTCTGTGAGGCTTTTTTATTACATTATTTTAATTAAACAATAAGATATGACAAGTACCAGGATTTCATGGTGAGTATAACTGCTCACAAGGCACTATAAAGCATGTGGCTGAAAGCAGATTTTAACCATTCCAAAGGGGCATTAATAATCACTCTAGACTGACTAGAGTGGCCTTTGTTTTCTTTAATGAAATATGTATACTGAATAAAGGAAGCATTTACTGGTTGTAGTCATAAGGGCCAAGATTTTTCTCTTGGTCAGTGAGAAAGCTTCATTTGTGTTCTAAAGCTTTCTGTGATGTCTCAGATTAGTTTGCTCATGACAGCATGGTGTAACTTTTAAATATATTCAGGGCACATCATACTGTCTATGAAAAAAGCCAAATGTCCTCTTGGAATTGCATAATGCATTAGGTGTCTCAAGTCAGAAATAATGAAGATAAATGAGATTATGGACCCAAAGAAAAGTATATATTTTCTCAATAACACCCTCTAGTCAGAGATTGGGAAAGTGAAAATTTTCCAATTAATTGTACTTTTTCACTGGAAAAAAACCCCACCCCAAACCAAAACAACAACAACAAAA
The DNA here is from genome assembly GCA_013399135.1 of Heliornis fulica. Classification (NCBI taxonomy): domain Eukaryota; kingdom Metazoa; phylum Chordata; class Aves; order Gruiformes; family Heliornithidae; genus Heliornis; species Heliornis fulica. Next base: position 1,513,553 of record VXBZ01000400.1, on the reverse strand, counting down.
ACCGAACCAAAACCAACCCCAAACCAGAGATGATTTATATGTTATTTTGTACCTGATTGCTTCAGTCTTAAAATACAGAGTAATAAAATGCTGATGACAATAAATGGCTATTTGTTTCAGACAATCATGACATATTTCTTTTGCACTTCCACTTATAGATGCAAATTAACTTGAAATTCTATGACTAGGGTTGCAAAGTAATTAAATATCTTTGTTGTGATTGTATTCCTGAAATGAAAGGACTGAAGTAAACCTGCAGCTTACAGACCTGTGTTGGGTTCTATTATTACTTTATGGATATTTAAATACTGAAGAATATATGATAATTTCTGGACCTATGAGCCTTGCACTATTGTAGCTCTGCTAAATTCTCACTGTTTCATAAAATGTTTTATTTTTGTTGTTGTTAACTCTGTAGTTTACTAGTCCCACCTATTTGTAACAATCATTTAACTTTGAGTGCCAGAAAAAGTAAACTCAAGTAGCTCATGTTTGTTCAACTTAAAGGCACAACAAATGATCAGGATTGTCATGTACTACTAATTTCCTTGCTCTGTCACCACTGTGGAAGTCACTCTGAGGTAAGAGAAGCATGATGTCCTCTCCTCAGTCCAAAGATATTCCTCTGGTAGGCACATAAGAATACTGTCTTTCCTCATTCTACCAGCCTGGTCTGAATAACCAAATGGAGGAAAGCTTGAGATAGTCTGAGGTTTCTATTGGTCTTTTGACATATAACTGCTCCCTTTTTTTGCGTGTGTGTATGTTATCAATTTAAATGTTTGAGGGTTTTTTTTTTTAAATGCAGGTTTGCTACAAACAAAATGATGTCTATATTTTTATATCACCTGAATTGTTTATCTTAAATGTAAACTACTTTAGGGACAGTCTTCAAAATGTTCTAGAAGGACATCTAGAAAATCTACTGAGACTACAAGACTGGGATGGGGAAGGACCAGGTATTAGCCTGAAAATCCTTACGCAGGCCATGTAGGACTTAAATAAAAGAAAGAAGCTGACTTGGGCTTTTTTCTTTCTTTCTTTCTTTTGAGAAAGAGGTCTCAACATTACGAATTTTAGAATGTATAATGTTACCAGATATGACATGCTGTATTTCACAAAATTGGAGACTGAAGCAATATCTCAAGGCCAAGCCCTTTAAAAGATTAATATCTCCTGTCTGAATGTAGATGAAATGGAAAGAAAAGGAGTTAGTATCCGTGTGTATGCTTTGAGTGATGAAATAACTTTAAATTAATGAGATCATTCTTCCTTATGGCATCTAAATCTTAAGAGTCATGTTTGCAGACAACTAAACTTTGAAACCAGTTTGTTTCCTGTGTTAACCTTACTAGCAAGTGTGAATGTGAATTTACTGTTTCTATGTACCTGAAGGCAATACATGTGTGATGAAAGAGGGTTAAAAAGTATCATGAGATTTGATGATGCATGACCATTCATGCATTTTATCTGACTTGGGGCATTGAATCCATGGAAACATTGGCTTTTACACATCATTTTCTCATTCACAAAATTAAGTAATTACATCCTTAGAGAAATGCACTGGCATTGAATATACAGTATCCAGACTATGTCACTACAGGTAGCAGATTGAGTTTAACTAGCCATATGGATTGTAATTGTCTAAGTATGATTAATTCATAATGTTTGTTAATTTTATGCCTTATATTATGGTTTGTTATTATAATATCAGTCTTTTCTCTCTTTGTTTCTTTTTAATATAGGTTTTGATGAGAGCCCTCTAGGGATTTTAATCTTACTACGATACTAACTAATGATGTCCTTACATTCCTGGGTCTCATCAATAGCTTGTTCCTCTTGCTGGAAGTTTCACGGAAAAGGATTCTGAAGTTAGAACAGATGGTGTGTCAGTCCATTGCAGAACTCTGTTTGCTGCCTGAGGAAAACTTTTTATTGAAGGTGGAAATAATGGTTTTCTGCTTAGCTTATTGTAAATTCTAAATGGGGTGATTGAAGACTATAATGATCACTGTTGTTTGATGCATATGAGTTTCAACATCTGGCTAATGCCTTTACTAGCTGTAATGGTAAGAAAAAGCACTATAGCTTTTTTCAGGTTCTTTCTCTTATATATACATATGCTGTAATCAATTTATGTTTGCACATACATAAATACATAAGTCTGTATGCATATGAAAGAATATATATACTTAATATAGGTAAATCGATGTCTATATAAATACCTGATTTGCATAACAATAAAAAGGAACATTACATAATAACGCATAATTTTCATGCGAACACTAGGCTTTCTTTTTTCTTAGCTTGAACCTGATTTCTACTTCAACAATTGGAATTCTTTTAAATCACATTTTATTTATTCTTACCCATAGACCCATGCCATTAACCCAAAGTAAATTAGAAAATATATCTTTGCTTCTCCTATAGGGTCCAAGAAGGAAGCACTAGTGAGCTGGCGTTTGAAAGGGAGGCTGAGAACTACCTCCTTCAAAGCGGTGGACCTCCTTACACAAAGTTTTGTCATAGCTGACTCTTCAGCAGGTAATTCACTGAATCACCAAAGTCACTAGTCTGTTCTGTCACTGCCCTGTAATGGACTTCGCAGAATTGTGTTTGAAAAATACTGTTTTCACAGAGAATTTAAAAAGTTATTTCTCCATTTGTGGTGTTTCTTTGCTTGATTGTGCTTCAACCTAGATAATGACAACAGTTTATGATTCTTCATTTTAGAAATACAGATGATATAATCTTAATTTATTCAGTAGCTTGACCTGGTAATCTTGAACCGCATTGCCAAAATCTCCAATAGTGTCATACTACTTTTGGTTTATTGCTTCTGGGTTTTTTTTTGTTTAGTTTGGGATTTTTTTGTGGGGGTTGGGTTTCTTTGTTTGCTTTTTAACAGTCTGTCTATATTCAAAATCATGGGAACACATGCCAAATGCTTTGACTTGAACAGAACCCTAATCACGGGCTGAAAACGTTATGCTGAATTCAGACCCAAACACCTAACAAAACGCTCAAGCTAAATACTACAGTCTGGTCAAGATGTGATGCTTTGTCAGTTTATGCCATGTTGGTCTAGACAATGAATTCTTTGGGCCTGGCCTATAAAGTACCTGTTGATAAAGAGAGTGGTCAAAACATTAAGATTCTGATTCTGCTCAGAATCTGACACATTAATTATCTGTAATTACAGTTTGTGTCATCTTTTCTCAATAAAAGTTCATGAATAATATTCTGCATATAGTGAATTTGCAATTAGTTTTTAACTAATGTCAACTCAGAGCTCTGAAGTTGCATGACATTAAAACCTTCATTTTTCTTTTTTTTTGTATATTTTAATTTCAGAATTCTCATATAGTAGAACAAATGTGTGATTACATTAATTTTTATTTATAATAGCAATCTGGAGATAATAGCAGTGGCCAGTACAGAGAACGATTGATAAGCATAGTGTTTGAAATAACTATGTGGGAAGTTAAAAAACTGTATTTCTCGATTATCTTCAAATTGGCAGTATATATGTAAATAACGCTACTTCACATAGTCCATGAGAGGCTTTAAAGACCTATGCAAGTAATTTATATGATCAGATGCAATAGGAGGGTTCTAATAGTAGCTTGGTGTTCAAAGGATGATGCTGTTCAGAAAATTAAAAAATGGTGTAACTACTGTGATTCCCATTATCTGTTATTTGTCTCTTTTTTAGTCTTTTTTTTTTTTTATGGTGTATGTTGCAAGTAATTTTCCTGTACATATGAACTCATGGATTTAATTTCTGTATAACCAAGCTTTATATTGAACTTATCTTTCTCTTCAGCACAGTGAAATTCATAGGAACACCCATAAAGTAAGGTTTGACACATTAATTTTCCTTGCAGGGAAATAGTAATAGTGGCATCAAATGTCCATTCATCAGTAAAATAAAAACACTTGAAGTATATTTATTGCTGGTAGTGATCACTATGATGCATTAAGTATAAATCAATACACAATAGAGCATCTATGGCTTGGTGAGTGGTCTTTCTGTTCCACATCTCTACAGTGTTGGACAGTCATGCTTCTGTACTTTCCCAGGCATCACTGTTTTTATCACATGGTGACTGCAATGACTGAGATAATTAGCAGAGTTGCTAATGTCTCAAATGACTTTATATCAGACTCAGAGAATCCTGTGTAGCTGGCAAATTTGACTTGACTATCTAAGCTTCTCAGTGGGATAGAAAGCAATCAAAGTGAAGAGTTTCAAAGGTACTGGCCAGTACTACAGATATGAATGTAACAGCCATCAGTGCTGTTGTAAGTAGACTAGCTGATCACTCATTTGCTACACCATTCTCAAAAATTGTCTGAAATCCAGAACAAGGTCATACTAGGCTTGAATTGTCCTGATATCTGATGATCCATTTGGGAGAAGAGAGTAAGAGGAAGAGATACTGTAAGGCTCTGTATGTTTTCTTATACTCTTTGTTCTCTTGACACGTATCCTTTCCCCTTTCCTTACTTTTGTACTACCATTTCATGACTAAAATCTGAAGGGCTTATTGGGTCTGCACCCCACCAGGCATACATCTTGCCCTTCTGTCTGCAATCTTTGCTGGCTTATCGATGCTGCTGGTTATTTTTTATTTTGAAGGTAATTTCCTGAGAAAAACAGTGATGCTTTAATAACGTTTTTTGTGGTTTTTTTATCTTGCCTAGGATCAGAGACCGTCATGATTCAAGTCCAAGGCAAGCAGATGTCCGTAGGGTATTTGTCATTTCTAGTAATCCAGGTCTTGTAGTATGATCGCAGAGGCTGCTGTGTAGGTTTACTATACTACGTCTTATTAACATGCAAGGTTGTACTATATTTAAAGATCATAGCACAGTATTGACATTGCAGTAGGGACGTATGCCTTGTGTCAGGAAGATACAAGAGTTAGCATACTTAAACTCTGCCTTTCCAGGTGCTTAGAACACATCAAGACTCCTTTTTAGCTCTTCTCTTGGATAAATCCTGAGTGATCTATATAAAGAGAACATTGCTGCAAAGAGCAGGGTTGGGCAGAAACTGCTTTGATGGGGCTGTTTACATTTCGTGATAATCATCTAAGTTAAAGACATAAGAAAATATTGTGTGAACACTAGCCCAACCTTGTCTAGATAAATAAATCTATCATTTGAGGATTTCCACTTCTACATGTCGGCCATCTCTTCCTGTAGTAGCTTAGTTTAAAACTCTGGAACAGAGGTAACTCTTCCTTGTACATATTACTTCTCCCTTTAAAGAAAATCTCCAGAATAATTCCATGCAGGGGAAAAAAATCCTTAATAAAACTCGAGAGGGCCTATAGGTTTTAATGCTGTAGGTGTGTTTTTAAAACTGTTTGTGTCAGTTTATCAATAATTTTTAATTTTAAAATCTAGTGATTTCTAGTTTTCCACAGAACTTCTGCTGGCTGTGACGCAATCTGTGGCTCTGGAAATGCTGGAATGGGGAAAACTCAGGCAAAATACATTATATTTTCAAATACTCTCCAGTATTTTCTAAACCCCTCTAAAAACACCTGCTTTGCCTGATAATTGCTTGGGCTTTTTTACAGGAAATATGTTGATAAAACTGTGTGTTGCAAGTACAATACTTAAAAAGCATTAGCAGCATAACCTCAGAGTAGAACAACAGAGTATACAAAACACAGTGTGAACTCTAGATAAACTTAATAAAATTGATGTATTATGCAAATGCTGATTTTTAGTAAATTGTTTTAATAGATTGGGTAAGTAAGGTGTTATGTTACTTATATTGTAATGCCTTAAAACTCATTTTTAAGGAGTATCTTTCCCTTCTTTTTGTCCATGCATTTTCTCTGCATCTATTGTAGGCACCAGTCCATGCTTTAGTTTATTATTCTCTTTATCTTTTCTCTTTGTTTATTAAGGCAAACCCTTATAAAAAATACTAGTAACAGGTAAAATCAGTCAGAATACATTTTAAATATTAGGAGTTCAGTGCTAACTTTCTATTTTTTTATGCCTTTTTTTCTACTGAAAATATTTGCTGAACATGAAAGGGTCACAAGTCACAAACTTATTTCCAACTTATTTCTAGATAGTGTGCAGCTAAGCTCTGGCATTGTTCTTGTCATTATAGACTCAAGATGCTACATAAAACCCGTACCTATGAGAATTTAATGTCATTGTGGAGTGATGTTGACTGTCAAAACATGAACAGTTGGAGTTTCTTCAACCTTCAGTGGAAGAGTTGGAAGTCTCTAAGATATCTTCAAGCTAATTTGGCTAAATGGATAAAAAACTTACTACGTGTTTATGGCTAAGGGCAATCAACTTTCTGACTTCATTGGAAAGGCCCATTTTCACACACTAAAGAAAGAATCCTCTGCCATAGGAGTCTATGACAGCCTTATACTTGGTGGAGATATTGACCATATTTGATTGAATCACTGAACAGTCATGGACAATAGGGAGGTTGGTGAATCATATGATGGGTGCTTATGTGTGATGCATGCTTTACATCAGTTTCATAAACACCTTTTCTTTACATTGGTGCAATCAAAATAAGTGTAATCGTGATCAGACTGTAATACAAGAATAACTATGTATACAAAAATTACATGGATCGTGCTGTATAAGCATTTGTCCAATGCATAGAGCAATCAAATTCATACCTCAAAAACCTTCACTTGTATGATGGATCTCAAAATGGGAATTCTTCTCTCTCTACATGTGTGTTTGGTGTTTTCTGTGAGGTGCCTGTCATTTTAACAAAAGTGACATGCAGAGTAAAGTGGAAAGGTCCTGTTTCAACCTGGGAAGAGGGTGGGGCAGACAGCTGAATTGTTCTGTATTTTCTATGAAATCTTAATTGATTAGACGATCACCTTTATTCACCATAGAAAGACTGTCTTTCTTTATGATGGATACAACAGCAGGAGAGCAAACTGTTGGAATTGATATACTTTGTTGCTTATCTGAAAGGAGATTTTTTGCCCTAATTTTGCACAATAGTAGAAACTTCCTTTAAATCCCATTTTCCTAACCAGCGCCTAGAATAGCTCTTGTTGTTAGATTCTAAGGACTCTATTGTGGCTTTTAAGCCATAGCCCGCAGTAGGGGTTGTGGAGGGATGCACCGCCCCCAAGAAACTCCTAGAGGGTTTGTACTTGAGGACAAAATCTTATGATAGAATTTAAAAATGGAACAGACCATTGTAGATCATCCAGTCCTCCCATCTGCCAGCACAGGGTTTTCCCTCCCAGATATTCTTAATACATTGTTCAATGTAAAAGTCTCAACTCTGGGAGTTTCCAAAGCTTTACTTGGAAAATTTTTGCCTCCTTTTTCCTTCAGAAGTAGGAGGACACAGCAGCAGCCATGACCATGTCTTTTAATATATATCTGTGTGTACTTTGGAATGGCTTCTGCCTGCTGGCTGGTGTGAATAGGGGGCAGATGGGTACAACTTTTCTCTTTACAGTCTCCAGATGACTTAAACATACCACGTGATCCCTATGCCCTAGGAGGAGATTTGTAACTGCCTTAAACCACCACCTGTCCTTTAATGAATGCCTCAGATTTTGTGATCTAAGTGTAATTGCTCAGCTCTGTAATTCAGTGAAGTTAATTTGTGGTTCAGTCAGAAAATTTTGCCCTAATTTTCTGGATGGTGATTGCTCTCCCAACCAGTGAAATTGGCTTGAATGTTTCAGTGCATTTTGTTTACTGCTTAAATGCTGAAAAAACTCCTGTGTATTATTTCTATTTTTTTGAAATAATAATAGTGCATCTTTCAGTCTTGATAACTCTTGATATTTTAGTCATCCAGAAGTATTTTGAAAGATTTCAATTATCAGATATTTTGCAACACTATTGTAAGTGCTATTGGAAAGGCACTGGATTTTCACATACAATTCTGATCTGTAGAAATTATCTTGTGCTTAACATTGTTACACATAAGTAATACTGTTGGGATTTGTAAAGATCAGCTTGGATCTTGATGATCCATGGTATAAACACATTAACATTGAAGTATGTTGGGACTTGTGCTTGAGTCAGTGCCTATGCAGTCTACAATGGCTTTGGATTAGTGTTAAGAGTAGTGTAAATGGGACTGTGTTCTGTAAGGAGATGTGTGGGAAGTCAGTGATGTACAAAATCTGTCAGTAGTGACTAAAATAGTCATAGAAAAGCCCAAAGATTAAATTTCCCTTAATGTATTTTCCAGTGTTCTTTAAGAATCACTACATGAAACAATATGAAATCTTTAACCCAAGTGATTGGAGGTTACTCTTGAGAAAATACAGGCTTTTTTTTTTTTTCCACTTTCAGAAGAATGGGTTTCAGTCCTCCTTGTCTGCAAGTTCCCAAGTGTGAAAAAATTCCTTTAACATATCCAAGTAGAGGAGGTATGAGCAGATGAAAATCTGGTTAAAATGGAAAATGTCCTATTTTCTTTATCCCACGATATGCAGTAGACCTGAGAAATCAGGAAGATGTTTTCTTTTAAGGTATATTCTGTAAGATATGCAGGACATAATGATTTATTTGTTCAGTTGATAAATCACAGAATCACAGATTCACAGAATTGTAGGGGTTGGAAGGGACCTCGAGAGATCATCGGGTCCAACTCCCTTGTCAAAGCAGGTTCCCTAGAGCAGTTCACACAGGTTGGCGTCCAGATGGGTCTTGAATATCTCCAGAAAAGGAGCCTCCACGTCCCCCCTGGGCAGCCTGTTCCAGTGCTCCATCACCCTCACTGTGAAGAAGTTCTTTCTCATATCGGTGCAGAAACTCCTGTGGTCCAACTTGTGATCATTGCCCATTGTCCCGTCCCCACGGGCCACTGAAAAGAGGTTGGCCATCCCCCTTTGTCTTCTGCACTTCAAATATTTATAAACAGTGATGAGATCTCCTCTCAGTCTTCTCAAGGCTGAACAGCCCCAGCTCACTCAGCCTTTCCTCATAGGGGAGATGCTCCAGGCCCTTAATCACCTTTATGGCCTCCACTGGAGTCTCTACAAGGAGATCCCCTGTACTGGGGAGCCCAGAACTGGTAAATCGCTGTAGTGTGTTGTAGAAAAAAAAATTAAAATTGGTGTTACTTGGGTATTCTATAGGTCTTGTTAAAGAAAACATTGCAGCTACTTAAAAACAAGTGGGGGGCCATGACAATGGGTTCTTGTGGGTTTGGGTTTATTTTGTTGTTGGGTTCTGTCAGTACCAAGTAATGAGGGTATTTCATGTAGGCTTCTAGGCATTGAAATTAGACATCTCTAAGCAGCAAGTTTAGCTACAGTATCCAGAGGTGATGCTGTCTATGTGTATACATTTGACTTAGGCTGAAGTCCATAAATTACCACGTTAATGACAGCATCAGGCTAGTTTGCTACATAATTACTGTTTAATTTTAGATACAAAGGTACTTTCTGTTTTTAAAGCTATAAACTTATGGTCAGGTTCCAATCTCTAAAGTTCTTTACCAATTTTACTAGCTATCAGTTGGCTTTCTCATAGTTTCTCAATCTGATTTCATATATTCCAGTTTGATTTCTGTGGTGCCTGGGAAGAACCCAGACCTCTTCCAAAAGGCTAGTGGATTTTAGAGCTGTTCCTAATGGGTGATTTCCATCCACATTTTTGTTCTGCTTCATTTTGTGCCCCTTTCACTCTCCAGGTAGAGAAAGTGCAAGGACTGTAGCATTACTTCTGAGCACAACTTCTCCACAAAACATGTTTTGGGCTTTATGATGCTCAGCTTCTCACAAGAGAGGGCAAAGACTTAATGGTTGTAATTGTCTGAGTGTAAAGGTATCAGTACATTTCCTTTTCTGTGAGATGGAAGCACAGATAAAATGGTTCTTTACCTGCATATTTTGCAGTTTACTTTTAATTCACTTACTCTTCACAAACTATTTTTGAAGACTGTGTTGCATACATTTTCCAGCACTTCCTTCACTACGTTTTGCATGCTTATATTCTCTCCTGCAGTGACTTCTTGGGCTTTCTGCCATCTGCCATTGTTCCTTTATTCTAATGTACAGTGCAGCCTCACATCATTTATGACTTTGCCTGATATTTATTAGACAGACAGGATTATTGCCCACAGATGGCTATGGTTCACAGCCAGAGGCATCTTCACAGAACTAGCAGGAAGAGATTTATTCACGTGACCATGTGACTTCTACTGTAAGCTAATTTTAGTGCTGGGTTTCTCTTGATAAGTTAAAATGAAATGAGAACTCTGGGTCGAATTTATTCTTGCAGCAAGTGATGCAGTTCCACTAACTTCTGTTGAGTCATACCTGTATGTCAGGTGTGAAATCAGCCCTCCATTTTTTCACTAGAGAAATAAACCATCCTAGAGCACACTTTAACTGCAGTGCATGTGTGCAGTTACAAAGACTTCTAGTCTAGGAGCCATACCTTTGGAGCAGAAACAACAGAAAAGATTTATCAAGTCATACAGTTGTTGCCGGTAGATGACATTGTGTGCCAGCTTTGCATTTTCTCTGCTTCTTTTTATGGGCCACTGGAGTCATATATTCTGTCGTTCACAGAGTGAGACTCAGAACATTTCTTTGGCAAAGTCAGGGAGACTGGCGTGTTGAAAGTGAGCCAACACAGTCAGGTGGTTTCATTTGTACTTGAATTTGAGACTGGTTCTTGCAGTGGATACGATGTGAAAATTGTATTGTAGCCCTTTGGTGTGTTTGTTTCAATGCTAGTGAACTAGTTGCTGCTGGTAAATTTAAGTCATTTCACCAGTAATAAATACATCAAGGTGAATGAGTGGCTTTTCTTATCTTTAAGGATTCTGTTCAGTAAAGTGCAGCCTTAATTGGGTCTGTGTAATACTACTGCAACTACCAATACACAGATTAAAGTGACTACAGGTTTCCTTGCTGTAGACTGAAGCAGAAATTCCCAGCTTTCAAACTGTAATCTATAGGAAGTTTACTAGAAGTTGGGCTTGGTAGCAATTGCACTTAACAGGAGCCACCTGGAAAGCTAGGAATGGAGGCAGGCAGAGGAACGTGCAGTGCGCTCACCCTGCAGTGTGGTATGTGGCCTTTTCATCCCACTTGGAAGCCAATGGGATTTAGAAGCACTCAGAACTTTCACCTTTATGCTGTAATTCAGGAATTCCATGCATAGTTAAATATGTTAAACCAAAAGATTGAGTAAGTAGATACGCTAGGGGAAGCTCTGTCATCTGATTTAGCAGCAGGGTTGTAGCATCAATATAAATTCCTCCTGGTTGTCAGTGTTCTTATGTCAAGGATGATTTTGATTATTTTTAATGTTTCACTTTTCTGTGTGTGTGTGAAGCTTGACTGACACTTGCAAAGAGCAAATCTTATCCTCCTCTCTAACACGTATGTTCTTTGTTTTTTCACAGTGCAACTTAAACCATTGGTCCCATTCCTGAAAATGGTACAGTATGGACAAGAGTAAGAGCAGAATAACCATTCTGCTCCTTACCCTCCTACCCGTCTTTCAAAGATGCTTGTTGTAGATGAGAGAACTAAAAGGTAAGAGAGCATGCCTGCATGTGGAACATTTGTACTTTTTTGCTTTGCCAGTGTGAACTAAAGACCATTTTGTTCTTCTGCAGTCATTAAAGTTGGGCTGGCATAGATAGGAGAGCAATATATGCCCTGCTGAAGGCTATAAAGCACTGTGTCAATGCATTATTGGGTCAGTGCATCTAAATACAAGTTTGCTGCTTCATGAATGCTGCAGGATTTGACCCTAGAGAAAAGCATCTCCTCACCCTTTGCTGCAGACATTTCTAGAAGGCACAGGCTAATTTGAGGTTTGATATGTCAAGGCACAGAGAAGAGTCATTGACACAGCAGGTGCACTTAAATATAACTGTCTAATTATACAGAGATGTAAGTTTGCTCCCAAGAAACTAAATGTACAGTGCCATGAAAAACATGGTATCTGCCTGTCATGCTGTTGAATAGAAAAGTGGTCTTCAGTCAGGCACGTTTCATGTATGAAATCATAAAATTCATGGTATGGTAAACATCTGCATCATTCCCATTCTTTATGGAGTATGCACACTGTGATTTCCCTTATGCAGACTTGTGGGATTGCAATGTGTGCAGCTTGTTACAGAGAAACTTAACTTCTGAAACTTGACTGAGTATGTTAAGGTCTGAGTTCAAACTTATTCCTTTATTTGGATTTGAATCAGTTTAAAATCCACAGCAGTAATAGGAGAGGATAACAGAGCAACATTATTCTGCAGTTACTGCCAGTCTAATTCTGGCACATGGGAAAGGTCACTGACTGTTGGCTAAATCTGAGCAGAGCCTGGGGCCACACAGTGTGCAAGGGGTGTGGGGCGGATAGTTTACTAACGTGGTTCTGATTTGAAGGCATGCTTCAGTGATAGGAGTGGTTTTCTGCCCTTCCCCTGTGTCTTACAGCAAAATTCTTTTTCAGTTAGCAATTCTGCCCTGGACTGATGATGCTTTATTACTCCTCGACAGTTAAAATGTAGGAAGGAAAGAGGAGATAAATGGGAAATGTAACAAAGTATTATTTAAACCAATAATCAAAGAATAATTGTTGTTACCCATGCAGAGAATCTGAGTAGTAAATAATGGTTTTTGTATCTTAAATAAACCAGATTATTTATTAATTTACTGGCCTAGAACAGGCATTCATGACCCTTCCTTGCATGCCAGACGCCATAGTGTAAAATTGCAGTAGGCCTGTCCCTGCCATCTTTTGCTGAGTGTGCAGTTCAAACTTCCTCATGTTTTTAATTCCTTTGTATGTTTAGTCTTCTAGGATTTTTCCACCTGGTTTTGCCTTTCTTTCTCTTTTACACCAACCAGATATGTAGGGCTAGGAGGGTTGACTCTGCAATGTTAACATCATTCAGAATTGCTATAATTGCACCCAGTGACCAGTAACTGTTTTGAGATAATACATATTGCCCAAACAGCTATTACAAACATAAAAAAAATTTGCTTAGCACTCTCTGAAATACCCCTGCTGAGAAGTAAAATGTTCATGTAATGTACACGTTCAGTCTAAGGTTACCCAATTAATGGCTCTACCTTTAAATGCTGTCTTCTCTCAGCTGTGATGGAGAATGGCTGTTTGTTTTGAGCACAAAAGGAAACATTTACTGAGTGACAAAATAGATATTCAAAGCAATCCAGAACAAAGACAGTGAACACTGAGTAACAAAAAGATGAACATTTGTGGTGAATCTTTTTAATATCTGAGTTTTGAGATCTTAGTGAAATACCTTGGTGTTCTCATATCAATCAACCAGACAAAAATTGCAGTCAAGGGTGTGACTCATGCACTCACTGGTACGTTCAGCCAAAAATACAGAGCAGAGCAGATTCTATCTTTTCTTGCTTTGCAACACTGCCTCTGGCTCCCAGCATCACTTCACCATCACTACTCTGCCAAGAGTTGCTACTGTCAGCAGTCCCTAAAATGTCACATAGGCAGAAACCATTCATCAGCCCCACTCTTTTCTTTTGTAGGATTTTTTTTTAAGGGAAGCATCAATCTAATTTCTGTTGCCCATGTTCCTTTACACACCTGCTCTCCAAGATTCTGTTGTCATCCCTAGTCAGTGCTTAGGACACAAATTATTTGGAGTCAAGATACTTCCTTTGGATGAGGAAAAAAAATTATTGCCTGCTTTTTCATTTTAGTCATATTCTGAAGACTCTGCCTTGGAAAATCTACAGAGCTGAGAAAACATGCTCCTTTTATGAGCAAGAAATACAACAGATGGTTATTATGTGACCTGGTACAACTTCTGGACCTGAAATTTATATGTATGTTGTTATTCTGCTGCATTTTTCTCCTTTATATTCAGGGTTGTTTTCCTTCCATTAAATACTGCTCTCTCTGTACTGACATGAGTTTCTTGGAAATTACTTTATTTGGTCATGATTTTATTGCGAATTGCTACAGATCCTCCCCAAATTTGACTAAAATATTGCTGTGCCAAGATTTTCAGATTCTCTAAAGAGTTTTGCTAATTAGTTACTTAGTAAATGGTGATTTTTCAGGTTATGCTAGAAGCATATTTGTTATGCATCTTGTAAATATTTATAAAATAATTATATAACAAGCAGCATTTACTTTTGGTGCTTACCCCTGTCTGGTGGGGCTACAGGTTAAAGAGAATAAACCTAGATGTCTTTTCAAGATCAGCTTTGTACCAGGCAAAATCCTTCTGAAGGCCAAGGGAAACTTTTGCGAATCCTATTTTTTTCTGGAAGAGACCAGCACTTCAGAGTACTAGTTCTGGTCATAGACTCTGGAAGATCCATCCTTTCATTTGCTCGGTAGCCTTCCTCCTCACCCCTACAGATAAATATCATTGTGTCCTAGAGAAAGAACATGAGAGATGCTGTAGCATTCACCCTTCCAAATGACAGAGCTGTCCCTGTAGAGCTCTGCTGTGCCGAAGGGCTTGTTCTAGTACACAAGTGCATCCTCCTCACAGTCAGGTAAAAACAGCCACTCACATAATTTCATGTTTCAGGTTGTCATATGGTTCTTGGGTCCTTAGAAGTTCTGTTCACGTCAAGGACAGCAGCCATTTGTTCCTTATGTTGAGCACTACATCATCTTTCGGCACCACCCTCCTCCTCTCCGCCCTTTTTATTTTAAGGGTAGGGCAGAGGTGAATACTCAAAGAAAAGTACTGATTATTAAATTTTCACTGAACTAAAAAAAATCTATGGGAGTTTAAAGTGACTTGCTGGCACCGTTCAGAAGTGGGGAAGGCTACAGTTGGTCAGATCCAGCCTGATCAGTAACGTTCATGGAAAATGGTAGGAATTGCTATCTAGAGATGTTCTGGAACATATGGATAATTAGACTGAGAATCAGAAAGTTTTGTGCAAAGGTGCTGGTATTATGCTTTGTAGTAAGTTTCAGAGCAACTCAATGAGTTTTTAGAAAATTTTTTTTTGATCAAATGTTTCGGCTGTGAAGAATAAAACCAAAGCCTTGTGAATAGTATAGAAGACATAGGCTTTAGCTGCAAATTCAGATCTGGGTCCAATTTTTGAATTCCTGAAAGTTTTGTCCTCTTTAAATTTAGCCTTCTGCTTTAGGTATACGAAGTAGTTGGAGCAGAAATTATGCAGGCCAAATTAGGATTGTATTTTTAAATAGAAGAAGAATATCAAGTTGGTATTTTATTTCTTTTATAATAAAATCCTATGGCACATAGGTGCAAACCAAAGCCAAACATAGATGCTATGATTGCACCAAGAGTTCTGTATATTTATCATTATTGCTCTTAATTATCTTCATAGTATTAATAAATTGCTTGTATTTCATTAAAGCCTCTGTATTGTTCAAGGCTTTCTGTTCGTTGCAAGATTACCTACCAGCCTCAGTCTTCTCAGCTCTGTGGGACATAGTTAACTCACAAGTGCATGGGTTTAAACATGTTAACAGGAAGCATATTGTATAGCAGATATTATATGAAGAGAAGCTCCTCATTTGTGTTTGTCCACAAGAAGAAGGTATGTTGGTTTGTTATGTCTTACTTCAGTTGAGTTGTCCATACAGTAAATATTGCATCTCAATTATAGATGAAGAACCTGGCTGTGGTTAAGGATTTCCCACTTGCTATACCTTCTCCAGCTGGCAGAATGTCCTAGACCCTGCAGTTTCTTTCATGCACCGACACTGAATTTGACAACACCTTTTGCACTATGTTTCTCCAAACTGCATACACATTAGGGCTACCACAAGGTTGTATATTCTTTATATGAATTCTGGGCTTTTTATACCTCTGAAGTGTGGTGCAAAAAAAAACTTTCTGCCTGAAATAGTACGATCTGTTATCATATGATACTGTACTAAGAAAGTAATGTGGTGCTACCAATAGGTTGTGCCAAGAAATAATAGAGGTAAGTTTTGAATTGTAGTCTTGTAATTATTACTTTTCAGTTCCTGAACTACTGGGATCTTGACTCTTGAGTTGATATGCAGGTAGGAAAATGGTGGGCTGAAGTGTAAGTGTAAAAGCAATTGCAAAATCTACATTTCTTGGTGTGTAAAATTCTTTGTGTGTAGACAACTTTTTTATATGCAAAGGGGGCTGTAAAGGCTGATGATGGAAATGACAGGGAGCTAATTGCTGAGTAGGTGCATAGTGGTTGGATAAGGATGAGCCTGCCCCTCAGTTCCAATGCCTGATCCTACAGACTCTTCAGATCACCCCTTTAGTTTGTGATTTACAGGATAAAATATAGCTAGGATTGGGACTGAGACAACTGAGCACCTGTAAGCAACTTCTGAATGTGTCAACAGAGCCTAGGATAGGAGCCCATGTTTCCTCACCATCCTGATGTTGAATTGTTTGCCAGTCTCACCTCACCTGCTCTACCCTAGTCTGCACGTATATCCATGAGGAGAGCAGGTAGCTGTCGCTGGGAGTCCCTGGCAGCAGTCCTACCATGGATTCCCACCATGGAGTCCCCACCAGCAGTCCCACTGCTCCTGGTGATGAAATTCCCCTTTCCACACCCCACTGCCCAGTGAGGAGAGAGACCTGCCTGCCTTGCCAGCTCTCACCTTGGCAGTGCCCTCTGATCTGCTTGCTTTGCCCTCCCAGTCCCTTCTACTTTTTCCAGTGGGTGGCCATGGGGCCTGCCTCCATGTGCCAGAAAGCTGGTAAGCCCCTGAATCCTATGAGCTGCATAACAGATGATGTCTTTCTGAGCCTGTGGTGAGGGTAACTTTGTACCTTGTATAGGAGGGAGCTGGAGAGCACCCTGTGGGGTAGGGAGCCACGTTCTCAGGAGTTCATTTGTTCTCAGGCTGGGGTTCCTTTGCTGGGACAGTAGAAGAGTGTTCTGTCATGCTGATGTCAGTCTTTGAACTTGAAGGCAAGGGGAATGCAGGGGACCAATCCTGTTTCTTGGGAGCAGTAGGAAGAAACACCTTGGAGGCTGGGAGAGGACTGTAAGTAATGTCCAGGCACCTAGAAAACCAGGGCATGTGGCACAGGAGCAGCCTGCATTTGGCCTTGGCTGAGCACAGCTCTCTCAGGGGCATCCCACAACAGCATCAGCAAATTCCCTTCTCTGGTGATACTCTGGACATTCCGGTCAAACCCTGTGTTTTCTTTCAACATGTGATATTTTCCAGGTCTCCTTTAACATCTTTCCAGTTCCTTAGGAGCTTCAATCGGCAATTATTGTTCCCATCCTTCTATAGAGGCTTCCACCTTGGTGCATCTTTAATTTCTGGTGGATCCAAAGTTACCCAAAGAACCTGCCCGTGCTCTTCTAGAGAGAATCTTGCAGGCACATTAAGGTGATCTGCCTTTTCGCTGGTGACCTGACAACTAAAGATGCGCTATTACTTTTTTTCATGCCAACTTTTTTTGTATTGAAGCATCTCAGCTTTGTAATTAGGTAAATTGTGCAGAATTTGGTGGTTATTTCCAGCCTAAAGGTTTATTCAGCAGCTTTGATTTAGCATCTTCACCATTTACTTGTTTGAAAGAATTATCTGCTCTGCATCCACCTGGATCTTATATTTTATTATACTTTGCGATCTGGAATTTGGCTAAAAGAAAAACCCTCAAGGTTGACAAGGACTAGGATTGACAGAGCTATGGCTCTTTGAAATCCCTGTTGTCCATTTAAATTTTAATGTTTCTATCATTTGTTCCTCAGTGTAAATTAACAGCCGCAGCAGTGTGTTGGGTTTCTTTTCTGAAGTCAAGACTTTAAATTTAATTCAATAGCCTAGATTTACAGCTATTCTATATTTCACAAGGCAGAATCAATAATGTGACTGAAGTGAAGAAGATAAAAATTTATGGTATCTTGCAATTTAATGGTTGAAAAGATGCAATTGGAGAGATCATAAATTGTGAAGGAGTTTATGCTTCATTGCTCCTGATTCAGTGCTTGCTGTTAGGACTTGATTTGTGACTATTCACAAGGTGTGATTAATGGTGTGATCGATGCTTGCTTCAGTGCAGTAAAGCAGTTGTAATGCTCTTCATTAGAATAAATAAAATAAATTGACTGAAGCTTTATAAAAACTGTGTAACATTTAAAATCTAAAATGTCAATTTTTTTTCCTGTTACAATTTAGGATTCTTCAGGCAGTTTCCACCTACATCACATCACTCATTGTCATTCTTTTTGGATATTATAGAAATCCATGTGGGTTTGGG
The DNA here is from genome assembly GCA_013399135.1 of Heliornis fulica. Classification (NCBI taxonomy): domain Eukaryota; kingdom Metazoa; phylum Chordata; class Aves; order Gruiformes; family Heliornithidae; genus Heliornis; species Heliornis fulica. The sequence continues at coordinate 1,495,345 of VXBZ01000400.1, read as the reverse complement.
TTGGCTTTATGCAAAGCTCAGTGAAGGGGAAAAAAAAAAAAAAGAGTTGAATAGGGCTGACTAGAGTCTAAGATTTTCTGGTGGCTGTGTTTTGCCATCCTGCAAACATACATTTATTCTCCTTTAGCACATGCAAGTTTAAAGGAATCAAGGCAGAAAATGACTTCCATATATAGCTCTACTAAAAACAATAAAAATTATTAATTTTCATTGTTTTTAAATAGGATGGCTGTATGATCAGCACCCTAGCAGAGACAATGAAGATAAAGAGGCAGTTTGAGTAGCTTTTTTTTTTAAAGAATGTTCATTACATAATCCAGTGCTATGACACAGTGGGCTCTATACCAGATAGGGGAATATGAGAAAACTGCCACAGACATGAAAGACAGCAGAATGTAATGATTTTGATGTTGTCATTTGAAGAATTTGGCTCCAGGAGATGCAAACAAGAAATAGGGTAAAGAATGCCCTAGGATGCCTTGTACATGCCAGTTATGTTCCCTGCGGTATATGGATCATTTTGAAGTTTAAAAATGTCTAAGTTTAAACATGCTGTGTAAAACCTGGGGAGTGAAGAAATTGTACTGTGAAATTTAGGAAAAGTACTAGTGTGGCTTGAATCTAGAGATTTTCCTTTTGTTTCAGTCTTGTTCGCTTTTGTTTGCCTCATTGAAAGCTAAGCCTTGTAATTAGCTGGAAAAGTATCGGATTTCCACTATTGCTCTGATTTTCCTCAGTGTCCTTCATCATGATGTGTGTAGAGATTTCAGGTTTGTGTTTGATTTTATGAGAAACTATAGTTAATCTAAAGCTATGAGACAACAAAGTATCATTTTAACAACAGCAGTGAACTAAATATTTCTTATAATTTGTGTGTCTTAAAATATGCTGTAGCAACTCCCAGGCATCAATGATCACGCATTTGCTGATTGGACTTGCACAGAGAATGAAAAACATAAGGAAACTACTAACATTTTTGTAACATATAGCTATGTCAAATTAGCGTTTCTATTATTGCACACTATTTACAGACTAGCAGTTGTCACTTCAGGGAAAAAAAACCCTAAGATAGATCATACTCTGTCAGCAGTCTGGCAGAGATTCAGATATTAACTGCAACACGTTCTGACAATAAACACATAGTAAAATGCGTGAGACTATAATGTAAGTAGATAAGCTTTTCTTTTGTAGATGATTTTTTTGCTCCCTCGCTGCCAATTGAAAAGCCAGTAATTCATGCACACAAATGTGTTTCTGTGAGTCATAAAAACTGGGTTCGGTAAGGGCAAACACAACATAGCTGCAGCCACAGCCCCCAGAGCTTTGTAGCTGCAGGATCCCAGAGCCGCAACGCAGTGGTGGGCAGGGAGCACAGCTATAGTAGACCTGCTGAATTTGCCCCTATCCAAAAACATAGGGCCACAGGGAGATGGAAACCCTTACTGTGCTTAACACAGAGGAAGGTTGACTTGACCTAAAACTCCACCACTTGTGTGGCAGGCACAATACCCATGACCTTGCTTGGTTCGTTGTTTGGTTTCTTTTTTTCCTTCCAAAGCAGCTGAGGATCTACCCAACCTACTACGTTAATTGGAGAAGTAGCAATGGCAATAAAACTGAGCCCTTAGACAGAACTACTTGTCTTTATCATTACCAAAACACATCATCATTTTGTTTTGTAGAAAAGAAGACTGAAGTATTGAACACTTTCTCCAAAGTCATATGCCAAAGTTGCTGCTGGACTTTTCCACCTTCTCTTTAGACCTGCACTGTATACATTTGGCTTTTGTGTCACTCTGGCCAATGGAGAAAGCCACACTCATTTCCAAGGGGTGCCAGAAAGGTTGCTGTGGTAGGAGTTTGGGATTGTTTTCATACTTTCAAAAATTTAAAAAAAGAAAATTTCTGTTACATGAGTATCTTTGCAGATATATTCAGCCAGAAACAGATGGGCAGTATATAAACAGAATGTTTTATTACCAGGCTGATAAAAGATCATTTCACTGTGAGAAGCCCTGTATCTTCAAATGTGTCTTGCAATAAGGGGATGGCTCAGATTAGGCCAGATGCTGAAAGCGGTATGATGATACCAGAAAACGGAATATTTCCATGTTGATGGGGATGAGAGGCTTGAGCTATTGCACTGTAGCTGCTTGTTTTATCTAATCTAACCTCTTCAGAAACAGCAGGACTCTGCACTGTGCTGTCTATGGACATCCTCTGTTAGCACTAGTTAACACTGAGTGTTTCACCTGGCAGATGGGGTGTTTGTGAGGTAGGAGAGGCTCTGTGAGTTGAAATAGCTCTTCCACACTGCCTTTCACAACCGTCTTAGTTTTTCTTTTTTTTTTTTTCTTTTTTTTATTTTCAATTAATGCCTTTCTTCAGTCTAACTTAGTCCACTTTGAAGTGGACTAAACAGAAAGGTTACTCTTCAGGCAGAAAGGTTGTTCACATAGGAAACTATCGCAGAATAGCTATTTCTGGCTTTTTCTGAGTGGGGGAAAAAAGTCATTAGTCTCTCAGAAACCTGTCTGCTTGGAATATGGAAAGGATGGATTTACTATTGCTGATTTGTTGCCACACAGATAGACATGTAGCCCATTTTCTAGCTTTACAGGACCATATGCATCACATATTCTCTTTGTTTACTATTTTTTCCCTTTCTATGTAACAGTGGTGAACAGCATCTCAAAATTCTGAGTGGTTTCAGTTGAAGTTGTCCAACAATTTTAAGTTACAGGAAAAACAGAGGTATGGCACAATTAACCCAAAGCTATACTTTGAGCCTGTGCTTGGGCCCTTAATTCCTTAAATTCAATCCTGCATCCTCCCCAGTGGGCAATTCCAACATGGGGAAAATCAAACCTGTCTACCCAATGGTACCTTCTCGCTTTTGGAAGGAGATGTTGGCTCTACTAGTAAATGCTGCTGAAGAGCATCAGTACTAAATCTACATTCACTACTTTTGTTGTCACAGTTAATAGTGAAAGGGATATAATTTATTCCTGTTTTTCTGTTACAAATTTGAGGTGGTCTGATGGGGTCTATTTTTTTGTTTTCTAGGAGGGAACCCAGTTTTGGCCAGGTGCGGGTATGTTACAGGGTTTGTCGTTCCTGTTTCATATTTGCGTCTTTCATGAGAGATACTGCACCTAGTAGATGATTCTGCTGTTACCTTCTCATGGAGTATGCCTCCAAGTGAGTACACTATTGAAGAATTGTATTTTGCATGTGTGGATTTAGGTTTTGGTTTGTTGGAGTTTTTAACCGGTAGAATATAATAGAAAAAGAAAGCATCGCAATCCTGAAACCCTTCCTCCTTAGCTACCCGTTCAGTGACAGGAGGATATAGCCATTAGCTACAGGGAGGTAGGAACCATGGTTAGAGAAGAACAGAGATATTCACATAGTAGTGCCCCAGATAAACATATAATTATTGTCATACTGCAGCTAACTCACTGCTGTCACTGTTGTCCAGTTTCACACTTGTTTGTGGGTGTATAAAATAGCACAACCCAGCTGAACAGTCACTTTCATATTTCAACAAGCAACTGTTCAGAGGATTCTAGACATGGAGTACTACTAATTTTTTTGAGGGGGAAAGTGACTAACTCTGGGGTTTTTTTTTTATTATATATAATTATTTTTTCACCCCCAATGAAGAAGGGTAGATGAAATAAGCTGGATCACCTGCCATGCTTAAAAGTCCAGCCAGCAACATAAAGAACCCAAAGAAACAGTAAAAGGCTGAGATGTCATATAATGTCATTTCTGACACAGTCTCATACCTGGATATGGGGAGCAGTAAGGCTCTCGTTGTTCATACAAATTCAGAGCTGAATTCCCCACCCCATCCCTGTGCCCTTAATTCAGTATAGAGCTTTAGTTTCAGTGTCTCACACTGAGGAGACTTTCATTTTTCCACAAAAAAGTGGAGTTTTGCAAAAGTTGTGAGTTATGCAGCCTCACACATTTCAGTACTAAGACAGCATTCCTTATGTGCACTCTTTCTTGTATGTAATCAAAGTTAATTGCTAAGTAATCGTATATTCATATTTCATTAAAGGGAATTCTCTATCAACTCCTCTCAAATGGCTGTGGACTTGTACTCTCTCTTAGCTTTTTACTAAGCTGGTTTCTATATTTCGCCTCTCCTGTTAAATCAGCCCAGTCCAATAAAGATAGGTTTTATTTTTCTTCTGACCTTGCTTTTGTATGACGATGTCATGGGAAGAGAGCAGTCATAGACAGGGAGAGAATGTTGTTTTTCCACTGCATGATGACATACTGTTGTGTAACATGGCTTCAAATCGCAACAGCCAAAGTGTTCATTTATATGTTGGCTTTTAATAGCAATGATCCTTTCCCCCCAAAATTTCTGATAATGTCTTTCTCCTAGAACTGTACCCTGTCCCATTTGCTACTGTAGATGGTAATAATCATTACAGTACAGTGCATAAACATATATAGGAAATTATTTGTCTTCCTTTTGCTATTATCACTTTTTTCTGCCTCTGAGTGTCTATGTTTAGTGTCTACTGGTTTCTTAAGGATCCCTTGCAGTTCATTAGGGGGCTGCTCAATTTATTAGGAACCAATCATGCATTCATACCTTCTTCCATCTGAAGTGCACTTTTAAATGTTAGACTACACACTAATCAAGTTGAACATAATAATGAGAGCACGTTCACATTGTTAAGGTAAATGACCCAATGCATTCATAGTGAAGACATATTTGAACTACAGTTTGTGGTTTTCACTGCAATATTGAACATTCTAGAGAACTCTGAATTGTGTTGTTTTGTGGCAAATATGTAATGACATTGCTGGCAGAACTCTGAATATTTCATTGCTGCTTTGTGATAAGTTTGTAAGTGCCATTAACTGGGGAGGATTTTATTGTGTAAATTTCTTCCTATAAATTAGACTGATAATGCACGAATGGAACACAGACCTTTACATATGTGCTTTACCCTTACATAGATTAGTGAATAATCAGCCCAAGCTTGATACTATGCACCTGTTCTCGGGGAATGCTGTGGGTATTTATCTTCTTCAGCATTAATAATGTAGGATCCAAAGCTGGCAAATGGACCTAAAGAAAAAGTAAATTAATATTTTGGAGATAGGAAGATGTGAGGTAGTAAATGCATAAAAACTTTATCTTCAGCGTGCTTAATGGGGCACATTATGGGATTTGCAACTTTTATTATTTTTTCCTTCCCCAGAAGGAGAAAGGAATTCTTGGATGCCATTCTTAAAATTTTGTAGGAGAACCTAAATTCAGTTTGTGCTGTGTGAGTTGTTCTGTTCTAGAACTTCTCCATATGAAAAAACCTCCCAAATTTACATGAGTAAATTGGTCTGATTATGTTCCTACAGAACAAGCAGGATTAGGCTTCAGCTTTGTAAAAAGTTGTCCATTTAAGTACACGCAAGATGAACAATCTAGTGAACATGGGTAATGCTAGCAGTGAATATTAGCAGACATCAGTGATGATAATATGTTACCAAGGTCCCAGCATTGTTTGGTTTCTGGACCCAGCATGCACACGCTGCCCTGTCTGTGTATACTGCACAGTCAAAACAGAGCTCACTGTTCTCTCCATGCCTTCCTTCTCGTGAGCAGAAGAGCTCCTTGGGCAAGGCAGTTCTTTGGCCTGCTACTCCTTCACAACTTGATTTATAACTGAGGACACTTCAGTGGGAGTTCATTGCCTAATGTTGATAGACCTGCATAGATCTCTGTCAGCACGAGGGAGGTGATGCTCAGCTATCTTTCTGCTGTTCCTGCGAATGGTGTGGGCCAGGTTTTTCCTTGTTTTGAAGTAAAAGTTACCACAACAGTTACTCTAATGTATGGACCACACCTAGAGATATATCTGTTTCAGAGATGGGTCATCACTGCTGTTATGAATTTCAGTTAAGTCTCTCAGCAGGAGTTTGAGGTGTGCTTTTAAATCATTGTTCCTGTCTTCAAAGCTATAGTTTCATTTCAATATAAAATTCTAGGGTAACCATCTCTCTTCTAAAGCTATGTGAAAAGCAATTGCACGTTAAAGACAAAATTTGGCCTAAGCTTTGCCAGCTTTTCCAGGGAAGATGATGAAAGAAAAGAGTGCAGTTCTTGGAACAACTCAATCCCTGTGTCCAAAGTCTGTAAGCCACACTTCTCAGGGCAAGCATGTATCTTCTAGCTTTGATCCCCACATCTTTCACCTCAGGATCTCTGAAAAGTAGCACTCTGCTACCTAGGGTGTTAGCAATATGATAAGAAAAAACACAGCATTTTATCATTTAGGGTGCAGTGGCCAAAATGTGTACACTAGGGTTTTTTTGATGTTTTTGCATGGTTTATGTCTCTTACTTACCATCACTTATGTTATTGCATTTTACATTATCATTTTATTTTTTTTTAAATACTCTAATTTACAAGATCATGTAGTTGGTTTTCATTATATTGGCTGTTATTCTCATATTCTTAACATAAAGTAAGCAGTGAAAAATGGGCACCATTCCCAAACTCTCAGATATTTATATGTCTCTGAAATCCCAGCTAGAGGAGGCAAATGGAAAATTTGCATTTTTTTAAATTGAAACGAGCTAAGCATCTTGCTGAAAGTGCTGGAAAGCCAAACTCAGTTTTCAGTAAGAAAGAACAGGGGTATGTGGAAACTTAGATGTGAACTTTGTACATTAGTAAGTATTAGCTTACTTGAGGTGAAAGGATTTGGGCAGGAAAGGAAAACAATTAGATTTGTGATATATTTCCAAGACAGAGGCAGAATACATCTCCTGGCTGTACTTATCTCCCTCGTACATGTAAGTCAGTGTCATGCCCTGTGCAAGCCCCTGCGATGCTGCCAATGAGCCACATGTTCATGTGGATTTTGTAGACTGGCTCAGAATGAAGGGTGATTTGCTTAATGCTTCTTACCTGTTTGGTCAGAAAAGAATCCTAATTCGAGAAGAGCTACTTCTGATGACTGTGTGACATTGTTGTGGAAGGATAGGTACATTTTCTACTCTTAAATAGCAAGTTTCGCTGTTTTACTTAAGATAATATTGCAGTCAGATGCATCTCTTTTCTCTGATACTTTGTGTTTTCTTTTCTAATGTCTGCTCAGCATGGCTGGCAGTTTTCTCACTGTTAGTATTCTGGTAAAATTACAGCTGTTGCATTTAAAAAAGAGAAAATAAAGTGATCATTGAACCAGTACAATGAAAAATGTTCAAGAAGCATCTGAGTTCTCATGTATAATCTCAAACATATGTCAAGAATCTCAAGCCTTGGAACCCTATTTAATTTTTCATCCAAATACATGTCGACTGCTAAGGCCAAGCTTTTCTAACATAATTGTTTGTGAAAAATTATTTTCTGGTCAGAATGATTTCATTTCAAAGGTTCTGCAAAAAGTTATAACTTTTCTTTTCTTTTAATAAAAAAAGAAATTCAAAACAGCCCCAAATACTTTGGTCAAAAACTGAGATATTTACATTTGAAATTGCTACCAGAATAGCTGGAGCTAAGATGACTTGTTCTCTTTAGTGGTTCCTTGCTAATTTCTACCATGCGCTGCCATGCTAGTTTTTGCTCCAACAGAAGATGAAATCCAAAGAAAGATCTTGGTTTGGAGGAAGAATGGTAACGAGATGAAGATTCACAGCCGTGATGTTCTGGCTCCAAGGTAACATTTCCAAAATGCAGTGTATGCTCAACATTGTATTCCTTGTCTCCATCATGAGGCCCTTCTGTTGAAATCACTTTCCACATTGCTGCATTTCACTGTATCTGATTTTTCTCAGATTGTAGTGGCTTGGATATTTCTAAATGGATGCTGAATTTTTTTTTCTTAATGGAAATTAAATTTATTTATTATTTTTATTCCTTGTTTCAAATTTTATTGATAGAATTATTTGCAGTGGTTGTATTCATTCAGGAGGGGGGTGGGGAAGAGGCATTTTTTAAGCCAGGCCAGTTACCAAGCCAGAACGTTAAAGGAAAATAATTTGTAAGAGCTCGTCGCAGTCTTAGCTCATAGGGGCTGCCATCTGTCAGAATGAAATAGTTATGTTTATGTAGAACCCTATACCCGAGGACCTCTATGTTAAGACTATTAAACCGCATAACATCCCGGTGAGGGACCTAATAATAGCATATCTGTTATGCAGATGGAGGAGATAAAACTGAGTTAAACGACTTGCCCAAGAAATCACTGTCTATTACTGGCAAGTACAAGAATTGAACTAATTGACCCCATCTTTCAGAGCCTGTTATAATCTTGAGACAATTCCGCTTCCTCATCCACAACTGTTTCACTCACAGCTTATCTTATCATGTTTTATATAAACAGCAAAATCACTGTAATGTGTCTAAATTTTGTAAAGTGTATTCTAATACAAAAAGCACATCTGACATATTAAGCATATTCATTTTTCTGTCTGGGTCCTCTAGCTCATAGGTTCATCTAAATGATAAAGCATTATGAAGCCCTGTATTTTATTTTTCATTTGGAGAGTTGTAGAGACCAATTTTTTTCTTTCCCCATCACCTCACCAGATTATAATTTTATCCACTACACAAGCTAACTTTATACCTCATTTCTGCCATTGATATGGCTATTTTCTACAATGTGAATGAAGTACCTGGCGTGATAAATATTGCAGTGTATCTGCAGTTTCATTTTCCCATACAATTGACACTTTTCAAAGAATAAAACTATTGCTGCAGTATTTACTAAGTGTCCCTATTTTAATTCTGATCTTCTTGAATAGTATTTCAATACAGCAAGCAATTCAATGTAATTTCTCTTCATTTATGGCCATATTATATTATTTCAACGAAATCATGCCGAAGTAGAATGAGTTATGTTTATGGCGTACCATTCATATTGGAAAATGTGCCTACAGATATTGCAATAATTCTAATATTGTATTTCACTACTTTTTCAGTGACAAGAAAATGCAGTACTCTACCACATTGATATCAAATACTATACAATGTAATCTTGCTTGCATTTTAGTTTCGCAATGTTGATAACATGTCAGTATTAGAAAAAAATTTAGATGAATATAAAATCTGTATATTCTTAAATGCTGCATATTTCCACTTTTTTACTTTATCTGTTAATTACTTTCTGTCACATTAACATGGTATATTAAAAGCATACAAGTATAGTAATTTATATCAGTGTTTGGATGCTCCTAACAACATAATCTGTCTTTTGCTACTAATGTAGAGGTATTTCAGCTTCTTGTCTTTGCAAATAGGTTGTCTTTATTCATATTGCAAAGACAAGACAGTTTGCTTGCAGTAATCTGCAGCTGCTTTTCTGGCGAAAGTGGACTCAATTATGTTGGCTAGGAAGTTGTGAAAGATGTCTTTCCTGTCTACCGAGGTCATCGAACTATCAAAAAATTATACAGTGGTCTGAGTCCCTTGCAAATATGACACAGTATCTCCTGTGTTTCTATGTACATTCCTGTAACATTCCCTATGTTTCAGTAGGTTTGATTCTTTCCCATAGCTTTGCTTTGCACCACTTAAGATGTAGAAGAATTGGTAGAATTGCTTCTGAGAAGTACCACTGGAAAAAAAAAAAAAAAGGATTTAAAAAACCAGGACAAAAATCCTTATACCTTATGCACAGTCTCTGTAACTCAATTAGCTAAATTAACAATGAATGGTAACTCTTTAATAGAAATGCTGTCAATTCTGATAGAATTTTTGACATCCTATTTACCTATCCTTGATCAAATCTAGACATGTTTTTTAGGAGAGAAAATCACTTATTTAATGCAGTATAACTATCACTCATTGTCATAAATGTGAAAAGTTAAATGACTGTTTTCATGATGTAAACTATTAGTTCTATAACTTACATTTCAAGAGGGAGGGAGATAATTGCAATTACAGGGATTTTAGCACACTAGTTACTCAATTTTGAATTGTTGGACATGAGCAGAGCATATGTGATACACAGGGTTATTTTTGCTGCCTTTATGCTAAAGAAAATTTTTTAAATAATACCTATTATTTGTGTACAACCTGCAGTTCTGCAGTGCCATGGTTTGAGCTAAGTAAAATTAATTGCAGAGATTCCTGCACAGGATTTGCTGAAGCAAAAACATAGCCAAAAATTTAAAGAGGAAATAAGTGGGCTAGGCAGAAAAGTGTCAGTGGAAAGAAATATATAGCTTTCAGAATCTGTAAATCCTGGCTTTACATCATCTCAATTACCACTGAAGAATTAATTGAAGAATTTATTTAACTTTATGAGGTTTGTAGAACCTTCAGCATCTGCAGAGCAAATGTGACAAAAAATTATAGGACGCTTCCTAAACGGAGACTTTCAACCCCTCTGTGTCCACTTCCTAGTGAGGAAAATGCCTCCCATTTCCTGTACTGCACAATTCATCGGTGTGTAAAGAGGAAAAAGATTTCCTTTTTTAACATTGTAGTCTGGCACATTTTCTTTAAAGGCACTTAAATGCAGAGCATAAAAGGAAGCTGTGCCAAACATACACCAGTAATATTTTATTTTTTTCAAGGTTTGAAACAATGAAAATTAAAAATACGCTAAAAACTGTACTGATGGTTTTAGTTACGACTCTGGTACCCTCTTCTAATTGCTACTTATTAGATATTACAGATGAATAATAACTAATCGTGTATGATTTCAGTTAACTCTATCTGATCATTTGGTCTGGAGAGAGGAAGTGATGTATTCAAATTACTACCCAAAAAATTATATTTAGGCTTTGAAGCAGTTGGTGTTGGAGCAGTTGGGCCAGGTAGGTCCCATGGGAGGACTTGTACTAAAACACTTGCTTGGCGATTCATAGGCCTGAGGCATTGCCTTACCATTTACTATAACATCTACTCTGTTAGCAGGTGTTCTCTAATGCCCTTGGAAGAGAAAACAGGGAAAATATGCTCCTTTGGACTGTTAAAGATAATTAATTTCACTGATTATCTTAATATTCCTGATACTAATGCCCACTCTTCCATTTAGGTTGATGTTCTAATTCAGCAATGACTTGGCTGCAGCCATCAGTAAAAGTTCTAATGGTTGTCAGTTGATGGTATTCATTATTAGGGTTTGCTTGGGATTTTTAGTGGTGTGAGAATTTGCCTTTGAATCAATTTGCAGTGTTCATTGTAGTGCTGGGTACTCCAGATTTCAGAGCAAGGGAGTCACGGAACATGGGTCCTTGCGTGGGAGAGCAGAGTGGGATAAGAAAGCAACTCACCGTGAAAGCCATTAATTCCTTGCAAGTCAGAGGTGGTAAACTGTAGGAGCTTCAGCCTGCGCACTAGCTCTTAGACCTCTGGCTCCTCACGGGCTATCTGCCTGTGGAAACTTTTGTGAGGAAATCTCACAAAGAAAATTTCAGCATAAAAGGAGAGTGTAGGAAAACTAAGGCAACCTCAGAGCCTAGTAGGATTTCTGCAGGTTCCCTGTTGCTACCTGCAGAGATTTCTGTTGTGAACATTCTTGATGTTCTTTGGATCACTAAGAACTCCCAGCTGATGTGGGTGCACAGTCACAAAGCTGTGAAAGCAACTGATGTTTGTTCTTTGAAAGGCAGAGACCTATGTGCAAAAGGAGAATCACAACAAGGGTGTGAGGGAGATGCTTTCATACTTGCCAGAGAAAGGAAGTGAAATCTTCTAAACATAAGTTCTCTAGTCATTCACAGGGGTGCTTATGCATTGTTGAATGTACAAATCATAACCAGGAAAAAAAATAATATCACTGGGGTTTAAATGAACAGAACTCGTGGGCTCAAGGGTAGATGTAGGTTTTAAGGGATCCACATTGTCCTGCAGTTTAGTTTGATACTACAGAATAGAGTTGTTGGAAACAAAAATGAAGTAAATTTAACTTATACGGACACCGGGACATTAAAAACACACAGAAGAACTTATTAATGTCAACTTCTTCTTGCAACTTTTTTTTTTTACCGTTTGGGTTCTACTTGAAATCCTGCTTTAGAAAGCCTCCATGACGTGTTTGTTGAAAGGTCTACAAGGTGCTAAGCAATACCTAGTGCAGTACAACATCACTGCAGGGTGAACAAAGGAAACAAGGAATGGGAGCAGAGCCTCAGGGTGCAAAATTGTATTTTCAGGCATCATGCCTGAATTTGTATAACTTTTCACTCATTGAGATGAGAGAAATATATTTCCAATCTAGTTCAGAAGGATCACTTATTCTGCTTACTAACTGTAGTATAGTATTTTGCTGTTATTGCTTTGTCAGAATTTTGGCAATGTCATATATTTTGGGGTTGGGCAAGAGAAAGGGGAAAAAAGAGACGTTGGTCTATTTTTCTGAAGTGCCCAATGGACTAAGATGTGGGAGCTTCAGGACTTGTTACTTTTTTTTTTCTTGATAGGCTTTGAAACAGGATATGATCAGGAACTCCAAATTCCCAGTCTGCACCCTGTTAAAGCTTCCAAAATGATGGGGGAAATAGGAGATAATCAAGAAAGATGTCCTTAGTCTGTCCTTGGCAGTTATTTCACTTTCTATAAAATACACCTGCGTGCATGAATGAAAAGTGACTAAGGCTCACTAGGAGTCTAAAGTAATTATTTTAGGATGCTGGGATCAAAGTGTTTATCTTTGGGGTACGAAGTCTAGACCAGGAGAGACTATAATCTAATTTGTTACTCTGGACATATGTATTGAAATTAATCCTTTTCTCATTTCTACTAGTTTTTTACGTGAGCAAGAACAACCATTGCAACTCTGTGAATCTACATTGTCCTTTTCTTTTTGTTGGTCTTTTTTTAAAGTATCTAAGAGATTAGTTTTTCTGACTTGAAATTATGATTCTTCTTTTGTCAAGAGCAGCTCAACAGCCAGACTTCAGTCCTATGCACCTCACATTTTAATATATCAATATTTTTTTTGCACACATAAATTTATTCTTTGAATTTTTTGGATTCTCTGTGAACAGGTATTATTTAATTACATATATATTAGCTGCTACAGATTGAGGATTCCATTGGATGAACCAAACCACCCAGATTTCCTATAGATTTGAAAAACATTATTCACCTGATTTGCAGGCCAGAAAACAAAGATCCAAGAAGCTAAACTAGTTACAGTTGTTAATCTCATGGAACATTTGTGACAGAAGAGCATCCAGAAGGATGGCTCTGTGAGTTTCAAGTAAAGCTCTGGTAGAGCTCTCAGTGGTGCAGTGGAAGTTTAGAGGCAACAGCTGAACAAATAAAGCCACCTAAGCCATAGGTAAATGAGTAAGCAGAGTGATTTTCAGCCCCATACCAACTTAATATGTAGGTCGTAAGAGGAGGGATGGTGTAGAACGCAAGCAGAAACCTGCAGTTTGTGGGACAAAAGGGTAGATTTGGTGGCTTATTGGCTGACCTGCAGTTAGGCAAAGAAGTTAGCCGTTGTCTTGGAGAGGCTGACTGCTGGGATTTTTTTCCTATGTGAAAGATATTCTAAATCTACAAATATAATTTGGTGAGAGTAGGCCAAATTTGGGCCTGTCAACTTTGACACATCCCTTAAAAGGTTCCAAATGATAGAAATGGTGTGTAAGAGAGTTGTAACAAAGGAGAGGTTTTCAGTTCTTTTAACAGGGAGCTACATAATCACACTTTCTTGCAGAAGCATTCAATGTGAAGATCTGTCAATAGAAAACTCAAACTGTGAATATACAATTGAGCTTTATTATCCCTTTGTTATTTTGTAACTACATAGGTATGACAGACAGAAACTGATTTTAAAAGAAATTCACAATTGTCAGTCTGTCACATGCATGAATCCCACTGCTGGAAGTTTTTCAGTAAATCAGCATCTTTGGGTAGGTGCGCCAAATGCCATATTTTAACAAAATGTTTTTGCTCACGGTAACACTCAAGCTCTTAATTTAAAGAGAATCAACATCCTAACATTTTGTTACAGTCTTGCACAGCAGACAATGAGTGACACAGTTGCAAGTGCCAGATAAAAGGTCCTGAGGGGATGGGGTATATAGGAAAACCTTCAGTTAGACTCGTTGCCAAGGCATCCCTGGGAGCTCGCATAGGCAAATAAGCACTGTATTGTAAGACAAGAATCAGGCGTAAGACACCCCAGGTCCCTTAAAAGTCCTTTGACTCTCTAAAGAGTACAGTGAAAGAGTATGCAGAGGTCTCCAAACCTTCACACACCAGCAGGACTATTTGTCTGTCTTTGTGTCTTAAGGATTTATGGTGCTACTCTTCCTGGCAGGGCTTGGAAACCTGCCACACACAGTGCAGAGATATGGAAGCCTCTACTGAACTTCAGTTCTGTCTTTCAAGAGGGGTGAAGAGAAGGGAGCAAAAGCCAGCCTGAGGGGGCCTTGTTTTTAAAGGCTAACTTTATTTTGTATTAAAATTGATTTGTGATTAATTTGTTTCAGAGTTTGGGGGAGGGTGTCTTGGTTATGTTTCCTGTCCCAGATCAAAGGAGCTGTTTGAGGCAGTTGTGTAGCAGACATGTTTTGCCTGCCTTGTGCCAAATCTTGACTGCCACTGCCTGTACCTGAGCTCAGGCTTGGGGGGTTTCCAGTTATTACAAGGTGGTTAGGGTTTGAATTTCAGGGACAGGCAAAATGTCTTTACTAAGGTGTGCAGGTAACAAACATTCACCTCAACAGGCACTACGCTTTTCTGCAGTCTTATTCCTCTGCCATATTTATTAAATGCATAGTCTACCGAAGGAAACAGTAATTTGGCTCCTTTAATCCTGTTTCTAACAGACCCATGATCAAATCCTCTGACAGCACCATGCACCTGTGACTGAGCTGGCTGAGCAGCAGAGCAGAGAGGGGAGCCGAGATCAGCTCCCTAAACAACTAGACCGTACTGAGTGACAGGTTGTTTGTGTATTGAGTGATGCGCGGGGTCTGGCTCCAAATCTCACAATGGGCTCGCTGCTCTGTGACAGTGACTGTAATGTACTTCAATTCAGTCCCCCCAGAGGAGCAACAAAGGCCAAAAAATCCACCACAAGTGTTCTTAACTTCAAAAAGACTAACTGCAAAAATGAAGTCCACTAAAAAGAAGCTAAAATGGGCAACTAAAATAATTAAATCTTTCTAGGGAGCAGGAAGATCACTGAGCTAAGGGCACAGCAGCAGAGCATACCCCATCCTTTGGGAAAGGCTTCAGAAAAGGTAAAAGGAGACTAGTATGGCTAATCAGCAAAGGAAAGAAAGCTACTAGAAATAGGAAGGATCATTCAGAAAAATGAAGTTGTGTCCAAAGTAAGAAAGAAAGGACGGACATAAAGACTAGACTGATTAAAGTTTTATATATAGCCAAAAGAGTTTACAGAGCAACAGGGTTCAGGGATGAAAATTTCCACTAAGTCTTCTTCCCGTCTCTTCTGCAGAAATCCCTGATGACTAGCATAGAAAATGGCAACTCAGAGGATAAAGGCTCAACTTTTTGGGGCCGATGTTAGATGTGAGTAAAACTGAGGCTATTCCCACATAGACATCTTCTTTTACTTAGGGGGGAGCGGGGACATCAGCAAAGATCAACCTAAAATTTACAAAACTGAGGATGGAATAGTGGTTCCCAAAGACAGAATGAATAGCAAGAAACAGTTTCCACCCATAACCTTTGAAGGATGAAACTGCTAGATCTGTCTGCCAGATCTCCTGGTGTTTTGAATAGCAAGCGTGACAGTGGTCTGACTGATACAGCTTGCTTGGGTTCCCAACAGGCTTTGGACAATACAGGGCTTATACAACAATTAAACAGCTATGACATAGAAAAGAGTTGCCACATGGCTTAATAACTGTCCAAGAAAATGAGAAATGGAGGATAAAAGTAACTGGGAGGTTCTTGCAGTGGAGATGTCACCAGGTGAGTTACACAGGAAGATCCATGCTGTCAAAATATACAGAAGATACCTGGAAATGGGGATGAACAAAGAAGTAGTATAGTTTGGTGATGATGTAAAGTTCTTCCAGATAGCAGTGTTGAGGGCCAGCCAAGAAGAATTGATGAAGTGATTGGGTTATAAAATTACACAGATGGAATTCTTGGTAGATAAATGTAAAGTAGAGGTATATTGGGAAGACAAGCCTATTTCGTGTAGAAGATAATGGGCTCTGAAGCACAAGACCTGGCGGTTTGGATAAATACTTCCATGAAAAAAACAACTTAGTGCTTGGCAGCAGTCAACAAAAAAACCAAAAGTGAATAGATAGGAGTTATTAGAGATCTACAAAATCACAACTGGCAGCCAGAAGGTGCATGTGGACTGACTACTTGCTGTCTCTTCCAGTGCAAGAACGCTGAGAGGTATAAGAGAGACAGGCATGTTTAAAACAAGAGAAGGGAGTTCATGCAGAAGGTAAAGGGCTTTTGCAACTCCTTTCAAAAGGCTGTAATGGAAAAAGTGTTCATGCTTTCAAGGGGAGATCAATGCTTACATCTGGAGAGCTGCTATGTTTTGTATATAGACCAGCTATAACCAACTCAGAAATTAGGTAAAAGTATTTGGAGACTATGACAGTATAAAGGGGGAAATAATATGTATGTGCCCATGCTGTTGGCTGCTGCTGACCACATGTTAGTCTGGATGAATTCTTGCTCTGAACCAATATGGCTGGTCATCACAGCTGCAAATGTTTCCCATCTAGAGATTTGTGGCTTCTATTGTTATATAAAATGACTTATGGAGAAGCTCAGTTATCAAATGTAGAATTATAGTATTAATACTAAAGTCTTCATGGAATCACAGAGTAGTTTGGGTTGGAAGGGACCTGAAAGATCAACTTCAATCCCCTCAAGGGACCTCAACCCCTCTGCCATGGGCAGGGACACCATCCACTACCCCAGGTGGCTGAAAGCCCCATCCAGCCTGGCCTTGAACACTGCCAGGGAGGGGGGAGCCTCAATAATACCATGACATTATTAACTCTTACTCTTTCTCTGTAAGCTGGCTTCTAGTCATGACATTCAGTGTTGGCTGTAAGTATCAGGACAGAGTGGTGTCCTGACTGCAGGAATGGAGTTTCAGTGGGAAGTTCAGTTGATTTTCAACTATTCATTCATTCCCTTGTGCAAGGAGTTAAGGTCAAGTTTATGTCTTTCAACCTGCTAATGACAGTTGAAATTGAGACCTAATTATCCTAAAACGCAAGAGTCCTTTCAACTTCAATAGCAGACCTTGTACCTGGCTACCATTTTACGCTGTTAGACTCCTTTTGTGCTTATAGTTGAACTGGCCTCTCTGAAAAATGTTTAGCATGGTTTCTTTGTGTTATATTTATTCTTTCTAAAGAATTTATTTAATCAGTGAGTTTTAGTAGCTTTTCATACCTGAAAACACATAGACTTTTAAAAAATTGTCTTTGTGCTTTTAATGGAAACCACCTTTATTGTATTTGAAATTGTAAAAATTTTTTTTAATGGTAAGTATTGAGAACCCCCTATCAAATACCTTCTTGCACAGCTTTATTTCACTGTAGACCATCAAAGTTGTGTAACTGTATATATTAGTATGTTTTACATTTAGGTTGATTAGGAACATCCTATGATATGATTTCATTTTAAAATGCTGACTGATCAGGAATGGAATTTCTGCAAAAGTATATGAGTTTTATAAACTTCTGTTTAGCTGCAAGACATGTTGCTTTAACCTTCCGATTTACAAGTTTGTTTGTGGTTCTGTTTTTTTTTTCTTTCAGAAATGTTCTGAAAATGAGAGGTTCTGTGATTTGACCATTTTATCTGAACCATACCTGAGAGGGTGGGGGGAAAAAAATCCTCAGGTAATCTTTCCAACTTCTTTGTTTTTAGATGACTGTTAAAAAAGACCATGAAGAGTTTACAGTAGAATTATAATCGGATTGATCCAACATAAAGGATCAATATAGAACTCTTCCTAAGAAATTTAACAACTCTATTACCGTTCCACATTGCGTGGTACTACATTAAGGTGCTATCTGCCTTTTTTATATATTTTTAAACATAATTCAGACTCTGAACTATCCCAATTTAAATATACACAGATTATTAGTCATTCTGGAAAGAAAACAGCTGCAAAGGAGCACACTGCCCTGAAGTCAGGCTCATTTGGCAGGTTTCATACTAACTTGATAGTAATTATGATCTCCATCAAGTGAGACAGGGAGTGAATAAGATATTTAACACTGTGTGCTTTGGCTGTGAAAACCTTTTCAACTTGAGCTTTCAATTTCTGGGTTTCAGTATTATTAAAATATTTATGTGGATATATTTTAAAAGAAATAATTATTCTTTTCTCCACACACACTATTTTTCTTTTAATCTCTCAGAGACATTTCTCTCTGTTTGCTGTCCTCTTCCCAGAGATGGATGCTCTAACCACCATATAGAGCAGGACCATAAATATCCTTTTCCAGCACCGGAGCTGCAGTTACTGTGTAGTGAAATCTATAATCTCATTCATAAAATGAAATCTGTTGTATCAGAAAATGATCCAGAACTTTCTACCCATAGTGACTGGATTCAATTATGGTTTTAATTTAAGAGATTTGATGCATATATTCCAGGTAATACAGGTCTTTCTGTGTAGTCCTTGCATGTATAAACTGCTCTTTCTCTTTACTAAATATTCCAGATTGTCATATGATTTATGTAACACTTTTTTTTTAATGTTTCTGTCCAACTCAGTGGTGAGTTCCCCAAACATATATGTATAGGTTATATTAATGCACAGAGTAACTGAACATCTGAATTCTGTAATACCATTTTCTTACAGTGATCCACTGCCCAGCAGAAAAACGTCAGCATTTTAGACAGTGGAGATCTCAGACATAAGATGACTGGAGGTTGTAGTTTTCAGCACAGAATTACTTATAAAATCTTAAGATACAACTCTCCTGTAAGCCCAAAATCTATCAGTTAAACTCTAAAGGGTAAAGGGTACAATGAGATTAAATTTTACCATGGTTCACATACTTTTTGCACTGGATTTAGTCAGCTCTAAAAATCCTGGCAAAGTTGTTGGTTTTAATTAGTGTTTATAAAACCACGATACATTATGTAATGGTCATGATCTTATTCTTACATTTCTTTTGTATGAAGCTTATAGTTAAAACTTTATCACTTATTAAATTTACTGGTAAATCTCACAACTTGTTTCTTGTGCCTTTCCAAGGCACTAATCCTTGAAGTGAGCTAGTAAGAGAGAGAGTGAGTGTAAGCCAAATTTTCCAGAATGTTCTGCCTCTAATCGAGTCAATAATGTGAATGTGATAGCACACTTTGAAGTAACATGAAGGTCAAAATACAGACATGCTACAGTAAGAGGTTTTGGAAAACTCAATTTTGTCACCCTTGACAAACTGTTATATGATTAAGAAATTAGGTTTGTATTCCAGGCTGCTCTAAAACTGAATGTGAACTGTTAATGGTAGTGCTCCCAAATGTAATTATTCTGAGCCTGTCTGTACAGCAGGCTACTATGCCATGCAGTGTGAACCTCAAAGAAACTGACTACAGTACTGACTACAGTACTGTAAGCAACTTAAATGTGTCAGGTCAATGGTCCCTGGAAACTTACCTTAAAAAGCCAGGTAAACATGCCTGCAGAGTTCTGGTTCCCATATAGCTAGGTTGCTTCCCTTTTGAAGGCAGCTCACATAAAAGTTACATGGTGTCTCTCTGCTCTGCTAAAAGTCTATGCAAAAGCCTCAGCAATTGTATTTTTATTAGCGCTCTGTGGCAGAGTGACTTCAATTTGCCAATTCCTAAAAATGGAGGAAGCAATTGAATTAACAGTGCTGGAGCTGGCACTCAGGGTGAAGTCCTGAAGTCAAGAGGAACATTTTTATTGCCTTTAACAAGGTCAAAATTTGTTGACTGATAACAACTAGTAAGAAAATTGAGAGTTGGAGTAGCAAAGTGGTAGTTAATGAAGGGAACCCCAAAGGGTTGAGCGAAACAACACATCAGAAACAAGGGAAAAAATGTCTTAGGGGATCTCAAGTCTGATGTGCTGTGTTATAATGCTGGTGTAGTCCTGCGGTATTCAGTGTGCCAGGGTAATCTGTATTGTGAGTGAAGTTGGGAAGAATACAAAACAAAAAAGGCAATTGAGAAAAAAGATGTTTTAAACTGAAGCTGGGTCTCCAGTAGGGATGATACAGTAAGGCTTTCCTGAAGAGAGAGAGGTGTGTCAGAGATAAATAAAATGGGATTACAACAAAGATGAAAGTCTAGGAAAGAAGTGTGAGGAAGAAGGGTTCACCATTCTCAAGGCAAGCATACAGCCTTGCTACAGAACTCCTTTTACAACAGGTCATTAACTGCCTATTAAAAATACATGCTGAGGGAAGTAAATATTCATGTTTTTGTGACCCAAGAATGCGTTTCACTGTGTGAAGCATTTTAGTTTCTAATGAGGAATTGACAGTATCATTTATAAGGTAAAAAAGTGTTTGAATGAAAATGTTTTTGCAGGGAACCCTTTCACCACCCCAGTGATACATAGATTCTTACTGACCTGGTCCTTTTATGGCTCCATGAAATCATCCTGTACTTGCTCAGTTAAATGTATGGAGAAAAAATATATTGAACGTTTTAACAGAATTCTCATCTGCGCTACAGGAGGTGTTCTTTGAGCTGTGATGGTTTGTATGAGGTTAAGTTGTATTTGTTTGTGTCTGCCCTGTTTCATGCCATGTTATTTTCTAAGCACTAGGAAGATGAAAAGGTTGTCATGATATTGGAACTGTATACTTTACAGATTAATTCTTTATTATAGAAATATTTATTTTATTTTGTTCTTAATCAGAATGGACATAATTCAGTATAACAGAAAAGATTAAAACAAAATCACTGCGGTCATAAGAAGTATGCTGTCCTCCGTTTTGCTTGAAGAAGCATACTTATTCATGTTTCTTCTTTGTAATGAGACTATTTACCTTTTTTCTGTTCAGATGCTACCACCTTATGGTTGCATGCTATGGTGAAGACCAGGAGAATATTAAGAATCAGTGGAGAATACAATGAAGTATGATTCAAGGAAAGCAGAATAAAACTGCATGACATTATACGCAAATAGCATAAAATGCCTGGGAAAAATAGTCTTATAGGTTTGGGGTGAATTCATTTCCCTCCAGAAAAGGAGCTGAAATTAAAAGCTATCACTAAAATCTGTATTACGTTTTATGCGCTTTTCAACTGTCTCCAGAGAGAAGACATACTCCAAGAGATCTTGAAGCTAGACTTCTAGAAATGGCATGCTGCTAGAGGCTTATGGAAAAAATTAAAATGCTCTCTAATACTGGCTCTGTAGCTAACAGGATCGTTCCCAGGCTCCAACAGCTTTTCATAAGCACACACACACAGAGGAGAAAACTGTGATAAAGGGTTAATATGCTGGGTGAATACTTGTTTATATCTCTATATTGTTACCACCAGGGTGTTGATGAGCACGTATTTATCCATAAGCCACTAATTTACTGCCACTTTGCCCATGGTGTTGGAGAACCTCGTTACTTTCCAGTATCTGATTGGGAGAAGCTGACCAGAATTTTAACAGAATCATTAGAGCACTACAAGGAGCTTCATGCTGCAATGAACCATGTTCTGTCTGAGGATGCCATGCAGCACATGTAAGTTTCCTTACTTTCCCTAGGTATAATATGTGATCTAGCAGTTAATCACTGAAGTGCAAATGCATTTGAAGGTGACCTGTAAGGGTATTAAAAATAATCTCACAGCTTTAGTGATGAATGCTGAGTGCCCCAAATGATGAGGCTAAACCAGGAATTTAACACAGTTTTAATATGAAATGTGACCATTTTTACTTATTATGCTTCCAAGAAGTCTTCACCACCTGTGAATTGTTGGCTCCCTCTCAGCATGACCCATGGGCCTGCTGCTGATCGTGTCACTCCTCTATAGAGCTCATCAGACTGTGGATTGGCACATCGGGGTATTTAAAAACTTCTTTATATAGTGTAACAGTGATTTCAAGCATTTTACATTTTTATGTGAATAGGAAATTAGGATGTGGGGTTTTTTTTTTTAAATCTTTGTGTGTTTAAAACCTACACAGAACTTTAGGAAAGAGATTTATTTTGTGCTGGTAATCTAGCCCCACATTTTGCAAAGGGGTCCTCATGGTTGAGCTATCATCTGCTTAATGTATTCCAAGGGGTCACCTCATACAGTAGCAGTTACTCCTATGCAGTTAGAATTCGAAGGTGTTTGCACAGAAAATTAAAAGGGGAGAGAAAATGAGATTTACATGTAAATTTCCTAAATCTTCTTTTAGGGGAGCTGCTGAGGCATGTCTTCTGTGTTTCTAAATCTGACAAGTGCTTGATAAAGTGGTTTTGTTTCCTGTTCCTATACAGACTTATTTTTTGTGTTAGGGTGCCAACTTCAGTGCCAATTCAGTTGAGTTCCAATTATTTTAATTATTTATTAGATTATTTTTTCCCATAAAATTTGCTAGACAATTAGTACTATGGTACTTAATTAAGGAATGCTCATATAAGCAAGTATTTCCATGTTCACTTGTCAGAACAAAATACTCATTGCTTTTTCTGGATGTTCATTTATTGCATTTCACATAGCTTGAACCATGAAATGGCCTTAGTCAGGTTTGTTTTGCATGTGTCATATCACCCTCTGTTTCTTATGCAAATTGCAACGCGTAGCAACTTCCAGTTGCTGGAAAGTGTTAACTCAAAACCTGCACTTCTCACTTTCCTCAGGAAGATAACATAAGAAAGTAATTCTGTCTGTATTGGATGCTTCCTTTCAGCTCTCCAAGCCTAAATCAACCTCAGTATAAATTTAAATAATATTTCTTATTGCAAAAAACCTCGGTGCATCCAAGAGTTACCTGTTTATAGCATTCTCAGGAAAGTCATTAGATTTATCTCAGTACTGAAGTGAAAATGGTAACCCCCAAGAAATATGTACAGGCTTCATCCACCGGGACCCAGAGCAGAAAGCAAATTAGCTCTTTATCTTGTTTGGATTTTTGTTAATCAAGAAAAATGCACTTAATTACTCTGACAGGAAGCAGTGCATGTAGCAACCTAACTGAGCCTGAGGCTAGATGTCATGCAGTTTGAGATAGCATAAGTTTGTTGTGCTGCTGCTCTGTAAATAGAAGAGAACCTCCTCAATTATAGTAGCTAGAAGAACTGGTTATTTTATTCAAACAGGAATTTCAATAAGTCACATAAGAAAAACGTATCCTTTCACAGTTATTAATGTTTATTTTGTATTAGCAATATAGAAGTTGGGTTTTTTTCAACTCAAAAACTACAGGAGCAGAGACTTGGGCAATAGAACTGCATCTTTTGTAGAGATGCATCCAACACTGGTGCTAACCAGAAGCTACTGTCAGGTAGTTTCTGTCAGGTACCTACGCTGTTGGTAGGTACCTTAACAGTAAGCTAAAGGTAGAGAGGAGAGCTTTGTGATGCTGTCTGCAGTTCTGATGTCATGTATTTTCTGTGGTTAAATTACAGGAGTTGTTCATCTTTCACAGCATTTTTGCCAAGGGTTACCACAGAGGGGAAAAAAAACCCCAAAATTAAGTCTATGAGCAGGAAAACAAAGCCAGGTTTCCTATGGATTTATGTCCTAGTGCTGAACACCCATCTGAATTCCAATATATATAATGAATATATAATGAGTAATAATTTCACACTGTGGCCTTTCCTGTATTCAGGACATTATCAGATGATATGAGATTTCTTTTTTTCTTTCTTTCTTTCTTTCTTTCTTTCTTTCTTTCTTTCTTTCTTTCTTTCTTTCTTTCTTTCTTTCTTTCTTTCTTTCTTTCTTTCTTTCTTTCTTTCTTTCTTTCTTTCTTTCTTTCTTTCTTGCCTGCCTGCCTGCCTGCCTGCCTGCCTGCCTGCCTGCCTGCCTGCCTGCCTGCCTGCCTGCCAAACTCCCAATTTTCATTACAAACTACTAGTGAAAATTACTAACATGAAATCAACAGACAAGCACAAAGTGTGATTGAATAAGAACCGGAATGAAGCAAATTAGTTTTCCAAAGAAAGCTACATTTAGAAGAGTTGAATTGCATAAAATGTAGAGCAGGATTCAGTCAAAGCTTCCATCTACTTCCCACTGGCTGCTCTTGGAAAGACAGAAATTCAGATCAGTGGTTTGCAGCTTGGATCTGTCTATGAAGATTTTACTACTATTTTCTATCCTGTCACTTTTGATAGATTAAATATCTTGGGAATTCCTGCTATAAAGCAAAAATAAATGCTCTTAGTCTTACATTTACAATTATCCTATCATCAGCATTCCTGAGACTACATATGGCACTTTGGAAGTAGTGTCAAAAAAATCTATAGTGTTTAGCGGTCTCTCGCACTCACTGGAAGTTCATCAAGTCACCAGCCTTAAGGAGAGGCTTGGGGTATGGATTTTGGTTGTTGTGCCATTTTGTTATGTCACAACAGTTCCTACAACACTGCAGGCTCCTAAATGCCAGCAAGAGGAGTGTGCTTTTCACAAGCAGTGACCCCAGTCAGGCTGTGCGTAGGCAGTGGGATTACAGTTCAGAAGCAGACTGGTGAGTTTCTTCTCCCCATCATTGCAGAGTCTGTAAATTCTGGAGTAGTGCTCTGTGAATTGTCTGATTTCATAGGTAGGATGTTCATTTGCGTGCTTTCCATTGATAAGCGATGTCAGAAAGCAAACTAAGAAGGCTTTCTCGCTACATATGTGCATGTTTCCTCATCTGCTGTTTTCTTTTTTCTTTTTCTCAGCCTTTTTAAGGAATGCTAATTTAACTTTTATGTTCACGTTCTTTGGGCTGCAAAAAGTTGGCCACCCATCCCAGGTTCAGACCAGCATCAGCAACCTATGACATAAGTTCTGTGTGCGGAGCAGTGGCCCGTGTCAAATGCCATGCAGCCCAGACAGGAGATGAAGACCGTAGTGCTGTGAGCAGCGTCGTGAGAGGCAGCAGATCCCAGTTATTGGCCATGTAAAACTTTGTGCAAGCTGGGAAACCTCCGCCTCACAGGTTGGTGAATAGGGTACCAGCCAACTAGCTAGGTGAAATCTAAATCCCTTAGAAACAATGTTTCCTGGCTCCTACGGAGTTCCTACTATGACAGTTTATCTGTAGTTTAGGAAAGAAACATATAATCTTGTCAATTGCCCTTTAAAAGTTGTTGGGTCCTTGTTTTACATCATTTCATGAAATAGATAATATTTCAAGGTTACCTGTGACTAGCTTTTGTTCTGAGATGACAGGGGATGTTTCTTCTAATTAACTCAGCATGTTCATCAGAACCAAATTCTTCAAGTCTGGGGAATCTGCATTACAGAGAAATATAACTTCAAGTATGGTGTAGTAACAGGTAGCTAATGTTGTTTAATCTATTGGAAATTCATTGCAAATAATGGAAATTTTACCCCACTTTCAAAACTTAAAATAAAAAGTCTTAACAACTTTTTCAAATATATGGACAGTAAAAGTAAAGTGGTGTTAATATATTTCTAAATCATTATCTTTACATGAATTGAAAGGCTCCAAAGATGGATCTTTTACTAGGGATGTGCCTATAATTATTGAAAATAAAGTATTTTACGTTTACAGTGTATAATAAAATGTAGTAACTGATGAAAGAAGGTAATGGACTTCAGAACATCAGAAGTAAAAGCTGCAGAGAGATTTCCTGGTGTCCTCATCAGCAAAATTCTGTATTGTTGAAGTTTACTCTTGGATGTGGGATGGGTGATAGTCTCTCCCACAGCATTATGGTGCAGGCATACCTATTCAAGGTTAATTTGTCATTTGCTTTTAGTATATTTTTCTATTTTTTAGCTTCATTTTAGAAACAGGTACATTCATGGCATTTCTGTTGAATCTCTTGAATATGAAATACAGCTGCTTTGCTGTGCAATAATAAAGCNCAAATTTTTTCCCCCCCCCCCCCCAGACTAATGGCAACTGCTTTTAGGAATTTCTAAACAATTTGCAATCATTCCACGTTCTTTTCTCTGAAATTAGTAATCACTCAACTTATGGCTTGATATTATTTTGAATTTTTCAAAATATTTTTATTATTTCAAAACTAACTCCTCTGCCACCCCCACTCCCTTTTTTAAAGTTGGAAAATGTGTAAATTTTATTAGTAAGCAATTTTTTTCTTTTTAAAGAATAGAATCTCATAAAATTGCAACCTTGATTTTCCATCCTGCTTTAAACCTGCTCTAAATACAAGGTAATCCACTTGTGAATTCATATTATAGAGTTCAGGTCTCTAACTTTTCAGACTGTCTGAACAGTCACACAGTTTAATTGTAGCTCTTGGATTTGAGCTTTGACCACAGACCATTTAAGAAAAAAAAAAGAAAGAAAGAAGTTAGTGAAAATCTTAACGGCAAAAATGGAAAGAACCCAAATCTCAAACCCAGCACCCTGAAGTAGCCTTACAGAAGATTTTTAGCATGATAGACACTGTAATCTTTTAAGGGACTGCAAGATTCTTATATACAACTTCAACGGGCCAGAAGAAGACTTGATCGGAGGACTCTGGATGATTATCTGTTGCTTTTAATCAAAACATGCTCCCTTCCCCCTTTTTTTCTCTCTCCTTTTTTTTTTTTCTTTCCTGGTGAGTTTTGTAAAGGACCTCCTAAAAGAAAGAACAGGTATAGATTCTGCCCCGATAATTTATATTTATCCTCCCATCTCTGAAATTTTAACTTTGATTTGCGTTCCTGGAAAGCTGATGATTTACGTGACGTTTCCAGAAGTGGATTTAATATGGCGATCTTCATGGCAAGATAGCACTTTGTGCAGAACCCCATGCTTGGAGGGCAGAATTGGAAGGTTGTGGTTGAAACTATTAGAGAAAGGAATTAGTCTTCAATAACAACAAAGAAATTGCATAGAAAAGGTAAAATCTTGTCCAGTTGCCATTATTTCCTTATTTGCTTTCTCCCAAAAGACAGTCTTAGTATGAAAGAACATTAACATTATTTATCAGCTCTCACTTGGTCCCAGGGAGAGCAGCTGAAAATTGTGTCGGTGGGCCATATTTGTGTGTCTCATGAGTATACTGCTGTAAGATAAGAACAGCCAGAATTCCCGTGGTATCTGCATCCTCAGGGGCAAAATAGAACACTTGCAGGTACACACACCATGCAGAGGCACCCATTGAATGGGCTCACAAGGTGGCCGTATCCTGTGCCCACATTATTCAAAATGCGAAACCACTGCTTTACTGGTTGACAAGCCTGTACTGCACAGTTCCCCTCTCAGTATTCTTTGAACCTGCTCTGATAGCGAGCTCTGAGTTTAAAATCAAAGAATAAAGGTACTTCTCCATTTGATAGCTTCTGCAGGCAGACATTGTAAGTATCACATTATTTTTATCCAGGAATAAAAATACAAACGTGACTCATTTACCCTATCATATGAAAAATCAGAAACCGAAGGTTCTGAAGCCTGGAGCTGAATCAGAAAAATCTGATTGTAGCAATGATTTATTTATAAACTCAACTGTAGCTCTTTTTTTTTTTTTGCAAATTATGTCCAAGTAATTATATATAATATTTGATATCAATTCAATTTTTACTTTACCTTTCTAATGAAGACGATTTTGATGCTTATTTCATCTTCTTCCTACCCATCCCCCCCCCAGCCAACAGGAGTGTTTTACTGCTTTTCTTTCATTTTGTCTGGTTGTTGTCCATGCATTCTGCAATTCCTGCATTTTACTAGAAATTGTAATGATCCTAGAGGAAAACATTTATGATAGAAAGTAGCTTATTATTATATAAGTGCAAACAACGTGGGTTTATCGTGTAATCAGCAAGCTGCTCTGGAAACAAAATGCTGGCTCACGTTTTTGGGTAGCCGTCCCTGTCTTTGTGACAATGGCTGCATCTTCAAATTGTTAATTATGCACTGCCCTCTAGGGATTCCTGCTTCGCTTGTGGCAACCTGCTCGCAGCTCCTACGGGATCCATGGGTTATTACCGCCTAGATTTCTCATAGGAAACTCTTACTTCTCTCCTCTTCGCCTTTTTTGACATTGATAGTAACTTTGAATGCCTTCTGATTCCAGCTATAAAGCTATGGCTCGCTTTTTGACTCCTTCCAGGTTAGCTTTGTTGTTGTTTTGTTTTTAAAGGGGGTTAATATCAGTGGGTTTACAGCATTCTGTGTATTTTCAGTGCCTGTGTACTTGGCTTTAGATACGAAGTTTTCTCTGGGCTATATGAATGAGATGATAATATTTTTAAACGTTCTTTTTCCTTTTGGCATTTCTAGGGGATGGGTTTTCTTTTCAATTTTGTTAAAAATGAGCCTTGTGAATTTCCCTCTCAGAGCCACATTTTCATTCAGTGATGAAAGAAAGGCGATGGAAACTGCAGTACATTACACAGCTGTCAGATACCTGATGAGTGATTTCTTATGCTTATCGATGACGTGATGTTTTCAGGTAAATAACAAAAATAATGAGAACAGCAATATGGACGTGTTTCTTTTTACATCACTCACATAGGTGCGATGCGATGTCCGTGAAAATGTGCTCAGAGGAAAGAAGAATTTTGCCAAAAGTATTTATGATGAAGACAGTTCAGAAATAAAAGATGGTAAAATGAGCAAAGGGCAGTAGGTTTTGAATAGGCTTCATCAGCAGAGGGGAGAGGTCATCTGGGAAGATTAGTTATAGGAGCTATTAAATCACCTCTGTGACACTGGTAGAAAAAGATGCTTAAAGTAATCATGTGCAATCAGCAAATATGCTGTTTATTACAAAACGTTTTTGATTTTCATATTTGATATTGTTGTGTGAGATGGTGTAATGTAAGGCCATGCACAGTTCCCAGTAGAAATTATCAGCATTAATGATTTGTGGTGCTTTTCCTGACAACTTTCAAAGTAAAAAATTGTTGGGAAATACCTCTCCAAACCTATTTTCACTAATGTATTTAAAGACTTGCATAGAAGTTTTTCTTTATACTGTAGTTGTAGACACTTGCACCTGAAACAGTATTTATATATCAACTGGTCCTGCATTCTGTACCTCTGTTTAAATTTGATTATACTTCTTAACACCCCAGTGCAGGCTATCTCTTTAAAATGCTTATAATTTAGCGATAAGAATCTACAAAAGGGAATTGTCTGCTAATCTTGTCTCTTCAGTTCGGAGTTACTTATCTATACATATTTTTTTAATATGGAAAATAGGGAATTAAATTATTACTTTTGTTTCTCATATATTTATGCAATATTAGTATGAATGTGCCAAATCAGAGGTTTGGATTTGGATGCATCGTGGTTCCAAGATGGACTAGAAGTTGACTCTCGCATTTGGTGAGGACTAGTTTGAAGACTTTGGGGGTGATGGAATCTTACCAGGGTTTTGTTTGGGTGGGTTTTTTTGGCTGAGATTTGGGGTTTTTTGTTTGGGTTTGTTGGTTTCTTTTTGGGTTTGTTTGTTTGTTTTGCATAATTTTTGGTACAAATTAGTATCTTGCAAGACATGAGTTTATAATTTTCCCTGAGTTTCCCTTCATTCTGGGTCATAATCCTGCGAGGATACCTGTTAATGTTGTCACCCTGAACGATGTCTAGATTGCCTGAGAAAATAAATTCTTAATTTCAACTTAAGTCTAGAAAGTGTTTTACAAGTGGAACTGGACAGAGCTTTTCAGTGGGAATGTCTGGGTGCAAGATGTAGAACTCAAAGTATCTGGAGACTTAGCTAGACGGGAGAGAGCAGTACCTACTGTATTGGTTCTTTTGGTTATAGTATTAGACCTCTGGCAGAAAAGCAAACTAATTTTTAGTGTCATAAATTCCAGCACCACAAAGGCTGGAATTTCTCTGAAGAACTCCAAACCTGAGGCATTGTTTACTACTGTCTTTCTGCAGTGTTATGCTGATGATTTCCTTAGGATTATTTTGGCCTAGAACTCAGATACAGTTTTGTTTCAGATTTTTTTTATATGTCAATTTTGTTACCTACAGAATAGTTTATGAAATCTTCAAAGCTGTTAAAACAAGAATAAGAATTTGTATGCAAACTTTAGTATATAAGCTTTCTTGAGCCACCCCACCCACTGACACCAGTGGGCAGACTTTCTTTCTCTGGCTCATAGGTTTGCCTTAAGCCATACTCCAAGAAGTAATGCCTGTCAGCACCATTTGTTGAGTACCCTCAGATTCAGGTTACTGATCTTGACTGGGTCACCCACAAAACACAGTAAGTTTCCAGATGAGCTGAGTCAGCAAGGAGGTGGCAGTGTTTAAAAATCAGTAAACTTAACTCCCTCTTAACGGTTGTAGTGCTCCTTCCCATAGTGATCTATGCTTGTAGGAACAAACATCTACTAGCAAGCTACCACACTGCAGCAGATCACAGACATAGATTTCCACCATCAAGGCTGTACTCTCACTGACTTTGTTACCTTCTTACACAAAGACCACATGGTCCATAAAAAGTAAATTAAATGAAATGTCAGAAATGAAGAACTATGTTTTTTAAATGTTACTTCCTCAGTATAACCAAAATAACCTTATTTTGGTTAAATTAAAAATATTCCTTCATATTTTTACCTGCTTTTTGATGATTTATTAGATGATGTTAGAATATGTTGGCTTTTCCTCCATGTTCCCTGCTTATCTAGCAGGCAAAAAGAGCTAGAATGAGGTACTATTGCAAGTAGAGTACATACGTTTGGAAAGCATTCTTAAGCTTAATATACTGAAATCTTCTATAATGAATCCTTGTTTGACAGGAAAAATATTCAACCATGCCAGAAAATTATCTGAGAGGAATAAGCACTTCTCTACCCTTTTCTTTCCTCCCCCCTTCCCAATTTGTGTTGCTTGGAAGAGGAGACGAAAAACGGCACAGATGCATGCAACATTGCACAAAGAGTATATATGGACATTTCAGTCACTGATATTTCCCCATTTTCTGATGCTAATGTAAGATATGTTGGGTTTGCATTTATAATTAAGATGAACAGATGGTGAAGACTTAGTTTAAAGTAATACTGTACATCTATTAAAATAATCTCTGCTGACAGCGATTCTTCACTATAGCAAGACTTAATTGCATATATAACACATATACATCAGAAAGAACATGGTCTCTAGCCATTTGCTCTGTTAGGACAATAGTAAGACAGACGTCACTAGAACAGGATTTGTCCTGGAGACTCCTAAGAGTAACAGATGCATCTCTGCTGACAATATTGGCTCGCTTTAATTAATGAGCACTTTATGAATAAAAGAAAACATAATTTCTGAAAATAGAAAGGATTTCTTTTTAAAAAGAAGGCACCCATGTTTTGAGGGAGGAACATGCAGGAGCATGACAGAAGTAAATTTTTAACAGATCAATTTGTGGTGTTCTTTGGCAAGCTTTATAAATGTATGTCTTTGTGGACTGCAGTTGTTTTTTAAATTAGGTATTTTTTTAAGTGTCTGACTGATATAAGTCCTTAAGCTGTTATGAAGCAGATCTCTGTATGTTTTAATTTTTCTATAGAAATTATACAAATGTCATTTTGCAGATTGTTTAAATATGGACTATGCAAAAAAAAAAAAAATCATTACATGTTTTCACCTTAAGATCGATACTTCATGGGAAATGAAACTTCAGGTTGAATCTCCAAAGCAGGTATCCTTCACCTTTTATTCAGAACAGAGATGTTAAGCAACAATACTTATTTTTCAGTGAAGAGATCAGTGATAGAGGTGGTTGTATATTTATGATTCGGCTCCTTTTCTGTTCCCTTCTGGTCCTACCTGCCATCCTGCATTGGTAACTATTTTCTGTGATAATGAAATCCACTAACCTCCAAGGATATGATTTGGTATAAATATCTCCCTTTCCCCAAGCTACATATGTGAGGATGTATATTTTTTCTACTGTTGTGATTACAAAAAAAATATAATTAGGATTTGATCAACACTTTTGCAAGTTTTAAAAAATAAAATACATGTTCTGTCATGCCAAAAATACCAGTGAAGTTGCTATATTGTGGCCAAACTGTTCTCAACTGGGAAGAACAGTTGTCCACACTACTTTCACAAAAGCAGTGAGTCCTCATCCTTTGTCATGTGCTTCATCTGCTGGAGGTCTGGGTTCCATACTCCCTCTTCCTCAGCACTTGTCACTCTCAATGAGAATACCTTGAAGGTCGTGTTGTGTGATACTTCGGTTTAAGCTCTTTCACTTTCTCCTATTAAAGTTTTGTTTTGTTTAAAAATATTTAGGTATTTATTGAATCAAGAACTTGAACCCTAAGGTCCCATTTCCCATGAGTACCACCATCCTCAGGTTACTGAGCCATTTTCTCAGTCTCTTGGAATATTTAAATGTATTGAACCAAGTGGAATAGCATGAGAAGGAGAGATTGAGAGTGTCTTTATCCCCGTATATGAAAGCTCTATCATATTGCAGTTCAACATTTTTCCAGGATATGCAGTTCAAAGCCCCTCAGGCAGAAAAAAATATTGAATCAATCTTTCTTCTACCTGAGGTAACCTGTGGGGTAAAGCAGGAGAAACATACTGCTCTTTTAATCAATACATTAGTTTTCTATAAAATGTCTGAAACTGAAATGAAATATTTAACTTCAGTGCATGTAGCTCCTTCCTGCCCCCAGATAGGAAGGAGCTACATGCACTATTTACAATTATTTTGGGGTCAGCTTGGCAGCTACACTGACAGCATCTGTTATTTGTGTAGACTTCATTCCATTGACAAAATCGGTGAGACCAAATAATCCTGTAAATATGGCTGAGGTATATGGGTAGTGCTCGCTGATAAAGGAAATAAGAAAGGGGAGGAGGAGTGAGACAGGCTGGGAGCCAAGGGACCAGAAAAGGCAGCAAGTTTTACAAAACATTCATTTGACTAATTTGCTTAACATAATAAAGAAAGGATGGTTTTATTTGGGGAGTTAGCAGTCATGATTGATTAGAAGGTTATTATTTTTGCTGGATATGGGATGAATAATGTCTGTGAATGGATATAGAAAAATATCTCTCCAAAACTGGAATAATCCATAAGTCATGGGATGTGGAGAACAAAATACCAACACACTAACAGGCTAAGAAAGGCTTTAAACAATAATTGAGCAAATCTTGGAAGAGTTCCAAAGAAACAGGGAACAGAAAAGGAACTACATGCAGAATAATGGGTTTTAGACAATAGAGAGAGTGCAGCAGACATTTGTGAATGGAGTATTAGCTCTTTAATTATAATAATTACCTAAGTTTAAGGTCAAGACACCTGTGCATTGCTGTCTGCGAGAAACTGATTAAAAAATTAAAAGTAGCATTTAATCTCCGTGATACTATTTCCAAAAATTCTCTTAGAAATTTGGATATTGCCAAGATCATTACTTATTATTTGTACTGAACCTAGAGACATTGACTGAAATGGGTCCCATGTTGCCACCCTGAGATCATTGACATCAAGACTGAGTCTCTTATCACTTAAAATAAAATATAAAATGAAAATCCTCCATAGAGAGGAAAACCATAAAAAATGAAGACTCTCACAACCTAATTTATTCTGCTTTCCCATTCATACTGACCACAGAAATAAAAGGCTTCATATTGTTCCCTTTAGTAATTCAGACAAGTCTATTTCTTGGAAATCAGCTTCTCAGCTGATCAGTTGTTCTAACCTCAGATTTGCTTCAAGGGAACCGTATCTGAGAAGCAGCAAGGGTGTATCCTGTCAGCTAGACAGGGATGAAGTGTTACAAAGCGTCTCCTGGAAATAAATCTACTTGCATTGGTCCAGTTGTGTTCCTGGTTGTTAGAAGCTCTGTGCTGATTTCTGTGCAGGAGAACACAACTCTCTGAGGAGCTTGTGCTTCTGCAACACCACTTCTAACCAGTTCGTCACACCAGTGCCTGCCAGCAACATTTTGCATGCTGTCTGCCATGTCAGACTAGGTTTGAATTTGGAAAAGAGCGGGCACAGATCAGAGGGTTGCATACACAGAGAGAAAGCTTTCTTGTTCCTTTTTCCTTCTCCCCCAAGGGTACAAGCATTTGGATTTATAGGTGACAAAAGAAAGCCCATCCCAATAGGAATGGGTGTCAGCATTTTCTACTGAGAACATAGAGGAGACTTGAGGGAAGAATGAGTGTTGAGTTGAGGGAATTAGGGAATCAACAGAGGGCAAGAAAGGAGGAGCAATCAAACAAAGAGAACCAGGGAATATTAGAGGTGATGGAGCAGAGGTATAAAGAGATATTATATAGCAAAAGGTTTTCTAAAAGCTCACAGAAGTGAGAAGCTTAAGGTTATTTCTAGAAAGACTTAGGGAGGAAGTGCATGAAAGGAACTCAAAGGAGAGGACAATAATGGGAAACCTGGAAATAGAGACTTGAAAAAGAAAAGGTGACAATTTGGAAGTGATTTGCTCTAGATTTATTATAATTATTACACTGCAATGTAATTTGTGACAGAAGAATATTCCCATCCCAGCAAAATTTTGACATATTTAGAGGGTTTTATTTTTAAATGAGTGATCTTTTTGTTGTTGTTGAACACACATGGAAATTTTAGTTTACATTTTTGTTCTAGAAAACTAACCTGATATCAGAATTTGTTTGCTTGCCTTTCTGATTTTGTTACCTACTCCCTCTTTCTTTCCCCCCATTCTAACAACTCACCATCCTAAAAAAAAAGTGCATACTAGAAGAGAGAGGTGAAACATAATTTTGACAATCTAAAAATTTCCAAAACTTGAAGAAAAATGAAATATATCACTTGACAAGAATGGGACAAAAAGTGACCTATATGAATAAAAAATATAGAGGAAAATAAATAAAATAACATTCTCCAATGAAAAAAAAAAAGTTAAGTGATGTGTCCAGAAAAGCTTTTCTAGTTTGTATTGATTGTATTTCAGAGCTAAAAAGAGTCTTGAAAGGGCATGTTAAAACAAGAGCAACGTTTGGATCCCTTTCTGACCCTGAAGCAAGTGTCAGTCATGGTGATCACTGCAGAGGGAGGTGTTTTCTCTCCAGCTGTGGCCTGTGGGTGATAACTAGACCTTTTACATTTCAATTGTAAGTGTTAGAGATAAGGATGCCATGAAAGAAACAGAATTAATGTTTTTTTCACCATTGTATCTGCTCACCCCTCTTGTGCTCTGCCTGGTTCAGGGGTCATTGTTTACCTTCACATCTGAGGTAAAACGTGGTAGTGATGATCACTGGAAAAAGAAGTTCATAGAAGATGAACTCAGAAAATGAGGTGCCTGTGGTGAAATTCTGGATAAAAGCATGAAATTAACTGCCATCCAAGCCAAAGAGGGTGAGTAACTCCAAGTCACTACCACATCACTCTGATTGAAGTAGTGAAAGAACATGGGAAGAGCCTGTTCTAGGTGAGAACAGGCCTCAAGATGAGGAAAAAGATTAGAGGATGAGAGGGTGGAAAGCTTTTAGTGAATCAAAAGCACCTACTAACAATAAATAATAAATAAATAAATAAAACTGAAGAAGAACTCCACTTTCTTGATGTTTTCCTTGGATAAAAGAAAGTCTCGAAGTTTTGCTTGATAGTATCTTGTGAGAGGGATGGCAATAACATGCTAAATATGACAGGAAATCAGTAATATTTCACAGTTAGAATGTTGTTACAGGGAAAACTAGGAGCAGGGGTGATCATTTTCAATAAGATTAAAAACTGAAAATTTTACTAGAGCAGAAAACTAAGAATAAAGATCAACAGGATAATTTGGTTTATAACATAATCTGGAAACTTCAAGTGGGACAGTTTTGTGAACTAAAATGCAAGCATAATTAGAAGCAGTTGCTGTTTTAAATACTTGCAATTCAGAAACATGAAGTAAAAGGATAGCAGGGAGAACAGAAAAGGAGTTTAAGATAAAGGTTACTTAGGTATATGGTTTAGGAGAGGATGGGAATGGTTGGACTTGATGATCTTAAATGTTTTATAAAACCTAGTAATTCTGTGATTTTGTGATAATTTCCAGTTTATCCTGAGAATTATAAAGGAAAATTCGGTAAGAAAAGCAACTTGACAAGATTCCAGACTATCTAGAGATGCTGGGAAAGCTTTACTGGAAACTAGCTAATATGTCTTGTATAAATATGTGTTTCAGTAAGGCAGATGGATTACATTGTCTTTTTAGGTTTTTCCCAGCATCTGAGCAGGGAAAGAAGAGTCCTGCTCACCTCATTCCAGGCCAGCCGGTATCAGACTTTTTAAGGGACATAATGTGGGTGTCATTGCAGTCAAATTGTGATCTATTTATCCCCACTGGTGTGCAGCTACATGCTGAATGGTCCAATTAATTTAAATGTTTCTATCTGTGCAAATAATTTCTACCAAAGGCAGGAACAGATTCATAATATGGTCCTTAGTTTTGGGATTTGGGGTTTTGAGAGAGTTGTTTGTGCTAGATGTTTTGGTTTGGTTTTGTTTGTTTGTTTTTTTCAGATAAGAATTTAATCTCGTGAGGCAGAATTTACTTTTTTTTTTTTTTGAGTGATTCTAGATTCCAAATTGAGAAGTGCTAAGACATTTGTAAGGTCTTGTTACTCTTTCCTGCTAATATCACTGTAAGTGATGGGGTGTGAATTTGCAAAGCAGGATGAGTTCTATGTAGTATCTTATAATGCAGATAGAAGAAAGACTTGTACTTTCTGGTGTTATCTGTGTTGTTTAGCCAAGGCAGAGTAGAGAGCATCATTTCCTCTACTGGCATGGATTTACAGGGGTTTTAGCCAGGCAGATTCAAGAGAGAATGGCTGGCAATTTTTTTTTTTATTGATGGAATTTGTGAACAGTTAAAGGTGAGAAAGAGAATGTTGAGAGCATTTTTTTTCTTTCCTTTTATAATTGACAAATAACTTCACCAGACAGAAATACAGCAGAATAAATTGTAATAAACACGATGTTTGTAGTAAATTATCTTTTAGTGAGGAAAAATCAATGCATTGATTTATTCTTTTATGTGCAGAATCCAGTTATAGGATCCTTCATAAAATCATCCTTCTAATCCACATTTCACCTAAAAAATAAGAGTAAATTAGGGAAACTCCACTTCAGATCCATGTTTCATTCTTTTTTTTTTCTTTTTGTGCTTCTGGAGAAAAAGCTTTGAATGGCAGAAACGCCAAAATTATGTTCTTATTGATTTTGAAGGGTGTGTAAGTGTAGTTCCCCCAGCTTCAAGGTATGGTACAAAGAAAAGGTATGTGTCTGAGCCAGCTAGTTTGTGTGAGTAAATTTAGCCACTGACTTCCCACTGTAAATCCCACAGTCTTGACAGATGGGGCCCAAATCATAGCCTTGTATGCATAGCCTGTTTGTAAACATCTGGAGGAGTGGAGGAAGCCCAAAGAAACAGGAGAGTAAGATATATCTGATAAAGGACATGGGACAGTAGTTAATAACACTGTATAAGTCTTTTTGTTGGCTATAAAGATGGTTTCAGTTGTAAGTGTTGCTAAGAAGGGGTACCAGTAATGAGAATTAAATACAGTGGAATGGTTAGAATATATATATATATATGTATATACCTGTATTAAATTAGATATATGCATGCATTAAATTATGTGAGACCTGAGCATGATACAGATTTTATGAATAAGGAGTGGAAATTGCATTGGGTCTGGCTGGGATGGAGTTAATTTTCCCCATGGCAGCCCTCACAATGCTGTGCTGTGTATCTGTAGCCAGCAAGGTGTTGGTAACACACCAGGGTTTTGGCTATTACAGAGCTGTCCTGGCACAGCACCCAGGCAGTCAATCCAACACTTCCCAGCCCCCTCAGCAGTAGGCTGGGGGTGGGCAAGATCCTGGGAGGGGACACAGCCAGGACAGCTGACACAAACTGACCAAAGGGAAATTCTCCACCATATGATGTCTGCTCAGCAATAGAAGCTACATAGAGAAAGGAGGAGGAAGGGGATGGCTTTTGTTATTTATGATATTTGTCTTCCAGAGAAACTGTGATGTGTACTGAAGCCCTGCTTCATCTTGACTTATGATGGGGTTTTTCTCCATCTTGTTTTCTCTCACTACCCCTGTCCGGCTGAAGAGGGGAGTGATAGCATGGCTTTGGTGGGCACCTGGCATCCAGCCAAGGTCAACCCTTGGGATGCAAGGGTATTGCGTCTGGGTACCAGGTACCAGTATAGGTTGGGGACTGGCCTTTTGGATAGTAGTGCAGGTGGGGGTCCTGGTAGACAGCAGGATGACCATGAGACAGCAATGTGCCCTCGTGGCCAAGAAGGCCAATGGCATCCTGGTGTGTATTAGAAGGGGGAGTGGCTAGTAGATCAAGATTGGTCCTTCTCCCCC
The DNA here is from genome assembly GCA_013399135.1 of Heliornis fulica. Lineage (NCBI taxonomy): Eukaryota > Metazoa > Chordata > Aves > Gruiformes > Heliornithidae > Heliornis > Heliornis fulica. The sequence goes on along the minus strand of VXBZ01000400.1, from coordinate 1,456,999 downwards.
TCTGCTCTGCCCTGGTGAGATCTCACCTGGAGTATTGTGTTCAGTTCTGGGTCCCTAGTTCCAGAAGGACATAGAACTCCTTGAAAGAGTCCAGCGCAGGGCCACCAGGATGATGGAGTGGAACATCTTCCTTGTGAGGACAAGCTGAGGAAGCTGGGTCTCTTCACTTGGAGGAGACTGAGGGGTGACCTCATTAATGTCTATAAATATGTTAAGAGTGAGTGCCAGGAGGATGGAGCCAGGCTCTTCTCAGTATTGGTCAGTGATAAGACAAGGGGCAGTGGTTCCAAGCTGGAACATAGAAAGTTCCATCTGAATATAAGGAAGAACTTTTTCACCGTGAGGGTGATGCATAACTGGAACAGGCTGCCCAGAGAGGTTGTGGAGTCTCCTTCTCTGGAGACGTTCTAGACCAATCTGGACATGTTCCTTTGTGATTTAATCTAGTTGATCCTGCTCGGGCAGGGGGGTTGGACTGGATGATCTTTCAAGGTCCCTTCCAACTCCTGACATTCTGTGATTCTGTGAACCCAGCACACCTGGCAACCAAAAGAAGGAAAAAAAAATCAATTCAGAGTATTTTGAGAGCACATGCAGTTTCATGTTATTTATACTACTGTGCTACTGAAAGCAATCCAAACACTTCTGGCACTTGGTATTTGTGCATCTTTTATGTGCGTGTGTGTTCGAAAGCCCTTTTCTGGGCTTTTTGCATGGAGCTAATACACACAACAGGTTGGGTTTGTTTGTTTTTTTTCCATGGACAGGAGAATGAAACCAAGTAAAAGAAATATTTGCTTGGTTTTAGGTGGCTTTGTTTACACCAACCAGATTTATTTTGCCAGTTAGAATCATGGTGAGCATTGCTATGCGATGATGCTGAAGAGAGTGTTCAGTGGAAAATGCATCACCTATTTGTTACAATTCTTCCGGTAGGAGTTCAGTTGCAAAACAGTAATTTAACATATAGAGTAACCTAGAATCTCTGCTAAATGCTTATTCACCTATTCTGTTGGCTTAAGTGAAGATACAGACGACTGGACCAAACTTGATGTTTGTAACGTCATTGGTCACAGAGATAAATGAGATTTTTTCATGGATCATTTTCATTTAAAGTTAGGAAGAAATAAAATTCTGATGAGTTAATACTGCAGGCATAAAATTTCCTATATTTTTCTAGAAATAATTTAATATTATTTTTTTCAGCACTTTAACATGTAAACTTTAAAACACTGTTCAATTAAAAATTAATATAATCATGTTTCATGTGGATTTAAGCTCAAGATTTCCAGCCTGGTTTAAGCTATTTCTCAAGCATTTTTTTATTATTTCTGCTCTGTGGTTAGATTTTTTTCTTTCTTTCAAAGTAATTCTCTGATTTGTGACATGTTATAGCATTAAGTTGCCACTTGAACCAGACACTACAGCATTTATAGCAGGAGTACTCCCATGGTAGAGCACACCTGTGTAACAACCAATGTCTTGTACACTTCTCCATCTAGTGCTGGGCTGAAGAGGGGCAGCCAGAACCAGAAGTTTGCATCCTCAGCACTTTTCTTTCAGGCACCCAGGAAAAGTTGTGCAGCAACAGTCATGAATGGAAGTAAAGGGTATGTAAAGTAGAATGAGAAGCTTGTGTGCCTTGAGGGTGTTTATTTCTTTCAGATTTTTTTCCAAAATTATCATCTCCTTTAAATACAATATTTTGTATATTTGGGGTTTGTTCTCTGATAAATTCTATTCAATGAGTGGTAGAAATTTCAGATCTGCAACAAGCAGGTTCCAGAAACAGATGGCTTTTAAATGGCTGTGTAAGATTGTCCCTATTTTCCCTCTGATTGTCCTAAGTCATATTTTGGCATTCCTATGCCTAATCTATTTGATGTATTTCTACGGTATATTTGGGTGTCTATGCACTCTGTGAAATTTTCTTTCTGCTGTGCTACAATATACATGGTAAACTGAGAATTTGTTGTCTTATCTCTGTCATTTGATCTTGATTTCAGACCTTTTCAACAGTGTGGCATCCATATTTTGACCTTCCCACCCTCTTTCAACATTTCTCCAGAGAACTGATCAATACCTGCTGCTTTCCCTTTATCCAGATGATGGGTAGCCTTAGATAACTTTCTCATCTGCGCTGTCCTCTTCACCATCAGATTCTCCAAGCGCTGACCTTCACACAGGAATCCTTCAGCTGGCACGCGGGAACAACGCCCGTTTCCAAAAGCTTAAAGTCCTGGTAGGTTCTCTTGTTGCTATTTATTCAGATATCCTGAAATCAAGAAAGGAAATCATAGAATCATGGAATGGTTTGTCTTGGAAGGGACCTTAAAGCTCACCTAGTTCCAAGCTCCCTGCCCTAGGCAGGGACACCCTCCACTGGTCCAGTTTGCTCAGAACATAATAAAAGTGAGACGTTTTTAGTTCTGACCTCTTCAGGGACTCCACAAAGCTTCACCAGCTGGGTGTCATTTGATCCACTTCTATGTTGCTGTAATCTGTACTTGACCTAGTTTGAAGTGTGATCCAGCCCTTTCCAACAGGTTAGTTTCATGTGACTGAGTGTTTAAGCATCTACAGGAGAAGCCTAAGAGAGAAAATAAGGTATTTACTGCCTAAAGAATGTAAGTCTGATCTTGAAGCTGCTTTCTGGTGCTCCAAAGTGATGTGCTCAGGGTGAGAGGTGAGAGATATCTTCAGAGGAATTTTTCATAATCCCCCAGAAAGCCTCATGATTCCCAGTTTTACTCTGAGGAAGCGATAAAAAGAAAAGTAGATCTGTTCCCTGCCACATAGTTATGCAGAGACATGTTATTCATACTAAAATGAAGGGTAAAGTATACCTACTTGTGCTTTGAGTTAGGGCTAACACACAGCGCTCAAAGAAGGAGAAATAGTGAGAAGTTCTTATTTTGAGAGAGAGTGGGCACTGATCAGATGATGCTAAATGTAAATGCAACAGCATCCAGCTTCCAGCATAGAAGCTGCTGGAATTGCCGAGGCACTGGTTAGAAACCAGGAGAAATTGACAAACTCCCCCCAAAAGTGAATGACTTTAAATGAGCACCAACCCTCTGCAACACCTCTGAGATTACTTTCCAAAATATTTTTGGGAATTACCTTTTAAAATGTACTGCTCCTTATTTCAGATCTATTTAACTTGCATTAATTTTTAGAGCTGTCCCTTTCTATTGTTTCTCATTGCACTGTGCATTATGTATATTTGTATCCAGCTGTGCACATGCTTGGGTGCATCATGGATTGGTCTGTATAGTAGAGTCATGAAGTATTTATGAGTAGATCTTAGTCTCAGATGGATAAAATTGCATTGATACTATGAACACAAAATAGACTGACAGCATGTCATAAATATGACTGAATTTTTACTTATATTAATTGAGCAGACATTACACAATGGTACCACAGTCTGTAAGACTTGCTAAAGTGATTGTGATTTTAGAAGGGCTTTGTCAGCACAATATTTGCCTTAGAAAGCAACGAATAAAACCAAAAAGCAAGTTCTGGTGGAGCCTGTGCGCTAATTTTTAGCACGTTGTCTCCTGACACTTTTCTTTCAAGGCTTGCTTTTCAAAAGTAAGGGTTCCTCTGTTCTTTGGTAACATTTGGAAAGGACTTATTTTAAAGGACTTTTTGAAAAGGCAGTAACCTTTTTTAGAGAGAGAGAGAAACTTACATACTTCTACAGGTATAGTTTCCCATGTGTTCCAGTAAATTTTCTGTCTGAAGGAAATGTTTTGTTGAGCAAAATGAAATACTGATATTTCAACCTTTTAAACTGTAAAATACAATTTAAGTTAATTTCTTTTTTTAAAAAATAGAAACCAAAACAGTTTCATTTCTTCATCATTTTGACTAAGAAAATGTGGTTTTCTTTCAGATAAAATTTTGTGAAATCAAGATAAACTCCCCAAATCCTAATATGGCAGTAAGGAAAAAAGTCCACCCCACAACACAGCCAAAAGACTGTCCTGATTGTATATGTTTTATAATAAATAGAAGTTTCCAATCCTGGTGAACTGCACAGCCATTGACTGACTCTTATGTGGTCTCTGGGAGCCTTGGACACTGTTAGCAGCAGTGTCATTGAGCAGGTAGAGTTGATTAAAATTACATTTCTTCTTTCATGTGTTACTATGAATTTCCCCCCTTCTCCAATATTGTCTTATTTGGAACTATCTGTCCTGAAAAAAAAACCAACACCAAAAACCAAAAAACAAAATATCGTGTTAATTCAGTAAGAGCTTCAACCAAAAACTGTTTAGTTTGAATGTTGCTAAATATAATGCAGGTCAGCAATGCAAAGCAATTTGTGAAATGTATTCCTAGGTTAAGAGGATCTCTCTTAGAGTCATTCAATGTTATTTCTGCTTAGTCCTTCAGAAAGGTGCCAAACTAAAAGTAGACAGGCAAATTTTACAATTATGTACAGCGTGGGAACAAAATGATCTATGTGCTGTCCTTTTGAACACACCCACATGAATCAAGATTGTAAATTCTTATGACTTTATAGGATTTTGTGATACTGGGAGTTGTGATACTTGTCATCTAGGTTCTTCTTAAAACCTTAATTCCTAGAATCAAAAAATTGCTTGGGAATTTTAGCGTTTTCTCATTGTCTTTTTTGTTTCACTCTTCCTTCCATTCTTTTTATGTCATCCTCTTTTTCTGTCTTTCTAATAACTTTATTGCTTCCATGGCTGCAAAGAAAACCTTGACAACATGTTCTGAATAAGTTGGGGGAGAGTGATCTTACATATCTTACTTCATTACTTTAAAGCCAAATCAGGTTTTCAGTGGAACATAGAGCAGGCATAGATATTAGCAGAATTTCCTGTTTTGCCATCTATAAGACACAAGTTATATCCCAATGCCAGAATGAACCATCTTCCTCAGGTGGCACTGAGTCCTCATGAGCTCAGGGAGAAGCATAGGAAGGAGTTGTTCCATAGAGCATCACATCACTAGGAAAAAAGAGATTTGGGGGCCCTGGCTGTCCCTGCAGAATCTTCTGCTGCCTGATCTCATCAGATCTTTGCCCTCGGCACCTAAACGAACACCATATTTAACTAATCTGGAGAGTCTAGTTGGCTGAGATGTCATAAATGTAGATTCTTTCTTCCAGTCTATCAGGAATGGTTGGCTGAACTCAGTTCACTGCTGCCAGTTTGAAGACTAAGTTTGATGCCCAACATTTCAGGCAGACGTGGAAACAATTTCACCACGGAGGCTGTAAACTGTAGAACTAAAAGTCTCCACATCTTATATCTGTTTAAAAATGTATATATGTATATTGACATATCAGTCATGAAACGGCTTCAAGAGGGTTTGGGACTTTTTTTTATTCCAACTTTGTAGAACAGTATAAATTTTAGATTCACTGGAAGATGACAAGCTGATTTTAAGCGATGGCTTCGTGTCAATGGTAAAGGCTATGGTTCTGATTGCCAGAGGCATGAAATGTCCATTAAAGATGGCAATTTTACTAGCACTATGGGATTTCTGTGGTACACGGTGAATTTAGCCATGAAAGAACTGGTTTTGGCAGAAACGTGCACTTTGTCCTAGATTCAGTTTATAAATACCACTCAAAATATCATTGTCTTTTCTCCGTGTGTGTATGTGATTACTCTCAAGACGGGAAATGGGCATTTCCACACAGCTTGAAAGCTGTGATCCTTGAAAACCCATCTTTATTCTCTGTCAAGGATGACTGGAGTAGATTACACTGGAGTATTAAAAATACTAGACCACAAAAAACCTTGAATCATTACCATAATTAAGCTTCAATAATAATGGTAACATTTTTTTAAAATCTGGATCGTGGAATGTCAGCTTTCTTACTTTTTAAAATAAACAATCACTTTATCACTATAAGAGAATTTACTTATTCCTTGCAACCTGCATTTATCAATAGCACTAATGTTGTAAAAATAGAGCAATTATATTTAAATGACAAAGCTAAATATTGTGTCAGAGGTAAGAAGCAAATGGCATTGTTGCTTATTTCTTGAGGAATAATTTGCTTCGTGAAAGCTACATTCCCAGGTTGTGAAACCCAGCAGGGCCCTTCTATCAACAAGCTTCAACTTTCAAGTAAATTACGTCATGCAATGCATGTGTTGCTGTATTTCACATGGTTATGTACATATTATGTGTGATTTTCCCCTGCTCAGAAAAGTTCTTAGTTAGATCTCACTCCTCTGCATGCTAATCTAAATCATAAAAAACAAGGAAATTAACAGTTAAGCCATTCAGCTATTCACCTACAGTCTACTCACTTGGCTACCTCCATTCTGCTACTTCCCACACACATCTCCATCCTCCACTTGAACAACCCACAATTATCTTCATAATAAACCACAATGTTTATAATAATGGAGCTAGGGGCATCATCTATCAGTTTGTCTTAAACTTCCCATTGAATGGCCATGTTTTCAGTTATCCATATGAATGAATTTCAGATACTTAACAGAATTTCAATTACATATAACCTTTATTAGAATGAAGTTTTCCTGCATGTATATGTATACCTTAGTCTGAAATTTGGGGAAGACCACAACTAAAACAGTGCAGCTATTTTCAACAGAAATGCTGAGACAAGGTGGGTGAATTTGCTCAAGTTAAAGTACATTGGTGACTGCTTCTTTGAGAATGCAAGAATTTTCAGTAGTTGGGACATGCTCCAAAATAGATCAAGAAAACAAACTTTTTGCCAAAATGTAGAATTCTACCCACCTTTTAAAATAAATTAGAATGACATGAGCTCTGAATGGTTTCTCCAGACTTCACATCTCTGGCAGAAATTAGAAAGGTTCACCCTGAAGTTGTAAGTGACAGACAGGTTCTTCTCATTCAGTAACGATTTTCACTTGATGTGAGCTTTGCAGTAGGCCAAGTCAGAAACAGGCTGACCAGGGAGGTGGTTTTGCCATCCCTGGATGTATTTAATAGTCAGGTAGATGAAGTACTTAGGGATATGGTTTAGGAGAGGAAAGGTGTGGTTGGACTCAATGATCTCAAAGGCCTTTTCTAACCTTGTGACTCTGTTAGTCTGGGCCCTAGAAACCAAGGATCTATGCTTTTCTTATTATGGCTTCACCTGTTCATTATTTTTTGCATTTTTGCTGGACTCACAAGTTCAAGTGATCCCCAGGGAGGAGCTGCAATACAGGGTGAACAAAAATTGCATTTCCCTGTAGAGGACCAACACCAAATTAGGTACAAACAAGGAAGAAGCCCTAGAAATCCCTTCTGTTGCACTGGTTAGCGTTGTGCTGGCACACAAACAGCCTGGTTCTTGCTGTGGTTTCTAAAGGCAAGGTGGAGATCTGAGGGGGGATTTAAAAAGGCAGACTGTGAAGGCTTTCCAGATACCAATAGGTGGTTCCTTCCCCACGTGTGAGGGGCAACAGAGGAAAAAGCATGACTGGACTTGTTTGAAAGCATTACAGGGAGAGTAAGGTACCTTGGCGCATAGACTAATTGGAAGCAAGAGCTGACCTTTTGATATTGAACATGAGAGGGTCAGTGATGAGCGGATAGGCCACAAAGGGCTTTGAAAGTCAAGAGAAGTCATTTGTGTCTAATTTGACCCAGAAGGCTACAGAGAGCCAGACCTAGGGAGGGACAAGGGAAGGAGATTTGTGTCAAGAGCTTGAGAGAGAGGGAGCGAGCTGAGACTGGGGGCGGGAGACGGAGTTGGGAGAGCAGGGGAAGTAGCTGGACAGTCTGAGATGAGCCATAGCAATGAAAGGGGGAGGGAGGATGTGATGTTTGAAGCAACCTTCGTATGAATGAAAGCTTGACAGAAACGGCAGCACTTTCTGAATTATTATAATATATTCTAAAGACATGCCAATTCAGGAGTTCACAATGCAGCTGTTGTTTCTGAGGGAATGAGAAATTATTTTACCAATTTATGCAAAGGACTATTAAAAAGGTGGCAGACGAAGAAAAATATATCTACATAAAAAGGAAAGTTAATTGCTCCATAAAATGACTCACTGAGTGTTTCAAAAATCTTCTCATGCATAAATATCAAAGTTTTGCTGTTTGGGTATTTTTTTATTTGGTTCCTTCATACTGAACAAGTAATTCTTACAGCCCAGTATCTCCAGAAATAGTAGTAGCTGCATAATCGGCTGTTATGAAATAAAGCAGATATCTCTTGGTTTTAGTTTCCTGGAATTTAAAAATTATAGGAGCTTAAAAAAGGATTTTAATTTATATTTGCTGGATATACCCATGGACATTTGTTCAAAGTACTCATTATGTGCCTAACCTTCACTTTACCTTTAGGGTTATCAGGAGCATATCTTTAGATGGATGTGGATTTTGTGTCACAAACCCCCACTCCAAATTTAAAAAAAAATAAATTCAAATTTCAAAGTTATTGCCCATGTAAATTACCAGGCTAAAAAAAAAATTTTGTTATGGGCACTAGACTTCTGGTGAGCTTAAATGCTATGCTAATATACAGACACTATAATCATCCACCAGTTCGCTGTGAAGGTTTCTGTCAGTTGATTCTGTTTCCCATACAAGCACACATGAAGACAATTTGAAAACACATTTTTCTGCCTCCAAATTGTGTCTGTGGCTGGCAGTGCTCTGTACAGTAAAGTTTGTACTTCTCGATCCCAGCTCTCTCATGCTGTTGCTGTTGAACATTGTGCTTGTTTTGATGATGTCCAAAAGTCCAGAGAAACGTGGGCTGCTTTCTGATGGGTGATGTGCAGATGTGGAACCAAAATGATGCTGGTTTTGTGGTAACTGTCTAATTGCTCATTTCAGCATGGAGGCTGATTTCAAAGCAATGTTCTGCAAAGAATCTGTCACCAACAGAATTTGCGGGGGTGCCTTTTATGCATGTAGGTGGCTTGTAACAAATCACAGACCTGTTCTTTTATTTCAAAAGAAGCAGCTGGATGTTGTAGTTAGCAGGTGTCTATAAATCCCAGCTCATCAGCAGTTTTCCTGAGGGGGTGGATGAGCTAGCTGCCAGACTTGGGAGAAACCAGGGGTTGGGAACTTGGGTATCCTTAGGTTTTCACATGCAGCTTTCATCCATGCAAGCATATTTGCTTAGATTGGATTTTGGGTGGGGATGTTCCTCTAGATAGATGGGAAGCACAAAAACATTGTAAACAGCATGAGTTCCTTTATGTAGTGTTTATGGCTGGGTGTGCCTGGGCTGGATGTGCTTCATATGGAGGTCTGCTTGTAGGCTGGTATGGGAAACAATGGTTTTATTTTGATGAGTGAAGTATATGTATTACATCATAGCAGTTCATATTTGCAGGGAGCTTTATTCTAGCTAAGTTTAAAACAAGATGTAGACTGTGTCATAATACAGGAGTGATTGAGTCAGCATGAACTTCAAGGTGTTGGCCACAAACAAGGGGAGATAAATTCCCTTCCTAAATGTGGTGAGTTTAGGTGCCACAAACATAATGACCTTGTTAAAAATCAAGGAACAAATGTTCTTCAGCTGCCAGAAGTGCCTGATCCAGCACAGCTCCCCTTGTTCTCACTCCAGTGGTCCCTTGTTGCCCTCTCGTAGGAAAGCAGGATGAGTGGCTGCTCAACCTAGCTGAATATTTAATTTAATTTTTTTGCTTCCTTGTCCCTCTTTGTCCTTCTGTCTGATTTTCCAGACTCGTAATACTAACTTCATCCTGCTCTGCCTCTCAGAATAACCTATCTGCTTCTGCTCCACTGCCCTAGCATCCCGCACAATTATTCACTCAGGCCCATGCAATACTTCACCACTACCTCAGCCCTCTACTCAAACTTATCTTGTTATGCTCTTCTGAGTCTTCAGTGACCAGAAATTTAAAAAAAAAAAAAAGCAATCTAACAAAAATAAAACCTACACAAGTTTCTTCTTTTTTCCTACTGTGCTTAAATTCAGAACCTGGAAGAACTCTTTGCTTTTTCATCCTTGCTCAAGACCATTTTTAATAGAATAGGTTTTCTATATTAGCAAACATACATACTTATTTTCTGACCGCCCTTCTTCTTCCTGTATTTTAAGGAATTGTGTGCTCATCCTGCCTTAAACTGTGCATGTGAACACAGTGGAAACTGCTTTGTGTTAAAAACGTTGTCCTTGATGGCTCCATCTGCTACTCTGCTTTTTCTTGGCCATTTACACCAAGTCTTCCACCCCTTTTCTATCTATATACTGCCTATAAAAATATAACTAGGTGTATTTTAATGTAATTTTTCTTCTATCAGTTCATTAAACAAGCAGAACCTTCTAAAAATCACTAGCACCAACTGACCTTTATAGAGCATTTGAATGACTGTTTTTGTCACATCTCATGATATTGGTCAGTTCTGATAGCACATCTCAGGAAGAGTTTGAGAAACACTACACACACTCATAATTTTATTGAAGTCCATCACACTGTAGTTACTAGTCTATCCAAATTCTCTAACACGTATTTCATAAGGACTGTCTGCCCCCATTCTCTCATTTTCTGATCTTAGCTGGTTTTCATAAGGGTGGAAGACAAATTTCTAGTCATACTTTACTTTTTACAATAGAATATACTTTTCACATCATATTTAAAAAAAGATGTTCACCCTTAAGAATCCCCCACATCAAGGATGCATAAAAAATTAAAAGGTGGGTTAAGTGGGGTTTGGTTTATGATGGTAGAGCAATTTAACACAAAATCTGTTTTTTGTTAGTAACTTACAAATTAGAATTATCAAATAAAATGTCCCTAAAGTTGTCTCCACACCAGTTTTGCAATGAGAACATACTCTGATGTATAAGGAGAAGGGATCACTTATTGAAGGATAGTGGCTTGGAACATCTGAGTGCTATTTAATGTTGTTTACTCACTGTTGGCTTGAGGCCAGCGATAGCAACTCTTTAAATACAACAGTGAGGAGTTGGGCCCTGAGAGACATTGTAATAACAAATTACCCCTCTCTCTCCTCCTCAGTTATCTCCATCTGTGAAATGGGAATAGCCTGTTTGCCAGAGCACACTTGTGAGGCATAGTTCATTAATGCCTGTGAGACGGTTTGAGAACATCGAATGGAAGTCTCTGTTCAAGTGTCAGGTATTATTAGCTCTGAAATGAAAGCTATTTTATATTGCTGCATCAGGAGCTACTTGAAGTCTCTTATTCTATACAAATAACGAGTGGTACATGAGTGACATTTCTTTTGGCTTAATAGGATAGTCTATCCACAATGCTGAAGGAACAGTTTGTGCTGGTGAAATGACATTAGGGAGCGCTGCTAACACACTGAGCATAGTCACCCATTCCAGGAATGTTTTGATTTGGGCAGTAAGAGAACCAGGAAAGAAGGAAGGTAGATGAGAAAAGAGAGGAGGCAAGAAGAGAATGGTTGGGGCAGGAGAGAGGAGAATGGTGTGGGGGAAAGGAGAGCAGAGCAAGCAGAGAACCTGAGAAAAACATGATGATGATGAAAAAGGGAATGAAATATAGAAAGTCAGTTTCTAATTAAAATAAAAAACAGTTGGATGTGTTTATTGAAAAAAAAAAAAAAACAAAACCCAAACCAAAAGCAAACAAACAAAAAAACCCCAACCAAAACCCATCTACAACTTAGAAAAACAAGGCTGTAATGCCATCTTGGGGTTTCTGATGACATCTCAATCCAGCAGAGCTCTGCTCATTTGGTTTGTGAATGTCAACAGAAACCCCTTGATGCCATTGAGGCTCACAGTTGCCTCTCATTGATTCTGTATTATTTCAACAGTGGAAAAATAACACCTTTATTTTCACAGCCAAAGTATCTCACACTGTGATAGAAATGTACATGGGCTTATTGAATATCATCTCTGTTCATTTATATCTAACTTCTGTGTTATCACTATGGATCAGAAAGATATGTGTTCTTTTATGGTTATTACATGAAAGACCTTTTGTCAGATATACTCTAGTCCAAGTCTTTATTAGACTAAGGGATCTAAACTATTCTATCCATCTCTCTTCTGCTGTTTAGTATTTTAAATTTGCCTTTTCACTACAAATTTTACCCTAAACAAGCCTCCTATTGATCCTTCTGACATGTTTTATATGGTTTTCTCATATTTCAGAGGCAGGATAATCAAACTGGAATAAAGCCTATTTTGTGAAATGAGGAAGAATAAGCACCATTTAGTTATGGATCTGTATAAAATGTATTGGAACTTTAAGCATGAACATTTTGAACATGCAGAAAGTCTTTAAATTTTAGCGAAAGAGACGAGGTTCAGAGGTGACATTAGTGACCAAATGCAACTGCTACACATAACAAAGCCCTGCTTCCTGAGAAAGTGGCTGGACATCACTGCTGATGGGAAGCAGAGGATAAATCTTCCATTTTCCTTTGCTTCCATGCATGGTCTTTTGCTTTTGGTTTATTAAGCTACCTTTATATAGACTTGATGCAAAGAAAAAAAAACCCAAAAAAACAAACAAAAAAAACCCAACCCAGATATCAATTCTCTGCTGAGACTTTGTATGCATTGCATAGATGATCTCTGATGTCCCACTCAGATCTTGCTGCTAAGATATCCCAGCATTATGCTTTGGGTTTTTTCCCAGTTCTGTCTCACTAGTGACCCACGGTCTGCCTTTGGTTTTCTCCATCCTGTGGCTGCAGTGGTCCCATCTGTCCAGGTATTCTTTATCTTGCATTTGTGTGTTTGATACTTGCCACCTAAGTATAGAACTTATTTTTGATACTATAACTCTAAAACTTCTTACACTAGATAAGAATTTTGAATGCACTACACAACATTTTGGCTTAGGGTATGTCTGGAGTGCCATGAATTGCCTTGAAACCCTATTAAGTGCAGCAGAGGGGACTTAGTATATATAAATTTATTTAAGATTAATAATATCTCACATTTTAGAGGGGAAAACCCAACCTGGTTTCAGAATTTTAAATTATTCTTTTCTTTTTTTTTTCTTAGCAGTGAGTACTTCTAACATTCTTTAATTATCAAAACTCTATTGAAAACATCAAGAGTTACATGTAGATACACTTGACCTGGAGTGAAGTACCAGGAGTTTTTAAACATTTAACTTATAGTGTATATTAGTATGAAACTAAGTTGAGCAGAACCCATTAATGTCACAGTGATCGGTTACCAATGGAAATAAATAATTCATGATGAAGGGAATTAGTCTAATTAGCAGGCAGTTTGAGTCCTTTGATAAAACCCAGCTCTAATTCCGTGAAGGGCAGGAAGTGCTGTCATCAGTCAGCCCTGAAAAGATTAGCATCTATTATGAATGAGGTTAGACACCCTAGTGAAGTCATGTGTGTCCTGGAGACAAACTTAATATGTTCCAGAATGGGACACAGTTTGTCTCACCAACACATCATGATTCCTACTGGGCTATTGTATGTAATAACAAGCAAAGATCAGTGCTCCTTCCTATCATTCTCCCCCTGTCCATCATTCTGACAACTGTGCAAATACATTTTCCATGCAAAGCAGGGAATGTGCCCTGAATACTTGTAAAATTGCACGAGATGTCAAAGAAAATGTGTTACCTTTTCTCAGCAACCTAAATCCAAACAAACCAAAATACCAGTGTAGCAAAAGAGGGTTTAAAATCACATCTGTTAAATATATGGGAGGTATATCAGTTTCAAAGTACATTGATTCTATTTGAAAACACTATTGCCATCTGTCATAAGATGCGTTGATAAAGCTATAGATGTAGCTATACATGATAGAAAGGTTTTAAAATAACTACTGATGCTATAACCTTGTAGTTTGGGATGTATATAGAGAATTAACATCCTGGGAAATTGCCTTAAATTCTGGAAGCACAACCTTAAAAAAAGGAAAATCGTTTTTGAGTTATGTATTTTCATTTAGAAACGTGAACTGGTTCAACTGAGGAGACTCTCTGTGAGCTGTGCAAGCTTCACAGTTTTGCACTACATGCTGACGCAACATCAGCTGTGTTTCCATTTTTGCTTATGAGCCTTTTGAAATTATATGTTTCCGTTTTGCAATTTGATGCAATAATGAAGAAACTCCACATTTGTACGTTATTGTATTGCCTGTTTTTATTGTAGGAAATTAATTGCTCCTTTTATTTATGTTATTAAGGGGGGAGAAAACAATTTTGCATTATTTTATCATTTGCTGTAATAATTATCATACTAGTAATACAACAGAATCCTTAGAAACAGAGTATATTATGTTGAAATGTCTGAACGGCACTTAACACGCTGACACTTGTGGCTGGGGAACATTGGTGTTCGAAGCACATTGAAAAAGGTAACAATAAGTTACTAATTATATTTCTGATGAGGTTAAGATGATTTAAAATATAGAAATTAAGAGGAAAAGAAATTGTAGTCAACACAAGAAATTATTTTCATAGAACAATATAGCAACTCAGCTGTCTAAGTGCTAAAGGGCAATGGAGCAGCGATACTGCACAGAGTGTCAGAATCAAGTGTCATGCTATCCCCAAGTAGATTCCTAGCTAAGGATAAAAAAGTAGCAACCTTTCCAGGTGGGTTTATTGCTCCAAGTTCCTGGAAGAAAGAAGATACACAAGGTATCTTCTTTCTTCTTGACCTTGCTTTGTTCATTTTTGTCTTTAATTAGCTGGCTAGTAAAAGTCATGATAAAATTCAGCTGTATGAGCATTTTTGGAGTTTGAGTCTATCATCTCTGTGTGCATATTAAAAATGACCTACAGAGTAGGTGTACCTGGGACTAGTGAATGGTATGATCCAGCTCACTATGATCCATTTAGTTATGCATATGTGTGAACAGGTGCACACTATAACCACTATTTTTATCATTATGTTGGTGGGACCATGGTGCTCGGAAGCAGAAAGTTATGTTCTAGAAAACTCATGATATTAGGTACCAGTTTAGGCAACTAACCACATGGACACCAAAATCCCATGAGACTATTGGAGAAAACGGGGAAAAGATTGTAACAAAACCAGGATTTTGTCAAATCTCTCAAGTCCTTAACTGGCCACCTGGCTTTGACTGTTGCCACAATATGCAGGAGCTTCTTGTGTAATTCACTGGTATACGTTAAGGCTTCCACGGAGTTCACAGACTGGCTGCTACACTTTTTCAGGCTAAAAATGCTGCTGAGTATAAACATAAGAATTTATCAAAACATTGTTTGTTCCATATATCCAAATAACCCTGTCCCAGGTCATACTTTGGTATTATCCACTTGAGAAAGAAGTCAAACAAATGAAGTTCTTCCAAAAGCTCTCCTTCTGTGCTTTCCTGTCCTGTCTAAGGAAGGCTGAACTGCCTCAACATGGATACTTTTCCTTCTTTGTCTGGGAAATGTGATAGACCTTTCAAAAGCGGTTGGGTTTTTTTTCCAGATTATTCCCTTTGTAATTCATAGGGTGAAGCATAAAGTCAAGGTGAGGGTTAATGGTCAAAGGCTGGTTACATCCTGCTGTGCTCTGAAGCTCTGAGTGGTTTCCACTGGATACTGTGTGACCTGACATCGGCGGGCATGAGTCCATAAAACAGTTTCGTTTGGAAGGGACCTTTAATGGTCATTGAGGCCAACTCCCCTGCAATAGGCAGGGACACCTTCAACTACATCTGGTCATCATGGACAAATCCATACCTTTCAGTCACAGATCACGAGTAGTTACACGGCTAAACTGCATTCCCACTGAACAAAGATGCAAATTCCAATTACAACCAGAGTAAAAATTCTTATTCTGCTCATTTTCCTTGAACAATGTTTAAACATTCCATATTCTTCTTTTCTGTTTATTCTGCTTTCAGTACCAGAGCTGGGAAATGACTGACAACATTTTTGACTCTTACAGTGTACTTGTGTTGCTACATTTCCTGTAACAAAATCCAAGTTCTTGTCTGCTGGGAAGATGGAATCACTGCATCAGTAAGGAAAACTGGGGAGGTCACAGTAGCTCCCACACAGCATGACAAAGAGGGTACACACCTCAGGTGACTGTGTTGCTACAGATCTGCTCTTTTGCATTGTACTGCAGAGGTAAATTCTGCAGGACTTTCCTCTTTGAAAAGCCAGCAATGTACCAAAAGAAGATCCTTTCATCGAGACACTTGGCTGCTGTCTCACCTGTCCCCTCACTGAGGCATCCTTATGGGATATCATCCATTAATCAATTCCTTTCCTTCCCGCTATTTTGTAACCAGTGTTTACACATGTCAACCCATGTCTCTATTGTCCTTAATCCTCCCTCACACCCTCCCACAAGACCAATACAGCAAGATGTTTCAGCAAAGGACGTGTCATTCACATTCACAGCTAAATCTATAGCACACTGAACCAGTCTCATTGCTTTAAAAAGTGGGTGTAACAGCCCTATATTAGTCCATTCTCATTAACTACTGATCACACTTTTAATCTGTTCTTGCTGCATGTTTTATTCAGGGGCTCTTCTTGTGTGTATCAGTGTGAGCCATCTCTTTTGTAAATATAGGGTGGTTTAGACCTCCTTGTAAATAACTACACACAGCTAAAAGTGTCCTGATGAATAGAACACATTGGTGAAATGTTCGTTCTCAGGTACATCTGTGGTTCACGCTGTTTATAATACACTATGCTGTCTCAACCAACTGCTGCCTGTTGTTCCCATCTCAG
Source organism: Heliornis fulica (assembly GCA_013399135.1). Lineage (NCBI taxonomy): Eukaryota > Metazoa > Chordata > Aves > Gruiformes > Heliornithidae > Heliornis > Heliornis fulica. The sequence continues at coordinate 1,440,356 of VXBZ01000400.1, read as the reverse complement.
ATCAGGTTATGTCATCAAATACCAGCTGAAGAGCATTAGGTATTGGCTGTTTCTACTGAACAGAAACAGAGAGCAGAAAAATGTGTGTCACTCAGTTTCCCGATTGACCATGAAATTCATCCCTGTTTTGCTAGTAATGTAAATTCAGATGCTGCAACTCTCACTCTCTACTTTTAGGTAGATGGACTAGCTAGTCATTGTAGGACCCTTCCAACTGAAATTGTTCTTTCCTATTGCAAGGAAGAATAGCAGAGAAAGCAAAAAAACTACAGATTAATATCTCTCTATGCTCTTAGTTTTAGCATATGTTTAACTGTATGAAAACAACCAAATTTTACTTTCTGTAGATAGAGCAACAGGGTGGAAGGTGACTGAAGTCAGGATACAGGAATTTTCATTAAGATTCTAATTATGTTCTATTCTAAGGTTGTTATTGGAAGCACATAAAGCTGCACACATAGCAGCATGACAGGCAGGAGAAGAAAGGGATCATGGAGGCTGCTATTACAGGGACACAGGAGGAAAACAGTGGGATGTAAAGTCAGTGGCATACACTGGAGGAGCTATCCTGAGTCCCACTGAAAAGAAGCTGGAACCTGAGATAGGCAGAAAAATAATGAGGCAGTGGAGTTTTTGAAGCAATATTGAAAAACAATACTTCTGCCATTAGAGGCAAGTGAACTGCCTCTAATGCTGCCTTAGTTCTAATTTGTTGAACTTCCTATCATGCCCTGACTGTCATCACTGGGTTCACATATGAAAAGCACAGCTCATACTACAACTCTCCACATGAATCCATTCCAGAGGGAACATTTTGGGAGCATTTGCTGTCTTTTGAACAGAATAGAAGGCCTGGTCAAATAGAGAATGAAACACAGACTCTTGGCAGCACCCCTTGTGATCCAAGTGGAGGAACCAGATTTGCTCTCAGTTCAACAGTCCAAGACACTGCTATGTCAAGTCTGCAGTCCTTATCATGGGAGGTTCTTGTTCATCCAACAAGGTGAAGTCTGGTGTAAGTAGCTACACTAAATTAAGCTCTTGTGAAAAGTCTATAATGAAATAATCTCTATTTATTTGCTGATGATTGCCTCAATTTCTGGGTTGTTTTTGGTTTTGTTTTGGTTTTTTTTTTCTTTTTTTCAGTTCCAGCTCTTGAAACTCAGGCCCTCTCCTCTGCTGCTTTTCCACACTCACATCTACTGGAACCTGCTGAGAGTGCCACCAGGGGCAGCAGCACTAGAACCCACTGATGGGATGTTCTTTCAGTTACTGCGCTCAAATATCAAGTTTTTTGTCTGTGTTTTCCATAAGGAAATTAAAAGAGTAGGAATTGGTGCTAATGTTCATCAGTTGGCTCAGTTATAAAACGGGTAGCCTCTCCGATACACAGTACACTGACATAACTCTGTTTGTTGAGGTGTTTATCTCCAAAGTGGATAACATGACCTTCTTCTATAATATCATCTATATGAATGTAAATTGTATTTTACCACTGCACCCAAATTTTGAAGTTAACAAACCTTCTCTGAGCAGTGTACTGTAACTTCCCTTCAATAATTAAACCAGAACCCTTCTCCTGGACAGGTTCACTCAGGTTTGCCTTTCTTTGAGTAATACACTTTCAGACCAAAGCCTTGTTTTGATGTATTGCAATGATAGACTGAAGAGTTCATGTAATATATCATCACAGTCAGCTGTTGCTGGATGCCAAGGATTGAGAGACTGAGCCAGCTGTTTTTCTGATGTATTCGGGTAATGCATCACCAGATGATGGAAACTGATAATGTATTGCTTCAAAATGACACCACCCAGAAAAGGGAATAGTCCAGAGGTGGAGATTCTTTATAATGAGATATTCAGAGTATCAAACAGGGCTGCAAGCTCTTAGAACAAGATGTTGGTAATAAATCAGCTATCTGTATTACAATAGTACTGTGACTATACAGATACACAGATGGCGTTGTGTGTAATCTTAGTTCTTGTGCTTCTTTGATGCTGCTTTTTTGTAGAGCAAGGGTAACACCATCATGAGTTCCACCTTCACTTTTCTTATAACTAAGCTGTTAACAATGCAAGCAACCCATAACAAGGCACAAGGCAGAGTTGCATTATCTCTACAAATTCAAACAGTTGGGATTCCTCCTCAGTCTGGAGTACCATTTGAGCACCTCTACCTGGAGGTCTTCCAAATACTTCTTTTTTGTTAAATGCAGTACTCTTTACAACACTGTGTGAATAAACATCATATTTTTTGGTAAATTCTTGAAGATAAATAGGTGATGCCCTCAAAATTTACTTTCTACTTATGGAAGGTTTACACTGCAAATGAAGGCTAAGTATATATTTTTCTAACAATAAATGTACTTTTCTGTCTGCAGTCAGATTTTATAACTCATGGCACTACAAGATTTTAAATATGGATGTGTGGCATGTGTCTCTGAGTCATAAATACTTATACTTCATATATAGGTATAAAGGTCCATACCAGTGCAACATCCTCTGCTAGCTCAAATTTAATGAAAGGTGTTTGAAGAAAAGGTTTGCCTGGATTCAGGTAGCTTCACAGCCTATCCTTTCGTAGCCCCCACAAGGCTAGCATAAATATTGTGCCATGTGCTGTGACTTACCCTGCAGAACAGTGATTGTGCACTCATCTCTGACCCATTGTCAGTACTGTCATTTATTCTCTTCATCTGTGGTACTCCAAGGAGCTGGGTGTTTTCAACCCCTGCCTGCCTTTCATCTCAAAGCTGATGCTTAGCATTGTGCAAGGGCAAGTTCCATAGAATTGCATCTGTAATTTATTTCCTGCAGTTGATTGTGGGTACAAAATTCCAAGTGCAAATGATCTCAATAACCCACCAAAGATTACTTGATTTAAAAAAAAAGAAACAGAATTTTTTCTGTGCTTGCTTTTTCAGACCAACTCATTTTGTCCCCAAGATTATATACATGATTGGCAATCATCCTTGAAGCATCACAGAAACATTTTATTCAGTCTTAACTGCTCATCTTTTATTTTTAAATAATTTTTGCCTTTCCTTTTAGCATTTTGGCAAATGTGTATGTAGGGCAAAAGCTCACAAATCAGGAGTTGTTCTTGCAAGGGAGAGTGTCAGGTATACATTCTCTTTGTGACACCATTTTGTCACAGTTAAATAATGATCATTAATATCTCCTTGAATGAGACTTCATGAAAATTGTAGTTCTGAACATGTAATCAGCTCATTTATGGTTTAACAAGTGTTGCCCTGAGCCAGCAGTTGACTGACACTCAACCATTTTTGTAGAATTCACCTTATGTGCTACTATTAGACATTGCAGTGGCATTTTCTCTTTTAATTTTTGGCACATGACCAGCACCTCATCTCCACACTTCATGTGGAAAAACCACCAAAAAATTGTATTTGGCTATCCTTATAAACTTAGCAAAATAACAAGTTTTTAATCCAAATAATTGTTTAAGGTTATTACAATGATAATTATTGAGCTGATGATAACATTATTTCAGCTGACTATACATTAATTGCATAGGGGGATAAACTGCAAGGCCAACAGATTTGTCTGGATAACAGAAAGGATTACTGTTAACTGTGATTGTAATTTTTCCGTCCCTGCACAAAGACATCTCCTATTAACTTCATTGTCTTTGGACTAACTGGTATGTGTTTCCTCTACCTATACATTCAGGACTGGACCCTGAGCAGGCACAGTATTGCTGTTGTTACTCTGCTGTTGTCTAGACGAGCTCCAAAGACACAGACCTTCTCTTAGATCCTGTAGGAGTAGGACTTCTGGCTTCAAAATGACTCTTACAAAACATGAAATGCAAAGGAAAAAAATAAGGGACAAAGCCAACTGTGAATCTATTAGGATTTTACAGGGCAGTATCATAATGAGGAGAACAAATCTTATCTATTTCCTATTTGTAGTAGCATAGATGAGATGGGTCTACATCCATGGTCTTCCACCATTAGACCTAAGCCTTTGCTATATTGGTGATAAAAACTTTGGGTATGAGTGTTCCAGCCTCTGGATTATGATTTTGGGCTGTAGCATATAATATCATTCATCTCTGAGTTTTATTCTCATCCTGAAACATCTAAGGACACTTGATCAAGAGAGGGTCTTTTACAATGATCATGCTTTTGTAGGAAGACAAATACACAAGACTGTGTATTGTTAAAAAGCCCAGGTGTCTTCAAAGGGCATTGAATGAGACCCTGTGTCTTTATATAACACTTTCCAAAACTTTTACACTAAAACTGTTAAAAGTTCATACATGCTGTTTTTTTACTTCACCTGCTTCATCTCTTCTGTATGTGTGCTGGTTTTCTTACTTTCTCTTTACAGCACACTTTTTATTTTTTTAAATAAATCTAGGTTTAAAATTCTTTAAAATTTAAAATTCTTTGGCAATTTTGATAACTGTCATAGACATTTATTTGCTAAAAAATACATTTGACTGGTATTAATATGCAAATCAGTGAACTATAAAATTCGTTTTGGTGCCTCCAGGGCAGTATTTTTATAAATACAGAAACATAATAATGCATACTCCAGAGACCAAAAATAATTATATAAATTTACATCAAAGCCCAAGGCAATGCCTCCTTTTAACTGCCTGTTTTTAATATCATTTAAATCTTGTTAAAACTTAATTACCAATTCTCTTCTGTAATAATTTAGGTAGAAGGGCTGAGGTCTAAACTTGCTGTTTGAGAGAACTTCATCAGAGAAACAAAGACACCTAGGCACAGACTGACAAAATAGGGCAGCGTACAGAGAAACTGGGTAAAGGAAAAGTCATCGCTGATGATGATGAACAGAATATACAAACAGAGGTATAGGGTCAGGGAGAGTTCCTCAGGTTTGTACCCCAAATAAAGCATCTCTAAAGCAATTAAAAAGATATGTTGCACTGTGAAAGCCTGTTTCTTTGGACTGATTCACAAAAGGTTATGTACCTGTTACTTTTTTATGTGTTTGTCCAAAGATCCCAGAAATGTCTTCTCTTTTCCCACCAAAGGTAAAGCAGCAAGCAGAGCATATAGCATCTCTGCTCTGTGGCACTGCGCCCCACCCCTCCTGTTCCTCCCAGTTTTACCTCTGCTACCAGGAGAGATGAAGAATCTAGAAAACAGGGTAGGTTCTGGATTTCCTGCATCAGTGATACACATCCCATTGACACGGAGACTGCTGCCTCAGGTCTTTCCTTTGTGTCATGTTTGCCAGCTAGTGTTTAGTAACAAGTGTCACTGTCTGCTCCTCTGCTTTGAACCAGAACACATTTCTGTTAGCCTTCACATCCATCTGAAAGCAGCTTTGCATTGATTTAATTCACCCTTTTTAGTATGACCATACTCACAATGAGGGATGTGCATCCAAACTTCCAGCTACTGCACAATTGCCGCTAGGCAGATATTCAAGTGATTTGGCACAGCATCTGCTTGGGAGTCAGTTCCAATTGGTTCACTCTGCCCACTGCCTGCATTCCTTCTGATTGAAATGCCAGGCATTTGTTAGCATTGCTGATGCTGGTGACAGTCATCTTCCTAGCACTCCTCTGCGCTTCCAGATCGCGTGTTCATTGAGTGTTAATGGAAATAAGAGAGGCAAAATATTAGAGAAGGCAGTATGTTACAGATCTCATGTACTTGCCTTATTGCATTAACAAATAACCTCTTCATTTGCACATATACAAATTCATCATATTAGTGACTGGAACTTTGTAATCTTTATTTTTTTCTGGAATGATAATGCTTAAATCTTAAGATGTCAAAATTACATTTTTATTTATCTGCATAGACTGCTTGCAGATCTCAGCTTTCATAGGAATGGTATCCTTCAGAGCTAGAAGCATGGCATATATAATAAGCCTCTTTAATTTGTAAAACCTTGAAATTTAAATCAAGTGCTAAATAGGCTGTCATTTGCACCTGTGTAATTGCATTTGAAGTTGAGGGGTTTCCTGAGCTGGACTAGGCTGTAAATATGTTGGTTTCATTGGGCTGTAAATACATTCGCTTCTAATCATTGTTTGCCATGCAGCATGACTGCAGTGGGTGTGAAAATGGAGGTGTGATATTTTCCAGGTTGCCATCAGTCAAGCAGAAGTTATGAAACAGCAACAAGAGTCTGAAGATGACCTTGCTAGAGCTGACCCTGCCCTTAATGCAGATGAAGCTGCCTTAAATATTTTACACACAATACTGTGCCTCTCTCTTGCTCTGAGAAGGTAGAACGATTAGATTTTCTTTTTTTCTCCCATTATAATAAGTTCTGGTTCTATAGCTAAAACTGAGCTTTGGATTCTTTATCACCTTTTAGGTGAACCTGATGGAGTTGAGAACTTCCCTGAACCTAGTTGAGCCGTAACCAGTGCAATGCAGCATGACAGGGACTTTTGTCTCAAGGAAGAAAAGTCCAGAGTACCGAGGCTTGAAAACTGCAAAGATGTACCTGGAGAAGGTAATTGAAAAAGTGATGTGAGCATATTTAGAAAATGCAATTTATTTAACAGTCCAGCTAAATGAGGCTTTATTGCTAAGCATAGGTTTTCTAGCAATATTTCAAGAAAATATCAAAAATTACAGAACAGACAGGAGCTTGTAAAATTCCAAAAATGTTCCCAAGTTAATTGAAGGCCCCTTTGCAATCCTGTTTCTGCAAAATGTGATATATTTAAACATTTCCAAAGAATATCCTTCTTAAATGTCTGAAGTTTTTGGGAAACATGAAGGCTCAAAGCTGTATGTCATAAAGTCAGATTCCCCAGATCGGTGTCACAGAAAATCTTTCTCCAAAGAAGTTTTAGAAATTTCAGACTAATTTGTGCTATGAGCACAACTCTGTGACAGCTCTTGAGAGGGCTGTCATGATCAGGCTTGGTTGGGCAGGATGGACTACGTTGGACATCCATGAGCCGAAAACTCAGCATGTTCAGCCTTGCTTGTTTTAATGTGCTTTAGATAGTCGGCTGTAAGAGGAGTCAACACCTATCCATCAGCATACCCGGTTCTTGCTGTGTCTGAGAGGACTGCAATTCCCAAGTAATGCCCAAGTATGAAATGGTTAAAAAAAATTAAAAAAAGCTCCTTTTTGTTTTGCTTGAGGTTTAAGAAATACCTACTTTTCTCCTTCTGCTGAGCAGCTGGTGACAGCGGTGCAGAAATGCCAAAGAGGTGGCTAGCGGGAGGCTTACAGCATGCCTCATATCCTTTCTGCTGGATTCATTCCTCTGTAGCACATCCTGTCCATTTGTCACCAAGAAATAAGATACAGTGACCAAGAGAAAGTTGCTTCAAGTGAAGGATTAATTTCATACCACGTAAGAGAGATGGCTATTGATACTGCATGAGGGGAACACTTATCATGCTGATGAATATCACGTACCTGATAGTGTCAGACACCAAAGTTTCAGTTTCAACATTGCATCCTTTGCAACTCTTCCAATCTCTGAGGCTTAACTTGGCACCAGCACATTTTGAAGTTGGAGCCTTGCTTTGTGGGTTGGCATGGTACACTGAATTCTACCTACTCTGTGTAAGGTTCCAATCCTCAGTCATGTTGTAGGAGCTCTGATGAGATATGGAGTAGAGTAAGGTTTCAAAGCCTTACAGTGGTTATATAGCAGTAGCTATTAATTGTGGAAAGAAAGAGAGTTTTTTCATTAATGCTAAACAGATCTTTAATATACAGATATAAGACAAGGCTTTTTCTTTGTGCCTCACTTCCCTGAAAGAAGTTTTCAGAAGTTTTCATGGGAGGAAAATCATTTGGATTTCTTTCTTAATTGCCAGGAGCTCTGTAACTGCACAATCCCTGCTGACGGATTAGGCTGAGAACAAGACTAGATGACACACTGGATGCCTTCAGGTGGGTGAAGTAACAGTTATGATGAGCAGTGTTGTGACACTTCCCAGTAGAAATCAAAGTATAGCAGACTTACAGTGGTTGTGTTCCAGTCTGCTCTTTTCTCCAGCTATGCACTGCCTAGTCTGGGTTAGCTAAGGTTGAATCACTGAAAAGTATAAATAAAAAGACTTAAAAATCTACACCAGGAAAAAAAAAAAACCAAACCTATTTCCCATCATATTTGACTGCAAAATTGTGTTCTGAGTTAGAAAGTAAGCATAACAGCTATGCTACTCTTGAATTTGGTGGTACTGTAAAGGACAGAGTGATCACAGAAACACAGTTGACAGTTCTGAGGTGAAGAAGATATTGATAAACAATCACAGATTGCTCTGTCCTGCTTTGGTGCAATGTAAAAATTAAAGGCTTCTTATATCAATCCTTACTGATTTAAAATTTTTGAGACAGGTGTTGGGGAACACCTGTTTAGGTTTCAACCTCTTCAGATGGCACTGTCCATATTTTCAAAAATATAACCCTGGTCTTCCAATAAAAGGAATGACTGGAAATTTGTTGATGACCATATAAAGTAACCACATACTGAAATTAAAATGTAAAGCAATTTACTATCACAGCTGACCATAAAACTGCTGAAAGCCTCAAAGGGATGTAAGTTTTTCAGCTGTCTGTCTCCCAGTATGCTTTAAGGCAGTATCTGTGCAGGGCAGCACACACAACCTTCCACAGAAGTCCCACGTGGGAATACAAAGCACATCAGGGAACCCTAAGTATGAAGATCGTATCTTGACTGCCACACAAGTGGAGTTTTAGTTTATCCCAACTTATTAATCATTAATAGTTTTGTAGTGAGTTCTATCCCAGGGATTATTCCTATTACTACTTGGAAGACCCAGTTTGATCTATTGATCCATTAAGTTAATGGTTGACCCACTGGATTTAATACCTCATTAGATTAAATATTTTAAAGTTACATTTCTGCAAAAGTAATGGATTTAAAATATTTTGTTACTTTGTTTTTCTGTGAGAGATCAGTAAGAAACCAATAGTCTCTGATGAATGAAAGAAATTACTGCACATTTCAAGTGGAGTTCATGTTAGTAAATCAGTCATTAGTCCAATTAAATGTTTGTCTCTGGAGATGAATTGTTTCCCATATCCTGGAACAGCTAGAATATCCCTAGGATCAGAGGCATTGAAAGCAGTGATTGCAAAATGTGTTATAGAGATATACAATATTAGCATAGTTTGCATGTAGAATGAAAGCTTTATGTTATTTTTCTTTATGAATCGGCTGTTAGCAAATTGCTAGATTACCCAGAGGACTTGTTGAGATCACAGAATAAGCCAGCATAAAATGGTCATGCCTAATACTAAAGATACTCAGAACTGCAGGCTTTAACAACAGCATTATCCAGAACTGAGCATTATATACTATATATTGACCATCTTACTGAGGCAAAACTGCAGTATCCCCCCAGGTTGTCCTCTAGACATTGTAACAACTTATTTCCTTTTAAACATAAAAAATAATGAAACATGTGAACTATATTTTTCTTTCTATGTATGTGAAGTCACATTTAATTTTTTTGTGCTAATAAATTTTTTAGCTCTGGCTAGTTAGTTAAACCTATGGATACCGTGGTTATGTGAGGGAGATATGGAGAAAGAGTGGGAGACAATTTTATCTGAAAAGACAGACTTGTATTTTCAGGCCAAAATAAATTTCAGTAAAGGGAAGGTTTAAGCAAGAAGAACAGATTTAATATCGGAAGAAATATCTAGACTAACATTAAAGGATGTATGAAAAGCAGATTTGAACCATTTTTTTCCATTGCTGGTTCTGACCCACAATTTATCAAACTGGTGGTTTTGTAGCACACATTGGAATGTGTGCCACAAAGCTTCAAATTTTATTACCTGGTTAGTAAATGTTCACATATCTTTTTCATTTTTCCTTTAGGTAGATGGATTTCTGCAAAAGCTTGTTAATTTTGATAAGGAATACATTTCTGCAGTTATTGTTAAAACTCTAAAGATTATCTCTGTGACCCAGAGTTCAACTCGAAATTTGTGCAAGCAAAATTTCAGCTGCTGCTGCACACAGTGCTCGAGCTGTTAACATCATTAGAATCCAGGAGGTAGGAGCTAAACTGGTATAAGTTTCTTGAGCTTGAAATTTTAAAATTTTGCTTCTTTCAGCTCTTCTTTTGTTAACACGAAGAACTAGCTTCATGCTTACAGCCATCAAAAAAAAGTGAAAAAAATGTTTTCAATGTCATAAATTATTTTTATGCTGTGTTGTGTATTATGGCCATGCTTCACTGGGAGGGTCCTAGCCTTCCAAAAATAGCTCAGCAGAATATTCTCTGCACAGAGACCCAGAAGATCTCCATTTAATCCTGGTTCTCTCACTGATCTGCAGGGTGACCTTGGGCAATCTGTATGCCATTTTCCTGCTTGCTAAAATGAAAATAATAATACTTACGGCCTTTGCAAAGCACTTTCAGAGCAGAGCATATGAATCGATAACATCTTCTCCTTAAGTATGTGAAATAGCAGAGGAAACTCTTCCCACTTGCATTAGTGCACTTTTAGCATTTAGAAATTTGAAATTATAAAGATTATTTCATGGGAAGGAGAAGCTCAGAAGTGTTCCTCTAATCAATAAGTTGCCAGCTGGAATGTAAAGGAAAACAGCCCTAGGGTAACATACCTTTTAGTGTAACAAGGAAAGGATAAAATACATGTTTTCAGTGTGAGTATGGTGAGTGCTGGTGCAGTCATACTGTATCATAATGCTGCCTTGCTGCCTTGAGTTGTAATAGAATAGCATAAAACATCAGAACAATTTGAAATCCATGCATTGGTTTTCAAGACTTTCTGTTTTCCTGGAGAGACCTGTCAGTTTAGATAGAAGAGGAAAGCTGGAACAAAGTGCTTTGTCCACGTGTGTGTGCCTTATTCTGCAGGTGGGGACTTCCTTCCCCCAGGATGCTGTGGTAGCCTCCCCAGCAGATACTCAGCACCAGCCATCTTGGCACAGAGCAGTTGTGGCAGCAGGCACGATTTTTCACTTGTGTCCATAGGCATGATGACCTTTGGCAGAGACTTTCTGCCATCCATGCAGATGGAAGAATTGTGTCGTAGTGTAGAGTGCTTGTGCACCATCTTTTAGGGTTTTATAACAGCATTTTGTAATGGGGACTGCACAGGTCCAGTGTCATCTCCTGTGCAGCTTAGGTGAGCCCTGACAGTAATTAAAGTATTTTAAACCATCTGCTTAATTGTGTTAAAAATACACTGATGGGCTTGCACTGTTTGAATGGTCTGCAGGAAACTATTAGGTTAAAGCAATTCCCTCTTGGCAATGTTTAACTAATTCACAGTGTTTGTTCTGTGAATTCCAGCTGAGCTTTATGCTGTTTGTTAGTCTGACTTGTAGCAGAGACCTGCTCTCTGCAACTGACCCTGCAGGTTCCTCCTGCTTCTAACCCCCTCTTTCTTATCACTGCCTGCCAAGCTCTTCAGTGAAGTGGAGACTTTGGAAATAGAACAGGAGAGAAGGAGATGGGCAGTGAAACCAGCCCTCTTCCTTCCCAGCCAGGCTTGGAGCTTTGGCCCAGGGTGAGGAGGCAAGCTTGTGCCAGGTAGTGCCCAGGTGCCCTGGCTGCACACCCGACATAAATCACTTGTCAGCCAAAGGACCCAAGTCTCCCCTACCAGCGGAGAGTAGTGTAATGAATTTTCACCTCTAGCTGCCTCTTACAGCACCTCAGCTGAGAATACTGAGACCCTGTACGTAAGAAAGCACAGCCATGAGCTTTCTCAGTGGTGGCATTCAGTAACACTGATGTGTGGCAAGGTGGCCCTTCCCAGATGAACAGAAGAACATTCCAAGTCCAGGTGCCTCAGAAGGCAATGGGTGAAGGGGGACGTGGCTGTTAGGAGTCATCTGACATGGCCAACTGGGGCACCTTCCCTGTAGGGCTGCTATGGAGGCACAGGGCAGGGCTTGGCACCTGCCCATGCCGGCTCCTCCAAAATGGGGAGGCTGCAACCACCAACGGCTCGGTGCCCGCAGACACAAAAGGCAGTGTTGACCATTGTTGGCCAGTGTCTCCTGAAAAGCACCTTCTAGGTATCTAATAGTCTGGATTAGTGTGAGGTCATACTGTTTGATTATCTCAGCGTAATCTAAAATAAGACTGTAATGTTTATCTATTTTGCTTGATATATATGCAAAAAAGAAAATTTGCTGTTGGGTGTGGTACAATGTTTATGATTAAATGCTTTATTCAGACTTGTGTGTCAATCTATTAGTGTGCTGTTAATTCAAATGTTACTATGATGTATTTTATCGCCATTAGCACATTTATCACAGGTAGATGTGAAACTTAGACAAAGGTGTACATTCTCATTAATGATGAGCAGCCTATTCATCTTACTAGAGTGTAATTAATGTTAGTTACAAGACTTAATTTTTCACTGTTTGTCATGGTGCATATTTAGCATTTCTTCTGTCCTTTATCAATCTGCTCTCCTATCATATGAGCGCATCGACAAAGATATATGTAAGTATCTGACCTGTTTTGATGCCTAATTTTTATACTTTTCAAGAATGGCAATATTTTTATTCTTACTTGTACTGTAGCCAGCACAATTAGTTAAAAAACAGACTGCCTAGTGATGTCCACTGCTTTAGGCTCTGGGTTATTTTTTTCTGCATTAATAATGTAACAACCAGGTAATGAAGGAAAACAGGGCACACAATGAAGGCACTGGTGATCACTTGCTGTAGTATTGTGCTGTGCTTGTGTGAGGTTTTATGGTCCCAATTGTTCTCCTGGATTTTCAATTACTTTCTTTGTACTGTTAGGAACGTTAATGCTAGCTAACATGTTGTATACAGCTCTGACAGCAATGCAAGCACAGTGTAGCTGAGAAGTGTACGTTATTAGGTAAACACGTGTCACAGCCGCTTGCTGTTATACATTGCTGAGCATTGCTTTGTCCATAATGTTGTTAGCAGCCACGGAGCCGAACTACAGCCACTTGTGCAGCTGTGCAAGAGTGGAAGAAGTTATGACTAATGTGTCAGACAGCGGGTGGGAAACAAGCTGTGCAGAGGTGGGTAAAAGGGAGTGAGCACTGAACACATCCTTGGATTTGCTCCCCATCATGCCAATAAATCCAGCTGTGCTGGAATCCCAGGATAAGTCCACACTTACCTATAGGTCCCAGGAACACCACCGTTGCCTTAGATGAACCCTGGGTTTCAGAGCAGTTTTATTTCTTGAACATCCAAAATTCCATGAAACTGGACTGAAATAGAACTGGTCCTTCCATTAATACTTGATAAATAAAATTCCTTGGTGAATTTTATTTGAGCTGAATCAATGAAATGCTTCAGGTCTAGGATTCTGTGGATGTATTTGGGATGTAGAAACGCTGTCTGAGACAAACCACACCATTTCCCTTTTGTTCACCTCTTAATTGACAGGCATTTCTCAGTGTGGTGGTTTGACACTGGCTGGAGGCCAGACTCCCACCAAAGTCTCTCTATCACTCCCTTCTTAGCTGGACAGGGGAGAAAATATATATTGAGAGGCTGAAGAGTTGAGATAACAGGGAGAGATCATTCTGCAATTAGTCTCATGGGCAAAACAGACTCAACACAGAAGAAAGGCAAGAAAACCCTCTAATTTATTACACTGCACTACACACACACAGAAACCAGAGTCAGATAATGAGAAGTACAAAACAGCTCTTAAAACACCACACCCATCCCTCCCTTCTTTGCAGACTTGACTCCATGATGTTTCTCCTCCCCAGGATGGCAGTGGAGAAAGGGAGGGAAATAGGGAATGGAGGCTTCAGTCTTCGGTCAGTTCCTCATGAGTTGTTCTCCTTCTTGAGGTGGGGGAGCATTTCTCACACTCTCCCTGCACCAGTGTGGGGTCTAACCCATGGGAGACAGTCCTCCATGACCTTCTCCATGTGAGTCCTCTCCCATGGGGCCTTGGCCCTTCACCAACTGCCTCAGCGTGGGTCACTGCTATAAACTCATAGGATGTCTCTCAGTCTCTCAGTCCCAGACTGCTGGGCCCAGTCTGGTCCGCCAGAGTCACAAGCACCCCCCGCTTCACTGACCTTGGTGTCAGCAAAGTTTCTCACATCTTCTCACTCCCTTCTCTGGTGGCAAAATATGGCTGTTTGCATTTTTCTATCTCTAAAATGTAAATCCCAGAGGTGCTGTGACCAGTGCTGATTGGCCCAGACGGCCTTGTTGACTCCTTGGAGTTTGGGTTGACTCCTTGGAGTCTGGAAGTTTGGCCTTGGGAGCCCAGCTAGGATTTACTCTGTTGGACCCTTAAGAAACTTCTAGCTGCTTCTTGAAGAAGCCACATTGAAAAACCACCACACTCAGATATGTTGGTTAAAGGAATTAGCTGTTGTTTTCTGTGAGGTGACCTCTTTTGTAACCACTGTGTGAATCCTACCACAGTCATGTTCATGCCAGATATCACTATGACAGTGTAGGTTGAGGTTGGATATTAGGAAGAGGTTCTTTACTGAGAGGATGGTCAAGCACTGCATCAGGCTCCCCAGGGAAGTGATCACAGTGCCGAGCTTGACTGAGTTCAAGAAGTGTCTGGAGGATGCCACTCAGCCACATGCTCTGACCTGACTGGCCTTGAGTGAAGCCAGCAGTTGGGCTCCATGATCCTTATGGGTCCCTTCCACCTCAGGAGATTCTGTGATTCTACAACATGAAGCTGATCACATGTCCGTCATAACAAGATGGGTTCTGAAACTTTCATTGAAGCCAACCAGGGCTTGTCATCGCTCCAGAACAACCTGAAGCTATTAGAAAATCCTTAAAGTAGTTTATTTCTATGCCTCAGATTAATCAAAATTTCCTTTCAACCAACTGCAAGTGAAGTATAAGGCAACCAAATGTGGATTTAACATATTTAGGTATGAAAATTCACTTTGGACACAATTACAAGCAGCTGTAATTGTAGATTGCTAGTGAACTAAGAATAAAAAATACCAAGCTGGGGTTAGGTATTTTGAACTAAATGTTGTTGAAAGTGCTCCATAGTGATTAAAGTACAGTAACAACATGTCATGTGAACAGAATTGAGTAAATTTCTTTCCCTGGTACCAAAGCAATGCTCCACAACAATAAGTAGCTACAACTGCAATGAAATATTTCTGTTAAAAAAAGAAGTCTTTACTTTGAATTCTCTATGGCAAAGAGACCACCAAATTTTCCATAAGATAGGAAAGATCCTGAAACAACAGACTCTGATGTTCTCTTTACTCATCTCTCAGCCCTGAGTCATTTAAATAAAGGGAATTGCTAAAACAAAAATATTTTAAAACAGTGACCTTGACCTTATGTCTGTTTTAACTGATGGAGAATAAATACAAAGAAACTACGACGTTGTCTTTAACCTCCATGGCATTACAAAGCTAGATACAACAACAAGCTGTAAAACACATGGAAAAGGTGAGCATTTCACTCCATTTTGATGTGACCATTTCGCTTTCAAAAGGAATTTATAAAAACACCCAGGAACAATGAACATTTGAACTCGAAATAATCCAGGTTTATTTTTACTCCAAAAGAAGAAGTCTCAATAGAGGTATTGATTTTCTAGCATTCATCCAATATTGCACAGAAAATGGACCTGACCTTGCAATCCCTAGCAGAGACAAGGAAGCAGTCATTACAGTCATGGGTTTCCATTGATTTTAGCGGGATTACTTGCATAAGTAAGGGTTTTCAGGATGTGACCTGGTGTCCCATTAGCAGTTAGACCAAGCGCACACCTTATGTCGGTTCCACTCGCTTCAGAAGGGTGCAGTTTACTCTGCTGTTATGTATTTGTTCTATGGCTTTGTTTCTGCGTACTTATCATACATGTTTTTTGTTTTCTGGCTAACAGAGCCTCGCTGTTATGTGAAAGGTACCAGTTCTCATTCCATCTTAAGTAGTTTTTTTACTGTTATCTTCAGCTGACATCCTAAGCTCAGAGTTGATGCCTGCCTTGCAGGTCTTTCTTCCTTTGGTTTTCTGTTTTGGGCTAGGTACTATCCCTCCTTGTATTTAGTAATTGATAAATAAATTTTGGAAGTCTCTAGAGCCAAACGAGAAGGAGACATTACTGTACTTTGCAAAGTAAACCCAGCACGGTAGACAGAAAGCTAAAGCCTCTAAGCCCTTCACTAAATCAAGCAAGCTTCTCCTTAACTCTTGGGAGATTTCTTGTGCCCCATGGCTCCTATGCAAATGCTACTCCAGAACATTGCTGCTGAGATGGATAGAAAACTCCCAATCATTGCTCTAAATATATTCACAGCAGGTTTATACATATTGGCTCTTATGACTACCTCATCCTTTATCTCAAATAGTTATTTTCCTTCAGCATTCTCTCACTGATGTGGCTATGGTAAGGAGTCACATCCCTCTGCTTTGTTTTGTTTCATTGAAGGTGGAGGAGAGGTGTGGTGTGCAAGAGTCAGGGTGAGCGACTTCTTGCTTGTACAGAGCCTTGCACAACTGCCCAGCAATGGCTCGGGGCTCCATAGGCTGACTCTGTTTCAGCACTGAATAATAATGACCCTCCAGAGCATGTTTCCTGCTTTATCCTGGATGGACACCATTAATCCACTCATTTTTCATTAAGTTGCAAAGCTTTAGTATGAGAATACTAGCAATTGGTTGGTTATTTTTGTCAGTGGTACTTTCAAAAAACAGAGAAATGAAATGTAGAGTATATTTCATTTTGCAATGATCGTTCTGATGATCCATTTGCAATGGAAATGAGCATATAACATATTCATGTGTACAGATAAGGAAAATGACAAACATTAACAACCCTTGTTCTACTCATTTATAATATTCCATTTTAAAGAAATATAAATCCTTCCATTCCATAGTTTTTTAGTTTTGTTTCAGTGGGATAATGCAAAACAAAACCAAAAAGATCATTAGTGGATAAAATATGCTTAATTATTTTTAAGTAAGTTTCCTGAAAATGACTGCAAATTAAAACACTGGTTCTTTGTACATCTCTCTACTCAAAAATGTGTAATTCCATGCTATTTCTCTTTATTTTTTGTATTGCTTTTATGGGTATCAAAGGCAAAAATCTCCTATACAATTGGATAAATCAGGGTGGAGGGGGTAGGGGTGTGTACATACATACACACTTGTGTTTTTGTGGCCAGACAGCCTGTGATGTACAACTCTCAGGCTGTTTAAGCACACTGTGGTGTTTGCCTTATCAGTGTCAGTCAGTTTCTGCACAATTTAATCTGCCACTAAAAAGAAGTTTTTTGCTCTTATGGATATAAAACAGTATGCCAAGGATAAGCCAGTGCAGCTAGCTCACCTTCCTTAACATTTTAGACACAAGCTGAAGCTGTGGCTCTTTCCTTCTCTCATCTCAATGGGATGCTAACCTAACAATCACAATTTGAAGATGGGGAAATTGTTTTGAGCAGAAATAAATTGTCCTGCCAGTATTGTTTCACGGCGTAACATTAAGGCATGTTGGGCCTGGGGTTCACAGCTTATGATATTCGGGTGTGGAGGACTGAAGTGAAAGTATGAACATGTAGAGAAAAAAAAGATGGGAATTCAATGTAAGTTCTAGATGGTCCATGTGAGTTGAAACAGTTCATCAGTAGACATCCCAGAGACCAGCAAAGTGGCTTATTCCCCAACTACCTTCCCTGGCATGTTGCCATCTCCTGCCAGAGCCCCAAGGAATTATTGTCTGGGAGTGTGATGGTTCCCTTTCTTCCCCTTTTGTGGAGCGAATGATGATATTGGGCTTTAACTTACAGCTTATATTCGCTGAACAAAAAAAGAAAAAATTCCCGTGTTTTCCTCAGCAGCTGCCAAGAGTTATTCATAGCAGGAGAGGAGGGGTCTTTTGTCTGCTGCTGCTTCGAGGGGGCCTGGAGCAGAGGCTGCTGCCAGCTGGGAAGGGAAGGCTGGAGCAGCCACCCCTACTTGCACCCTGTCTTCCCAGGGCGGATTTCAGGCTATAGGCACAGTCACGTGCTTGATGCTCGTACCTCCGCGTGCTGGGGAAGGGATCACTCACCTTACGGCGCTGTCAAAGGCGCACACAGCAAAGGAAAAGTGAGCTGCCCCTCAGAAACGTGAAGCTGAGGCTGACCTGTCCCGAGCCCTCCTGCCCACGTTGGCAGGGTGTAGGGGTACCCATCAGCACCCGTGGGATCTCTGGACATGCAGCTGCCATACGGCAAAGCCACAAGTGGAAAATGCCGATGATTAGGCACTCCTGTTGTGGCCCTGGACAAGTTAATCACATCACCCAGCTTGAAGGTTTGTACTACCGCAATGTAATTTATGTGGGCCCTTGGAGATAGATGGAGACATCACCTATTGATCACAAGGAATCACTGCCAGTCAGTTTTTCTGTTGGGTTTCCATCCCTGTGATGTTTTAAAAAATATTGTGTGATTCAAAATTATACCTGTAAAGCCTGCAAGTAGAAAATTACTGTGTGTATTTATCTTTAATAACAACCTTGTGTGTATTTATAGTACTAGTTTAGTAGAATGTGTTGTACTAGTTTATTTCCCAGTCTGTTTAAAATGATATTATTCATTAGTAGTCGTGAAGCGGTATGACATATTTTTTATGCTGCTTGTTTGTAACAAAGGTTCTTAATATCTTTTCATAAGGAAACAGGATAAACACTTGCATGGAATATGTGAAATTGCTCCTGTAGGAGCACAGAGCATTGTCTTAGAGTATTAAATTAGTATTTGGTACTGCTCAGCTTTGTACGTATTTCTAGCAAATGTTTCAGCTACAAATCACTATAATACACCTGTATTCTGGTTCTTCAATTCATACAGCATTTAAATACTACCAGGACTGCGTCTTATAAATATAACTATGCCACTTAATTTAATTCAAGCATGCAACACATAATTTTTCTTCTAATTAAAATATGATATTACAATGTGGTAGCTGCCTTGGGCAAACAGGACCCATCGCATTGCCAAATCAAAAGGAATACAGACATGGCTTGGAAGGCTGGTGGGAGGAAAGGGGATGACCCCCTGAGCCCATCAGCCTGGAGGCTGCTGTGTCAGTGGCACTTGTGGGTCCTGCCAGGGCTCGCTGGCCCCACGGATGAGGTGATGCACTGCCCCATTATCCCTCTCTTCCTCCTGCCCAAGACAGCAGAAGCGGCACAACCATGGTTGTTTTACTGCCACCTCATCATGTGCCAAAGTTGGTGTATGCACAGCAGAACTCAAATAGTTCTGGGAAGGAGGAACTGCCCAATAGCAACATCTCAAGGAATTCCTATCACGCTCTCAGAACCGAATAAAACAACACAAATAGACCTTCTGCATAATGACTAAAAAAAACCTGCTAATGGCCATCTTTAGTAACATAGCAACAGCCAAACCCTTGAAAAGAGGAAGTTTTCATTGAGAAAGCATTTCATTTTAAATATTGAAATTTGGTATAATGTAGAGTGTGAAGTAAGTTTTGAAAGGAAACTGATGATTAAGAAGAAATGCAGTGGGCATTTAATAAATGGAAGAACCGCAAGATAATTAACTGGCATGCATAAAGATTCATGCTTTATACCAAAATTTTAATTTTGCACATAAATGTGCCTGATGTAGGCAGCATTTAATCACCTAGCTGACAGGAGTAACTACTTTCATTTAACCTTGACTGAAGATCATGAATTCTAACAGGTTTAATTGGATACATCATTTAACAGAATGAACAGAGCAAATTTTTCTCAATTCATAGGTTCTGATTGACATGCACCAGCAATAAGGCGTTGCACAATTAAAGCTGATCTGTATTCCTGGCCTGGGCAGCAATTGCCATAGTGATGTGACACTGTTTGATCACTGTGGCACTGAAACTATACTGAATTTCCCCTTGTTTTGAAAAGGGCAATGCTTTAAAAAAAAAGAGAGAGAGAGAGAGAGAGAGAAAGAGATTTTGGCACTTTATTTTTTTATTTTTTTTTACATTAATCACATTTATATGCACAAACTGTAAGGGAAGGAACTTGTTATCAGTAACTCAGGGGAAAGAAGGAAAAATGGTATCTTCTTTTATCCATTTAGCACTTTATTTACATAAAGTCAAAACTCTAGATAGGTAAATGGGTTGTAACATGTTAAGGGCCTGATTGTTCTGGGCTTCCATCTGACATGGGAGCAGTGGTGTGCGGCTCTGCTCTTCACCTGCAGTTTGGCCTCTCTGCCCTTGCCCAAATCCCTTCCATCCCATGGACAACTCACCAGCCGAGAAGGGTGCCAAGAAGGGGTGCTCGTTGCAAATGAGCTAGAGAAGGATGAGAGGAAAGTCGAGGTACCCAACAGTGAGCTGTGTACCTCTACGTGAAACACTGGTATGCAATGGTACATGAGAGAAATCCAGGGGAAAAAAATGCGTGGAGGAGCTGGCAACTTCCAGTTCCCCCTATGGCTCCTGTCCTTCAATACCCCACACCTCTGCTGCCTCTGGCCTCTGCCCCAGTCCTGTGTTTGACCTGAACAAACTGAAATGGGTCTTCTATTGTTTAATCACACACACACACACACTATATCTTTTGTGTCTCTGTTGTCCACTTATGTTTTAGCTTCATGTATTTCCCTTTTATTTTATTCTTCCAAAAGAAGCTTTGCTGAGCACCAGGTGGTCTGAGGGCCGCCAGCACGCAATATGTCCCAGCCAGCCTTGGTAGAATCCAAACAGCAGTAAAGAACCAATTCCTGGGGTCTGAACAACCTGCTGAAACCAGCGTCGAGCAAGCTCTTCTCCCACCATGCGCTCTGCAGCGCCGTGCTCAGCACAGCAGGTAGCCTTTACACTTTTTTCTCTCCC
The DNA here is from genome assembly GCA_013399135.1 of Heliornis fulica. NCBI lineage: Eukaryota > Metazoa > Chordata > Aves > Gruiformes > Heliornithidae > Heliornis > Heliornis fulica. The sequence continues at coordinate 1,419,559 of VXBZ01000400.1, read as the reverse complement.
TGTCCCCTTAGGTTCCTTGCTAAGAGCTGTTGGTCCTCGGTCACACTTGCAGACGCATTGACAGCCATCATTTGTGTACAGGCAATGCATATACCTATTAAGCAACAAGCTTAGGAGAAGCACACTCTGGCGGGAGACAGAAATCACAGGGAAAGCAGGAATCAAAGACTTGAACTTTAAAGTCAGGACCACTAGATGTATTTTAAAAGCTTTTTTTTTTGTTACTTTAGAGGCCTCTCAAATTCAGTTATTCATGATACCTTTCCCTGTCTGAGGTACTCCCAGAATGATTCATTGTGTAAAGCAAAGGTATTTGCCAGTGTATATCACTTGCTAACAACATCTTGAATAGTTTCAAGTAAATGTCTGTGCTGCATCCCCAGCCTCTGCAGCCACATGACAGCACTTGGGAGAGCCAGGATTCGGCCAGCATGCCCCACTCTGCCTTGCTGACCGTGCACATTTCTAACATGGGATGCCGCCTTGTGCCTTGCACAGAGGTACACAGAGCAGGAGGGGCGGTGCCCCTGCTCCTCTGCCCTCTCCTGAATCTCCATAGGCTGGATCTGTGCACCCCAAGGTTCACAGAGCTGTCAGCAGCAGAGCTGGGATAAAACACAGCCCTCTCCCAGAAGCCATGCCCAGCTCTGATTTTCCCTGGGGAACACCCCTGAGGACAGTCGAGCTGCACAGGTGCCTGTTTGCCGAGAAGAGTTTGTGCCTGGAGGGATGGTACCTCTTTCACCTGTGTTTCGCTGGCTGCCCAGACAGCTCTGGGCTCCATCCGTTTGCTCTGCCAACACACACCCCAAGGACGTCTCTTCTCCAGTGCCTTGCTGCCCTGGGGTCTCACAGCACCTTTCCTGCATCAGCGCCCCAGCCAGCTCGTCTTTGCAGTCAGAGTCATTTGGGTGCTTTGCCTGCGACTCTCCGGAGTTGCCTGTCACTCTTGCCTTGTCCTCATGCTCACTCATCCATGCTGAATTATCTGCCACTCCTCCCTCTGGGAATAACTAAGGCTTTGACCCAGTGGGACTGTTTGTGCGATTAAATGCTTTGATGGACCTGACACTGAGCTGCTTGCTCCCAAAGCCAAGGCAGCTGGGGATTTCAGGTTGTATTTTCAGAAACAGTCCATGCACTGGGAAGCACGGTCTGACTGAAAGTCAGCAAAGGACACCAGCTTGTGCATTTTCCACATCATCTTCAAACCTTTCTGTTCCCTTTGGATTCCAAACAAACAACCATCTTTGTGCTGTTTTTAATCCCCTATAGAGTATATACAGCTGTGATAAGAAATACATTACATTTCACTTTATTTTGGAATTCTCCAGGAGAAGGTGACATTCCGCTTTTCCTGACATCTGCTCAAGTTTGTAATTCCATTTTGCAGGCAGCTCTGACCGAGCAGGTGGAAATCGGGCAACCAGCCCCAATTTTCCCCAGGTTTTTTCCCAAAGCCACCTCGGGAGCGTGACCTAGACAAGAGTCTGAGCTGGGTTAATGCCTGTGCCTTTCTGGCACTGTGCAATTTACCTTTCAGAAATATAAAATGGGACAGCAGAAATATTTTTATGTGGTCTCACAATGTCCAAAGTTGTTTCTTACTGTTTTTATTTGAAGGAACTAGATACAATCCTGGCTGCCTTAACCACTGCCTTTGAGAGAGCTACAGCTGAGAAAATCCGCTGCCAGGAAGAAGTGAATAGAACTAACAAGGCTATTGAGCTGGCCAACAGATTAGTGAAAGGTCTGAGGTGAGGTCCTACAGGGCAGGCTAATGAAGCAGCCTACAGAAAGCACTTCTTTGTTATACACTACTGATCTGGCAATAACAGAGGCACTTAGCAAAGAACCTGATGAGCTGAAAAAATTATGTCATTATCATTCATTTTTTTCATAACAGAAACATGTTTTTGACCTTTGCATTTTCTTACATTTTGCCTCATGGTGGTACATATTAGCTGTAAGATTACCTGGTAACTAACCTGTCCAGGAACATTCAGAGCAGAGGAATAACCTATTGGAGATATTGACAATGAAGGCAGTTTATTAAAATGCAGTGGCTATCTTTGTAACAATTAAACAGCACTAATGGTACCACCCTGGGTTGGGATGCATAGAATGCAATACAATCGGCCCTACGTAGTTAAGCAGTATGATAATTCTTTAATTATCTCTCTGAGCTTCACAATGGGTATTTCAAGAATAAATAACGGCAAAGTCATCATGAATTATCAAAATTCCTGTCTGTTGATCCAGGCTGGCTCAAGGGAATCCATGGGAACTGATAGATTTTTCATTTATCGTTCACCTACTGATGAGGCTGCTTCTTACACACACACACATACACACACACACACACAAAATTTCTTTTACAGCTACTTTGCTTGTTGTAACATTCATTTAGGAAATCTCTCGTGGAACCTCCTCACTTCCATTATAGGTTTTGCACTCATCTACCAGTACTTTCAAGCTGAGTTTGATAACCAAACATGTAGTAACCAGTAAAAATAGAAGATCTATTTGTTATTAAGCAAAATTATATGGCTGAGCATGGCTAGTGGAACTTAAAATATAAAACAGTGCTTAGAGTTAATTTCTGAATCGATAGAAAGGATTTATTGACTAGAGGGGAGGGAGGGCGATGCAGAAGGCCCATTGTTTCTGTTTAAAGAAACAAGATGAATGCATTTAAAATGTTAACATCCTGCCTGAAAGTGCAATATATTTCAGTGATTAATAATGCCTGTAAAATTAAACCATGTACCTAATACAGAATAATAAAATAAATAACATAGCAGACCTCTTTAAAGTGTGACAATAAGTGATTGTTCTGAGGCAACTGATAATAATATTTTCTTCCACCTAACATATCATATTGTTTGGTTCTCCCATGTCCCTCCTGCTGGGGCTGACAAGTGCTGGAATAGCACACACAGGGAGATGAAAGGCAAAGTGTGGCAGTGCTGGGGGGGAGGCATAATGAAAAATAATCTAGCTGAGGAAACAGAGATGAAAGGGAAGAAGGAAAGTTGAGCCATGCGCTAGATGAAGACAGGCAAATGAATTTTAATGGAAAGCCCTTCAGCTGGTACCTCCCAAAGCAACAGCTCCATGAAGAAGGTGGCCAGCTTGACAGATTGGTGAGGGGAAACTGAATCCGTGGCTGTTGTTAGCGGTACCACACTCTTCCAAAGGCTGAAACAACCACATGACAGCTACTTGGTGATGATGTATAAGACAAAAAGATCCAGTTTAATCCCACCTGTGGAAAACAGTAGGTCGACAGGCATTGTTAGCAAACAGCATAATAGTGGCACTGTCCCACTGTTGGTGCTGGCTGTTTGCTGAGAAGATACTCTCTTGCTTCGCCAGTTCCACAGGTTGGTTATTGCTGTGAGGAGGATTGCTCAAGGAGTAGGAAAATAAAGCTGTTCATAACATGTCTTGTAGTAAGTGAAGGTGCAAAGACATCTTTATTTGCCATTCCTTTAAATACACCTTTAACTGTGCTGATGATAACAACCACGAATAACCAAACATATCTGTGTGCTCCTGATTCTTAGGGCCAAACAGTGGGACAGCTGATTGTGCCCAGGCAGGGTCCCAGGGAAGGGCTTGCCCCAAGCATCCTGTAAGATGACATCTTTCTGGCTTTGTGGCATGAAAGAGCCTGCCCAAAAGTAGAAACTGGTTTTGTTTTTTTTTATCCTGCCACCTCCATCTCCCTGGCACGCAAGGACTGTTGTGAGTGGTTGTGTGAGTAGCTGTTACTCTGTACTAAGGAATCTTTGCTTCTGACAGGTGCCAATTATGCTGTGGACATCTGCCCTGGAGGCATTGAATCAAGCTGACAACTCATTTTGTATCAATCAAACAACAACCATTTTCAATAATTTCCCATCCAGCTGGGACAGAGTTTGCACGAGTGATCTATGTATTAGAGACACTGCCAATTCAGACATTCAGAACCATCACTATGTTCTGTTTTCCCACAGAAACTCTTGCATCTGCACAAGAAAGCAACAACTTTCTCCACTGTGCAAGAGGATGCTGACAACACAGTTTCGGTCACTTGCTGCCAAACTCAGCTCACTCTGTGCCACTAGTGTCAGAATAGAAAGGGATGGTTTTAGTTATTTTTACATCCTGGCTTGCCACATGAAAATCCTTTCTGTTAATCCCCTGATCAATGTGAGTCCATGAGGTAATGCTGAAGCACTCCTCCTGCCTAGCCTCGGAAGCAGGAAGCTGTTTGGTAGCCAGCAGGCGAATGAGTGTTTCTTTCGTCCTGTTTCCTAGGTAGAAAAGGAGAGACGGGCTTATCAGCAAGGAACAAGAGAAAACAGGACACAGAAGTGTGTTCCAGATGGCAATCTTTCCCTCCTGTGACAGTTCCTTTCCAAAGTGGTACCAGTGCAAAATGAAATCTCTGCCTGCTTTGCCTGAAAAGCACAAAGGTAAGTGAGGGTTTGCCCCTGACACCTGCTTCATAGCTCAGGGTTTTTTAAATACACAGCTAATCAGAAAATAAACCCAGACAGCTACTCCCTTCCCTTTCTGACCTATTAAATCACTATGTTGCTTACATGAACTGCCTTCAAATACTTTATTTAACAGAATGATGTATTTGGAGGCAATGAATCGGTAAAGTGTTCTTCTGGAAGGGACCAAAACCGTGCCCCTTGCTCGTGTTTGAAGTACATTCACTAGCTGACTGGAGCTAGCGGTGGCAACTAACCCACAGACCTTGGGAATACAGTTAGCGAGCCAGAACAGTAGGCAGGCTCACCTTCTTCTTGTGTTCTGCCGAGTGCTGTGCCCCGCTGTTTGCATAAGGGGACCAGCTCTTATTATGCTATTCTCTCCCCACTACTGTGCACCAGGGCAGCACAAAGCAAGATTTAGTGCTTGGATATAGTATTTGCTTGCTAGCAATTGTTACGGTTAAGGCTGTGCTGAGACTTCTGACTTAACCTGCTGTTCTCCCATGCTCAGAATAATCTTCTTTTAAAAACAAAAACAACAAAAAACCCCAAAAAACCGACAAAAATTCCCAACAAAAACCCCTTTCATCTGAAATTTTTCATGCTTGTTACCAGCTGAAATATGATTTTTTTTTTTGCAAGGATGAATAAAATTCATTCATTGATAATTGAATTATGCAAGGAGGGGGTGTGGGGAGAAAGGTCTCTTTTTTTTTTTGCACATTTATAATTCAGGAAAAAAAAAAAAAGCCGCATATTACAAGCTGGAACTTTCCAGGTGGCTAGTTTTGACTGAAGGGTAGTCTTCATGCTAATTACAAAGAGAGAATGACTGAAAGAAAAATGAAAGAGAAAAATTAAAAATGACATATATTGTGATTAACTCATTTGTTTTGTAGGTGTGTCATACAAAAGTTCCATTGTGAGCCACTTAGAGCAAGTTTAAAGTAACAATTTCATTTGAGTTACGATGAACTACTATAATTACATAATATAGATGTTTTGTACTGTAATTTCACTGAGAATCTCCTTACAGAAGCTGTGTAAGCTTTTACTTATGCAAATGCAGGAGCTCACAGTGAAATCAGCACAGAATCCTATGAATCATTAACTTTGGCCAGAAAGCTTCTCTGGGGGAAGGGGGGGACATGGCGTGTAGTGGCAGTTACTGCCTCCATGTCCGGGAGTCTCCAGGCTGCTATGGGAAACAGAGGTTTTCGCAGTGTGTTCCAACTCACTGTCGAGGACATGAAACTAGGCAAGCTTTGTTTTTTCTCTTCTTCTTGCTGTATTCCTGCTTGCTGGTGGATGTAACAGGCTGCATGTAACCTCATCAGCACTGGGTGACCCTCCACAGTGCCAAAGGACAGTGTCAGCGGAGGATTCTTGGGCAGCAGAAGCTGGGACTGTTAGAACAGTCTCCCAGCACCACACAGAGAAAAAAAAGGTGCTGCGATGTAACCCTCTGCATTCTTACAAAACATCTGGAAATAACATACAAGCACATAAACAAGGCAATGGAACTGTCATTTTAAGGGTCCACAAGTACAACAGGCAAACATTCCCATAGTAATTTCTGACCTTGCCTCATGTGGGGCAAAGAGGAGTTCAAAATTCCCCAGCATTCAGCTCCCAGAAACCTCTTGGAGGCAAAGTAAAGACTCAGTGCAGGAATCCTCAGCTCCTTTTTTCCCTGACTTTGAGTGAAGTGAGCAGAAATGATGTGTTTTTCCTACTGGTGCTGCTTATTCTTACAAAAACACAGAGACATTCCAGCTTCTGTATCTAGGAATTTAAAACTTACTTAAACTTTATTACTCCAGGAACATCAGGGCTTGATCCGTTCACTGTGCAGATGGGTGACACAACATCTGCCAAACACAAAAGTGGCAGCAGTGCCTAACAATGCCAAGGCCACCCAGAAAGCCCCTGGTTTTACATCTGTCATCATCGCTGGCATACACCGATCAACTCAGCTCGAGGGATCACACGGATTAAAGTTAAACCTGGTTCAGATGTAGGAGTTATCCACCTGAGATAGTTGGCAGCTACTAGTGCTGGTGGGAGTAAAAACATCTGCTGAGCTATTGAGGAAACGTGGCAACTATTTTTTTTCTGAACTCCTGATGTTGCACAAGGTGTTCTTTTAACACCCACTGGAACCATCATATCTCTGCTAAAGCATTTTCCTACTTATATCCTCATTTTTCCTCACTGTAACCTTTGTCTTTCGTGAGCCCTGTACTGGTATGATTTTTATAGGTGCACGTGATGCAGAAGGGATCTCTCTCTGGAGGCCCTTTTTCGTTAAACGACTTGGAAGAAATGATCGATCTTGTATTTGACCCAGTACTTGCAAGTTATTTATGCTCAAAGTATTTTTAATAGTCTGTTATTTTCTCCATCAGCTCACTCTCTCTGATTATTTTCTGAAAGTATTCCGAGTATTTTCCTCTGAATGCTGTTTTTCCACACCTGTATGACAGCTACCTTCACTCCTGAGGACTGCCATGCCCCGGACACACTGACTCTAGCTGCATTTTTACTTGTCTGTTTGACCCTTTCCTACTGTATTTCCACCCCTGTGAGTTCAACGACTGCAGCGTGAGCACTCGCTCTGTCTAGCTGAACAGTTCTTCCCAGTACACCCCCATCCTGACGTGTAGTCACCCAGGAGACATAATCATTCACTCAGAATAAAAATAATTCTCCTACAGTTTGCTCCTTGCCTCCATTTGCCCTTTTTCTCCGATTTATTACAGTATATTCCTTATGGAAATATTTTGACAACCATCCCCTCAGCTCAGGTCTTGCGCCCCCCCCCCCCTTTGCGGGAGTGCTTTGAACAGAGGGAGGCCAGGAGGAATACACTCACTCACCCTTTTATTCCAGTGTCACTTCCCCCACCTCCTCGTTATATTCCTGAGCCCTTCCCCTCCTTCTAGTTTAGCTGTACCTCCTGCCCCTCCTACAGCTACCCGGCATCCTCCCTCCTCTCCCAGCCCCTCCAGTGAATGAGAGAAAACATCTCACAGCCTCAGCTACTCAGGATCAGCCTGAGCTGGCAGGCTCTGAGCCCCAGCCCATCGCTGCACCACCTCTCCCACCTATGCTCTCCACAGCACTTGACCCCAAGAAGGTTGGTGCAGGGCACCACTTACCCCGGGCACAGGCTGGAGAGAACAGTGCCATCCGTGGGTCTCCTTGGTGCCAATCTCGGCTGCATAGTTGGACAGCAAGAAAGTATTTAGTGAGGCAGAGCACTGAAATTATTACTCTTCAGGCTTAGCCAAAATTACTGTGAAATTCCTCAATTAAAAAGTTCACGCTGAGAAGCAAACACTTTCAAATTCAGCCACTGCGGTACTCGGTACTGCACCTTCCGCCTCTTCTTTGTCGCTACCTTCAATTGCTCATGTTACCTCGCAAGTCGCCTGTCAGTTTGGCTTGATGTGAGGAGTGTCCTGTCCTCCCCTGTCCCCCCTCAACTGCCACCCCCCCACCCCTGCTGCACTGATGAGCAGAAAGCTCTTTATGCCAAGTATTGATCTTGTGGTACGCACGGCCCAGTGTGGAAAAGCATCTTTAATTTCTTGACCCCACCAGGAGTATTTGATTCAAGGAGGATTTTCATCCTGCGTTGCGATGCAGCAGCGGCTGCTGTGCAGGAGATGTCAGCTGCAGTCTGATGCAGGCTGAGGTTTTGCTCTTCTCATGGAAGTAAGCTCTGTCCCGGGACAATGGATTCAGCACGTTTTTCCCTGGCATGCTGAAGAGCAGAAAAGGAAGCGCACTCACAGACTGCTGCCTTGCACACAGGGACACAGTTTTCACCAGATTTTTCACTGCCTCTCCACAGAGAGCTTCAAATCTGCTCTTCAAGTGGGACTTTCAGACCTAAAGAACTTGAATCAGCTTCATTGTTAGTCGAGATGTGTGGGCTCAGTTTGGGAGCATGCCGAAAGCCCAGACCGAGGGCGTTTCATGGGTGCAACACGTGCTCACACTGGACACCTGACAGCAGAGCTCACCTTGCGCTGGCTGCAGCAGACTCAGCCTGACAGACACGCTTCTCACTGTGTTCTGGGGAACATACAAGGTAAATTAATATTATTATACATCTAGAAAACTGCTACAACCCCAAAGATGGCTCTGGAGTCAGCATACAGCCAGGATCACAATTATCTCCATGTTCCCAAGTCCCACAACTTGCTTGTATGCAGAGATGCTTCCTATATTGCATCTGTTAAGTCTGCTTATGGGCAGTAGGTGAGAGACAGCTGTGGATGCAGAGATGTCAATGAACCCGTGACAGACGCCCAAGAGTTGGGCAGGACAGTCTCAGGTTCCAGCAAACATCAGTTTGGATTCATTTATTCAGTTTGTAGATGACTCTCATCACTGTGACCAGATTCATCAAAACCCCATGCCTGAAACCATCACATTCTAGGGTATCTGAAGCAATGCACGGTGAATTCCTTCTCCTGGACCTGGGTCTTTTGCATCAAAGACTCGGCTGGCAAGGCTTTGCGAAGCGAAGGACAAACCCCTACATGTACTGGTTATTTTCTGTTGGCTTTTCAACATCTTCAGCAGCACAGCTTCCCTGCCTGAATGCCAAAACACGAGAGTTAACAACGGTAAATCAAACAGCAGCTTCCCCAGAGTACAGCGAAGCCTTTCAGCAGCTCATGGCACAACACGTCTGTCTTGGTGCCTTGCAACTGCAACCAGAATTTGGGAATGTTTTCAGGGACAATACTTTGGGAGCCACCCTGGTACTTCTGCCCAACAGCCAGCTTCACCGCCTGCGGGGTTAGCACCCCAGCATTTCTCTTCAGAGCAGGAGGCGGACACGGCTCCTCTCAGAAATCACTCAGGGGAGTGGAAGGCCTGTGTGGATGTGCACAGGCAAGGATGTGCAGCAAACAGGCAGCAGTTAGCTAGTCCTTCTGGGTTAGAGCTTCCTGCAATGTACAGTGCACAATTGACTTATTCCTATGTTTCTAGTAACTGAAGCTTTAATCACTAAAACTTACACTTAAAGTTAAGTTTTAGGAAAATATTATTTGAAAAAGAGTTATCTATTATCTTTACTAATATGGTTTGATTTCCAGATATGCAAACTTACCACTTCAGCCTAAACTCATACAGAAAAAGTTAAATAAATAAAAGCACTTTAGAACTAAGTTGACAGTGCTTTAAGATGAATTACTGATAGTCTTTTTGGCTGCTGCCATAGTGAATGCATCTGTGTGCATGGGTCTACTCTCCAAGAATCACTGTGGCTCCATCACAAGACAAATAAAATCAAACTTTTAAAATCACCATAAAACTTTCATATATTTTAAGTAAAAGCTGCAAGAGGGCATGTGAGGAACTCCCTTTTACATGCCATAGAACTGTGTAGCCTTCTCTGGTACATGCCTACACAACACCTTGTGCTGCTAACTCGTTAATGAAAGTGTTTTCCAAGTCTGTAACAGCTTTGCAGGGCGTGTGATATTCCCTTCTGCTACGGCGATGCACATGATTATGCACCTCGTGCAAGCAGTAACTGAACATGCAGACTGGGAAGTGGATGTTAAAAATCATTGCATTATTAAATGAGGAATCATATCTAATTTAATTAAGAGATAAATATACCCTTAATAGTAAGCAAATGATGTCAGGTGGCATCAGTTGTACTAGCATATCTTTTCCATTAGCAGAGCGCTTTAAGAGCCTTCTCATTTACACACCGGCTGTGTCTCTGAAACAGGAACACGAAACTCTGCCCAGGAGCCGAGCTCGAAGGACCTGACCAAACCCACAGAATCCCCACGCGGCAGCACGTCAGGACACTCGCAAGGCAATGCCATCGGTGCAGTCACTACGGAGCGCTCTCGCAAGGGCAGGCTTTCTGCAGTTAGAAAGCTCCCAACCCAGCTGGCTGACTTCTCCAGCTTCAGCCTTGCCCTGCAGTGCACATCAAGGATGCGTCAAGTTCGTGGATCTTCAGCTAGATACCGTGCCTGAGCTGTCCTAACGATGGAATGCAAGCTGTTTCCAAAGAAACCTAGAATGATGATACAGGCATTAATAGTGCGCACACGTGTGCCTTGTCATGGCATTGCCTTTACACAGTCTTTAGAACACCTCAGACTTCACACAAAAAAAAAAATAAAATCAGCATTTGCATTGCTGTTACAAAGTATTTCATAGAGAAAACAGTAGAATATTTAGAAGGAAGCAAACACTTTGTTAAAATCATTATGGGGAAAATGCAAGCCTTCCAGGATTTTCAAAAAAGGCACAATCCTCCTTTGTGACAGTGTGGAGCTTCAAGGAACTTTTACCCAATTCCACAATAGCTGCATTTCAACAGTAAGCTGTGGGAACTCACACAATCGCAGGCAAGGAGATTCTACTTACATTAGAAATCTATACATTTCAGACATATTTTTTCCCTGTATCATTGTACTTCATGCAGTCATTTACATGGGTCAAGTAAAGACTGGCAGCAACCCCACTGCTCACTCTGAACTGAATAACTGCACAAGATACAGAGACACAGAAAAATCACCCCTTGATTTCTGAAGAGTAAAATTGCATCTTCAAACTGTGTCAAGTTCCACTTGGAGTAAGCTCTGGTGTCTAGTGCATCTTTGACTTTGGTTGTTCCTTTTTAAAATCTCTGTTTCTTCTGGAAAGACATACCTGTATTCTAGCTGCTAATGAAAGAAAGGAAAGAAAGGAAAGACAGGAAAGACAGGAAAAGAGAAAAAGAAGAAAGAGAGAGAGAGAAAGAGAGAGAGAGAGAGAGAGAGAGGGAAAGAAAGAGAGAAAGAGAGAGAGAGAGAGGGAAAGAAAGAGAGAAAGAGAGAGAG
>VXBZ01000400.1:1396725-1407930 GCA_013399135.1 Heliornis fulica | reverse complement strand
TTTACTGATGCCATGAAGGAGTGACATAGTTACCATAGTGCAGAAGAGAAGGGGGAAGAGAAGGTGGAGAAGGATTATATAAAATGGATTTATATTGCTTTTACAACTGAATTGTTTTTGGTATAATGTCACGCTCTTTGTGTGGGAGATTCTTTATGTGTCATGATGCTACAGATGTTCCTGCACACTACATGCAGCTGCACTATTTGTCATGGGAAAATTTAATAGCAAGATGCTTGCTATGTGTTCCCTCTATTCTTAGTCCACAAAAACTACTGAGGAGAAAAAACCCAAACTCACTGCCTGACAGCTTGCTTGCTTCCCTTCCCTAAACAGCCTTTAAAAACAAAAACCACATTTTTAGAAACACTCTTTTGTACAAAATCCTGACACACCTGCAATTCCAGCTCCATTAGTTTTGCTAGAATGATTTGTCAACCATGTTCTTTCTAATGTTTATAATGCTAATTAAATAATCTTAGGTATCTGAAGAGATCATATTCTTAACGGCAGGGGTTCTTCAAGAGCTTGATCCTTCAAAAGGGAGAATGCTTTCTGCCAGTCCTGAGCATCCTCTGTTTGCTTGCAGAGGAAACTCAGGAGCATACCATACCAGGATACGCAGTCAGTGTAGTCAGGGATTTTACAGAGGCAAACTCAGAAGAGCTCTGCTAACTCTCCTAATTTTCAAATCCTGGATCTTATTTAGAAGTATTCTCCTTAGTAAACTTTGTTGGTTCAAGGCCAGCATATAATTCAACTCTTCAAAGGGGACCACACCCTTGGGCTCCAGCTTCTTGCAGGTGTATCCTATGAGCAGAACAAGATTTTTGCAAAATTCAAAGAGGAAAGAAAAGATCCAATTTTTTTCCTCTTGAAAATCTTATAATGAGCTAAAACATGGGCTGTCTGGGCAGTGGCAGTGAGGCAACTGAAGAACTGGGAGTGCAAGCAGAGATTTAGACTTCAGAAATCGAGAGCTGAAGTAGGAGTCCATGCAACTAAACTGAACAGGACAAGACTTCAGAAGAGGGTACAGATGTAGAACAAGCTAAAACTGTCACACTCTCGGTAAGTACATGAGCAGAAATAGATGTTATAATTGCGAGGTATGAATTTAATTATTGTGTCTCCTACAGTACAAGAGAGACATTAACCTACTGGTGCTGATGCGGTGGAGGCTGGAGCAGGCAGCATGCGAGGAGAGGCTGTGGGAGCTGTGACTCCTCAGCCCTGCAAAGGCCAAGAGGGCAGGGGGATTTATTGCTGCCTAAAAATACTCCCTAAGAGGTGACACAGAAGGCAGAGCCAGGTTTTTCTCAGAGGTGCATAAAGGCAGGGAAGAGGCAACCAACAGAAGTCAGACTGTGGGACACACTGGAGAGTAGGAAAACTTCTTTATCCCGAGGGTGGTGAAGGGGCCCTGGGAGGTTGTGGGAAACCCAAGATAAGGTTTCTTCATGTGAGGAGGACTCTATGTCTTCTAATTGAGAGTGACTAAGCTTAAGAGACCACCACAGTCCGAATGCCTAGACTTGTAACGTTAAATTATATACAAGTTTACAAGTATGGTTAAAACTTTGAAGGCTTATAAAACACAGAAGCAAAGATGTATCAATAAGGTATACTTCTCTCTACCCCTCCCACTCCCCCACCCCCCACCCCTCCCAGAAAATCATATCTTTTAATTAAATGCACCATTTCTGTACTACTGTATTGGAGATATCTTAAAATATCTTGCATTCAGCACATGGTGGAAACACTGCATACATGTAAGATATGTAGACATCCATTGAATTGATGAAAAAGTTATTTTTGTTACCAAGAATCTCATTGGGTATTTTTGGAAATATAGACCAAGTGTTTCTGATACTAAAGATGTGCATCCGCAAACACAGACTGCTGGAGAAAATGCAATATTCCAGTGAGTTGTTTCAGAAGAACACCAGCAAACTGCACTGAAATACACAATAGAAATGTGAAGACAGTAGTTTAGTAGTTTCCAGTCTTCAGATGATTGCTTAGCTCAGAATTGGACCAGATGTAGCCATGATGTTTCTCCTTCTGTTTCTAATCATGTATAGGGGATCTAGTTGTGTTTGTGTACGGACCCAGCTCCAGAAATGGCTGTGAACTGCCTCATGTGCAGAAGTGTGCCTGGCAGTGTCTGCGTGTGAGAAGTCTCCTTGAGTCAAGCATGTGATCTTAATTATGCTATACCCTTATAGGTATGGGTTGCATTATGGTCTCCTACAGCTACAGGAATTTTTAACTCAGTTGTACAACCTATAGCTCTCGTTTTCATCATCACAGAATTCCTGCTGATGGTGCAAATTATTTTGGCGATGAAAAATCAAACACTTTTTCTTAGACGGTCTCCCAATGGCAATGAAGAAATACAGGTCACACGGACCTGTACCAATTACCCCGATTCAAGAGAAAATAGGAAAGCGTGAAAGTTTCCAAAATCTGCTGCTCAGCCATGATTCTGCAGCCATGGGAGAGGTTTAAAATCCTTGCTGACTGCTCCAATTCACAGCCCAGTAAATCTGATTTTGCCATTATCAGTAAAAAGCAACAAGGTTTGTATTGTCACAACAGTGCAGGGTCTCAGCAGCTCCCTGGGTTTGTCTGGCCCTAAGTAGGTTGCAACTTGTTTTAGCTGTGGTAGCAACGCGTGCATCTGGTTGTGAGGTACTCTTGACTAGGTTAGTTTTAGTTTAACTCTAGTTCACAGTAATAACAAACAGTTATTCACTGTGGAGTGAACTGCCTGTAGTGCTGGAATGAGTTGAGGGGAAGGGTGCAGACACCGACGATACACATCAGTCATTTAATCACAACAAGCTGATAGTGTTAAGAAAACATATAAAATTAAATCCAAGCAGACACCAGACTGAGGAGAAAGACACTCCCCCTCCATGAATACCACACTCCTCCCAGCGATGACTCATCGTAATACTCCCCCATTCCTTTTGAGAAGTGTCAATCTTCAAACCCAAAGGAGTGCTGGAGGAATAAGCACAACACTAGAGAACAGGGACATTTTTGTGTAGCAATTTTAACTCTATTTTGAATGAGGCCTTCCTGAATTCGTTAAGTAATTTTATTAGACTGTTTAAAACATTAACTGATCTAAAGAAAAATTCTTAGATCTGTAGATATCACACCTTTTGCCGATACGCTTTTTTCAGTAAGACAACTTTGAGTGTAATACTACATCTTAACATTGCCAGTATCTTTAAGGACCTGGAAGCTGAAACAAACACCATAAAGCTCATTGAGGCTTGCAAGCAGTTCTGGCCAGTTGCAGTCAGTGCTGCTGTGCTCTGTTTTCCCAGGGACAAGCTGAATAAAATCAATTCAGTGAATTAGCTCTCACTCAAGGTTACCACTCAGAAAGAGGTCAGTGCGTTTGCGTGCTGCTGTTATAATCTAGTGCAACCACTGGCTTACACCTTTCTTTCCTTCCTGTCACAGGTTTTTACTGTTGTACTTCACAGGGCAGTGCAGTGAGCAAAACCCTCTGACAGCACAGGGCTGAATGTAAAGAACCTGATCACCTGCCTTGCACCCTCAGCTGCCATTTACATCAGTCTGAAGAGACACACTTCCTTTCACATCCCCATCAGCTCTCCTGGTACAGCACAAACCCTGCATGAGCTCCCACTTATAACACTGCATGCATGGACCCATGCATGGACCCATACAGCCCACAGAACAGCCCTTTGCCTGATGATCTCCAGGCCTTGTTTGCATGCCTTCCTCCTCCCGCAGCAGGGCAGGTTTGCATACTTCTGCTCAGGTCTCCTTGCTATAGTTTGAGCTGTTTGTGTTGCTAACCCACTCTGCTGGGTGCTGGAAACTTCCTCCTCAGGCAATGAATGTCAGTCTAAAACACTTCCTATGAGCTGAGCTCGCTCTCAGCCAGCCCAGGTTGCTTTATCACCTAAGGACAGGAAAACAGGATTGCACAGCTGTTGCTATGGCTGGGGGCACCTCTGAGGGTGCAGACCTTTTTCTCACTCTCCCTTACTCATCCTCATCTCAAACATCAGGAACCACATTTACTTTCCAAGTCACTCTTTGTGTCCCAAGTGCTGCTGCCACACGTACATATTCCTCCAAGAACGAGCTGAATGGAAAGAGCATTGTATAATGATCTCTGATTTAGCCTAAAGTGCCGTCTTTTCCTTCACTGCGTTTTGTCTGTGAGAAGGATGCTGAGTCTTGTGCAGCTGTGTTCTTGCTCTTACTCGGCACAGATTCTAAGTTTTGCACCCATACCAAGAGTTCCTTCTTCCCTTTGAAAAGAGTGATAAGTGGATGCAGAGCAGTCCAAAGCCTGCACAGATGTAAGTCAGGCCTAGGATGAAAATACTACCTAATAAAAGAAGTTTCTCTGGCATCCAGGGCGTGTGCTGTGAGCCAAGAAGTTAAATCCCAAATGGAGAAGGGAAATGGAGGACAGAGAAATTCAGATCCAGCTGCTGACCCTACCTCTTCTCACAGCACAGAGCATCTGCTGCACTGAACCATAAGTCAGACAACCAGTGAATTCCTGCCCAGCCTCCCCAAGCCCATCTGGAAGTCACCTACAAGCATCTCACAGGAGGGCATGCACAGCAGTTGAGCACCTTCTGCTCTGGCCAAGGTTGGGATGGACACTCATCACAGCACTCAACACCACGTGTGGCTGGACCCTGCCTTTATTCTGTACATTTCAGATTGAGCTGTGTAAACAAAATACAGTCATGACTCAGGAGAAAAAAAAAAACCAAACCTTACAGTTTCTGTCTAAAAGTTAACTGGGGTTAAACCAATTGCCATTGTCTGGCATGCCAACTTTTAGAACGGATCTAGCATTAAATCACGGATTTCTATAGGGAGTTCCCTTGGATTGTTTGATCTAATTATGCTCTTAGAAGTACACTTCAAAAATGTCAACCTGGTGTAGGAGGAAAAGAAAGAAAATAAGGCAATGAAATTAATGGAAATTTGGAGAAATGAAATGTTGTCTCATGTATTTTGATAATGTAGACATCAGTAGGTTTGCCAGGCAGATCAGCTTCAGATTTCAGTTGCAGCTTAAGCAAAATAAGCTAGTCTAAAGCACAAGCTACTTGCTAGCCACCACCTTGGCTTTGCCCACTTGACCCATCTGCCAAGAAGTGTATTTACATTGTAGCAGCCCTGGCCCTGCTCCTCCCAGGCCTGAGGTCCTTTCCCCAGTCCTATGGAAGGAAGCTGTCAACTGACAACACAGTCAGTTCCTGGCTAAAGAAATGCTTTAAGTAACAGGGTGGGCAGGCAGCAGCAGCAAAGGGGGAAAAGATGAGAAGACAAAGAAACAGAAGATTGCTAAAATGATCAGGTACAGGCAGTGAGAGGAAGAAGCACTGAAGTGCCTGAAGGGCTGGGACAGAAAAATACCACTACCCCTTCTCTTTAACCCTTACCTTGCTCTGCAAACTGCATGCCACAAGTGCCTTTCCATCACTGACATCTGCCACTGCACCTCAGCACTCTCAGAAATAAGGCACCAGATAATCCAGGAGTTCCATGGCATCTCTGGCACCTGCAGCCAGCTAGGAAGAAAAGATGCATTCACTGTTTCTTCAGATCTTAAACCGAGTTTGCTGGATAGATCGTGCATTATGATGATGGTGTTTTATGGCACCAAACAATTGGGATTGGTGTACTGAATTCAGGTTGGAGACTCTAAACATCCATTCTTTCATCTGATTTTTCCTAAATCTCTTTCTGACCCAAACAACTAAATATCCCTAGTTTGGACATGTTCCACATGGTCTTCCACCAGAGAGCAGAATAATTCTGGGCAATTATGGCACTTGCCCATATCTATTTCATCTGCAGATCTTTGGAGGTGCAAACAAAACACTGGACGGGGAAGATTTCTTAATGCTGACAGTGCTTTAGATCACTTGATAATTTTTCCTGTGTTACTTATTCCTGAATGGAAATCAAATGCATGCATGTTAGGGCTAGGAACAGATGGCACTTCTGTTCTGTGAGGAAGAAATAGGGGCAAAGGGGCAGCAAAGTTGAACCTCCCCCCTTCCCTGTCTTACCAGGATTCATTGTGTTGCCCTCCTGTTACAGCTGTCTGTGACTCTTTCTTGTTATAAAGAGATGTCAGAAGTTAGAGAGAGACAGACGATAACCTTAAATCCTTTACTGCATTTTATCAGGGTCCTTAAAAAAAAAATAAAATATATAAAATAAAAAAAAGCCAGCTGAGGGAGTTGGAAAATGTCAGTGAGGCATTATACAAAGAACTTGATACATTTGTTGACCTTTCTTCTTCCTCCACCCTTCTCCTCTAAGACGGATTTAGTAGTAGTGGGTGCTTATTGCTATGAGTGCTTTCTTAAAAATAATTTAGATGCTATTGTCTGTCTGCCACTTGGAAAACATAGCTGTTTCAATGAGCCCCTGCTGGAATGGAAAAAAGAGGGTTTATTTAAATGCCTCCAAAAATGCACCAAAATTTCATTCTTTTCCTTGTCAGCTGAAACCTGTCTTGTTCTTGCCTTCACAGTATTTTGTTTTATTTTTTTAATTGTACTTTTGTATTCAAGGTCTTTTCATTCTTATCCCCTCTTTTACAAATAGCATGTGTGGTATTAAGAGCTGAAGGCAGAGATGAGAGAAGTGTTTTGAACGGACTAATTTGCAGGCAAGAAATAAAGCTCTTGTAAGGTGGTCCCAGGGGTATCTTTGCCATGAGCACTATTTGAAATGACATGTAATCTGGTACATTTCAAAGGCAAAACATTTCCTAGTCTAAAGTATCTTCATGAGCCAGGGTTGGTTTACCTGTTTCCAGAGAATAATAAACTCCACTGGGGACAAGGAAACTCCTTCCCTCCCCTCTCAAAATTCCTGTTCTTTTTCAAAGGAGCAATTTCAGCCAATAGTTTCATTTCTGTCCTATCTTTTGCTGCTCTGATGACTTATAACTCAGTGCTCGCTGCTAATACATAGCCAGATGCACCTCTGGATTAAATACCAAGTAGCAGAACACAGCACATCCCTGTACAACGCGACAAACAGTGGCACGGAGCTCCCTTTTTTTTTTTTTTTACATGGGTGGAAAATTTAGATCTGGTTCTTAAAGACTTCTAAGATTTTAAGTATTCAACCACGTATCTTTGATCTTGCAATTTCTTAACAGAAAGTATTATCCCAGAGAAACCAGAGTTCAATTCACCTTGGAACACTGTATCAATACTCTTCCTCAGCATTAATTCAGTGTTTTTAGCCTTGCTGACATACTAAAAGGCTTGCACACAAAAGTCCACATTTAATTTGTGAAGGCAGACATTTCAGAAATTCCTTTCACTTAGAATTTTGGCCATATTTTGGTGAAAGTTTAGCTGGTCTTGCAAGCTAACACAATTCAGCTTCACCTGTAAATAGATCCATGTATTATGAGGAATGTTTCTATATGTGTATGATTTCAGCTTATGATTCCCAGGGTCTGCATTGCATGATTCAAAAAGCTTTAAAGATGTTTTTAACAGGGTGTTTGGCCAGAAATAGAATCCAAACCTTTTGTGAAAACGAACACTGATACATATTATAAATCTTTCCTATTAATTTCACAGCTGTTCCACCCTAAAGCTTTTATTTACCAAAAAAAAAATAACCTGGTCCTTTGTGAACTCTGAATTTACTCTGACCTCTGTTTCTTCAACCGTTACTTGATTCTCTCTTCAACTCTACACGGGGAGAAATTAGGGTACGGTGTATCTATAATAATGATCCTATGCACTGCTTTTTTTCAATCAAAAGCTTAAGTTACATTGATTTTAAAAATCCATATGCTCATCCTCAAATATACTGGCTCTACACAGTATGTTTTCCAGTATTACCAACGATGAATAAAATTTGTCACCCGAACAGAGACACTGAAGGCTCCTCAAAAGGTTAAGCAGAAGCAATCGAGATGGAATATCCAGAAAAGAGAAAACCCTAAAGGATTGAAAAGCAAAAAAGTCTCTCCTGAGCCCAGTACTGATGTGAGAGAAGAGACAGTCTGGGATGACTTGTGCCGTCAGTTCACATTACTAGTCTCAGCCTTCTGAAGGACAGATTCTGCACTGTGACTGACCCTAAGGTGTGTTGTACTTGGATCTCTACCAAATAGAAGTCATGATAAAATATTACACCCCCAGATGGGTCTTACGCCTTAACTGTTGTTTTCCCTGAAGCCCTGTCAAGCATGATTCTTAATTTATGGGAACTTTGCTTGAATGTAACTTGGAACAAAATGCATCAAGAGTTCACAAAAACTTCCAGAGAAGGTAGTGTTGTTTCCCAGTAGCATTTATCTCCTGGACCAATCCCCTCATATCAATGCTGAATTATCACATCAGTCAGTATTAAACCCTATTACTTGCACTCATAAGAAAACACAGCATTTACCATGAAATAAATGTTTACCAAGTTAGTCACAAGCACCACTGGTCTTAGATATGCTACCACAATCAGCAAAACAAACGAGGCCTCTCCTTTACTGCCAAGTGCTGTCACATGTCGAGGCACAGATGCCTCACATCTGGAACACGAATTATCTGATGGAAGTCCCAGTGCTTGACTTGCACAGCTGCCTGGATGAACGCTGGCTGCTTTGGGAAAGGAGAGGTAGCCATCTGCTCTTCTGCACTTCACTAGTGCAAGTCACCAACCCTGCATAAGTACACCTGAGTCTGACCCTACTGCCTAGACATGCTGAAAACTTGCTGACCCTCCTCTGACCAAACTACATCCTTGCAGCAGTGTCAGACTCCTACTTGGCCGCAGGCATTGCCTGTGTGGAGCATTACTTTCCTTGAGCGATGCATTAATTGCATTGCTTGTTTTTACTTTTAGATACACTTCTAACATATCTACTTCTATGCGCACGCTGAAATATTTATATAGGCAACAGGACGGGAATCCATTAGCAGGAATCAATTGTTCCACTTCTGGGTTGCTTTTCAGACATAGCAGCATTTTGCTAATATAGAACACCTAGACAGGAAGCGATACAATATCTTAGCTCAGCTGATTTATTGAAACTATATTTTTGAGGGCTGCTTTTTTTTTTTTTTACTTTAGTGACTCATGCGATGTGGTGCCATTTAAACACTGTGTGTAGAACACATGCTTGTTTGAACGCTTCATTATTTGTCTGAAAGTTGTACAGTATATTGTTCTGTTTAGAGAACAAGTTTGAATTTACCATTGACTCAGGAGAACTTCACAATGTAGCGTTGGGTCAAGGACAGGAAGCTGTAGCAGAAATAGCTATGGAAAAAGCATCAAAAGAAGGCCACTGGGTTATACTTCAAGTAAGTCAAAGCTCTTCATTACATCAGTGCTGCATTGCAGTGTTAAAAACTGAAGCTTTTCAAAATAACATGTGCCTAGATGAAAGAGTACTAAATAGTGATTTAAAACTTCCTTTGTCTTCACCACAAGGGAAGCACGTAACTTCATCTGTATATGCAAGTATCACTGAATATCACATAAAATATGAATTGCAACTCTCTTCTGTGTAGGGAGTCAACTAACGTATTTTCCCAAGCACATGATATCTGATTTACTAATTTATTATCCATTTAAAAAAATGCTTTAGTAAATAAATGTGTAGCAAAAAGAATTGTTACGCTGTATAATCAGATGAATAGATACAAACAGGGAAGATTGCTGTCATTATGCAGTATATTGTGCTAAACAGATGCACACGATTTTTTTTCAAATATTGTGCAATATCAAACCGCTTCCTTATGTCTGGGTTTTTCTTGTATCAATAAAATGTTTCATATTCCAAATCAATAGCTCACTGGGAGGCCTATTTTTTCCTCCCTTGTCCCCCCTCCCTCCCCATCTCTGAATATTTATTTTGTAGCAGAGTGGCTTGACACATTAGAGAAATTACTGAAGAAACCCAGGGAAGGAAGTCAGCAGGGCGATGGGTTTTGAGTGTGGGGAACCTGCCCCTCCTCCTACAGAACATCTCGTTCCAGGAGACATCTAGGAAACCTCTTATTAAAATACCTGATGAGCCGCCACCTGAAATGCTGCCTGATCACCATGCTGCACTAGATAAATTTGATCAGGCAAGTAAAATGCCACAGAAATAGAACTTTAAAAAATGTGACTGTTAAAACTTCTCATTTTAAAGCCACTTGAAATGGTGATGTCACTAAAAGCCCTTACAGGATACACAATAATAAAGCAGAATACATGTCATCTCTTAAAGACTCGTTCATACATCCTAGACAGAAATAACCGCACATCTATCACCAAATAAAAAGGAACGAGAAATTGCTTCTTTTCCTTTTAAAGCATCACATACAGCCTTGGGTTAAAAACATGCCTGTGTGCAAGGGAAACAAAGAATTCGCAGTCGCTACAGATAATTACTGTAGTGCAGAGTAAGAATTTATTTTGGCATAGTCTAGCTTAGTTTGATTTTTCTGAAATGCAAACCAGGCTTTTTTGTGCCTCTGCAATATCTTTTACATATAGCATCGTGCACTGGAATTAGGTTACCGCTGAGGTAAATCAGTGAACATCACTATGCTGTTTTTTTATTGCTAAGGATTTGGTCCAAAATGTTTGCACCGTACGTAAGAGGAAAGAGTGCTTTGGCTGCCAGGGGATCATATTTTCCTCTGTCCTTTTCCATCTGTTTTGGTAGGCTTTTAATAAAAACAATTTTTGTTTCCAGGTCTTAAAGCTGCGTATGAACACAGGGGCACATACATTGTAATTACAAGCTACCATCAAAGATACGGTCAAAGGCATCAAGTATCTCCTTGGGACGCGTTTCTGTACTGGAGATAGAGCATTAACCTGAACGCCAAGACGCTCTCCACGTACAAAATAAATTGGTTTTCGCCTGACATTTAGGCGGTACGTCCTAAGAACCTTTGTGACAATTACAAAGGCTTCTCTTCTTTCCCTCTCACTCGGAATAATCCCTCCAGCGACGAGAGTGAAGGGCCTACAGCACAGAGGAAGGGAAAGAGGGAGGGAGAGCGGGAGGTCTCCCCAGGTGCTGACCGCAGAGGACGCCGCCGGCCGCGGGCACGGCCCCAACGCGCCTCTCACCAACTACTGCCGCCGGGACGCTCCCGGCCGCACTGCCCGCCCGACCGCCCCCTCCTCCCGGCGGGCTGCAGCCGCCTC
>VXBZ01000400.1:1356401-1396313 GCA_013399135.1 Heliornis fulica | reverse complement strand
CCCCGGAGCGGGGGCTCCCGCTGGGCTCGGGTCTTCCGAGCACCCTTGTGCCCCCCGTACGTGAGCCACCGGCCTCGGCTGAAGCTGAAGCTGTGCCCCGAAATCAAGGCTCGTACCGCACTTTCTTCCGCAGTCTCCTCCGCTGGACGACAGGGATGTGGCATGAGAAGTGACCGACCTGAGGGGCTGGAGGCGACTCGGCCGACCGCGACCACCTGGTCCGCGCGGAGCTGGGGTCCGTGCCTGGGGACGGTAAACGCGGGCATGGGCTGGCATGCTTTCACCCTTGCTTACATGGCCACACGTAGTCTGCTCTTTCCGAGGAATCACACCTCAAAACCCTTTAGCTGTTCCACGACGCAGCCTGAACCCCTGCGACAGTGACCTCTGTCTCCTCATCGAAGCCGCAACTCCTTGCGATAACTTGCCAGCGAGGCTGCGGCCCAGTGGCCATACTTACAGTGTCCGTGGGCGATAAAACTGTTTTGGTAAGGGCGAGGCACGAAAGCCTTCATGTCTGCAGAGCAGTTTGCAATCATCGAGGGCCCTCGCCGAACTCGGTGTTCTGCTGGGTGAAGATGGGAAGCTGGCAGCACCTGTGTCTCTGCTTCCCAACACACTCCGAGTGGCTCACAGCCCCTATCCTCACCTGTGAACATGGTTACCTGCCATCTCACCTCCTCCTCCTCCTTCTTTTCCCCCAGCCCTGATCAAGGCAGGTGTGGGAAGCTCCCGACACCACATGCGGGGGGGCTTCGTACCCACCCAGTCCCTGGGAAAGAGACGCATCCAAGAGGAAGGCAGGAGGGAAACAGGCCCCATACCTATATGGCAGCAAGCTGTGAGCTCCCGTCTTCCTTCTCTTCGGGTGCCGGTGCCCCAGCCAGCAGCAGCTCACCTGCTAACAAGCCCTGCAACATCCCACGGCCGGCAAGATCCCACGGCCAGCAACATCCTACGGCCGGCCAAGCCTCAAGCCTTGCTGTCCCCAGCTGCCAGGAGCCTCCCGCTGCGAGGAGGAAGAAGAAGCATCTGAGGAGGGAAGGGGAACAAAAGGACAAGATCAGAAAAAGGAATAAAAGAAGGAAATGTAGTGAATAGTAAAAACAAGAGGAGGAATTTTCCTGGGGTGGGGGAGAGGGAAGTGCCATTTATAAGAGGTTTTTTTTTCATCCAATTTCTGCAGAAATTCTGACAATGCACGTGCTCATTTTCCCTTTCCCATCCCACACAAACCTGTTGTTATTTTACTTTCATTATTTCACTTTGTTGCATCAGAAATGCTGAATAATAAAACGGGGGTTAGTGAAAATGGTATTTATCTTACAGGAATAAGCCCCGCATTATTTTAAAGATCCCCACACTACCGCTGTTATTATTATTATCATCATCATCATCATGCATCTTGGCAGGTTGAAAGGTATCTCAGAACAGTAAGAATTCAGCAGTAATTTAACATCCCACAGCAGTGCTTTAAAAGCATTGAATAACATTTTGAATTTTAAGTCAGTACAAGTGTAAATAAATGGATGTACTCCCACATGTCTGTTGTTTTTAAACTTGTGATGATACTAAAATATTTGCCTAACAGCTCTGAGTTGCAACAGAATTTCAGCTCATATATACACATGCATGTGATATCGAATTAAACCATTTGTCATTCTTTTCCATAAAAGATGTGATTTGGCTCTCAGAAAACCATTTGAAATAGAAATTATGATGATGATACCACAGCTCCATTTTATTTTATGGTAGCATATTGATTGTCAAATAGACAATACATGTATTTTTGTAATGGTCTAAAGGAAGACATTCTGCCTTTTTATTTTACACTCCTTATGCTATTACTCACTTTCATTTCAATAAAGGATGGCGTTTTTCAAAGATGCTACCATAAATTACTTCATTTAATAAGTTGCTACACAGAATGATAACGTTACACCGGAGAGCAGCACTTTGTAATTCACAAGAAATAACATTTTTCCTTTAAAATATTTCTGTCTCTTTATTTTTAAATTAAAATTCTCTCTCTGCTGTTTTCTAACTGAAGAATAATATGACTATGAGAAAATCCATCATCTTTTTTTTTTCTTTTTTTTTTTCCTTGCAAGCATCGGAACTTGGGTGTGACATAAAGTGGCTAATTAAAACGGAGAACAAATTAATTTCCACAGATACAGAAGCGTTATAAAAGTCTTGTTCTCAACAATGACTCCATAACAGAAGGATTTTATTTATGCCTAAGCAGGTTCCTTAGTCTGTCTAACAGGGATTGCCACCAGCTTCTCCGTGACAGGGTTTTTATTATTTCTTTGACAGTTTGATAGGAAGTCAGTGCTTGCTTCTGGGTTTGCAGTCCCTTCAAACCTGGATTGTGCAGGTTACCATAAAAATACAGATGAAATGCTACCTCCCCAAAGCCCCAGCCATTCTGGGCCGCACCCCAACACAAAGATTACTTTTGTAATAATAACAACTGCCGACTACATGCTCCAGATGCTGTTAGAGCTGCGATTCAGATACTCAGTCACTGGGGAAGGAGTCTCCCAAGCTCTGGAAGACAAGGTCAGTCAAAACATAGAGCAGGCTGCAAATTTGTCACAAGATGGTGTGATGTCTCTGGATTCATGGCTTGCTTTTTTTCTCCTGCCGCCACCAATTTCAATAGAATTAAATTATTTTTATACCTGTTTTTTTACAGAGATTGAGCCTGAAATTTGTAGTGAGGGATCTTTAGTATACGTGAGACAAATATATGCATTACTTTGAACCATAGGAAAAAAAATCTAGGTAGAGTGTTACAATATATTAATAGGGTCAGGCCATTTAGGATCCTTTGCCAGGTTGCAAAATGCCATTATTTGCAAACTACAAGGCAGAATTTGCTTTTCTTCCTAACAGCACAAAATGGTGCTGCACAGGTCTTCCCCTACATCTCCATTTCACAGGATACATCCTCCATATCCTCCATGCTATGACATGAAGGCAGCACAGCTGCTTTTATTGCATAAGCCAAGATGCACAAAGTATATCACTGCCTTTGTATTACTACAGAAGTAGATGCACAAGAGACCTGCCTCACAACATGGTATCTCTTGAAGGTGAAGGCAAAGCTACATGATATACAGGAAATAAAAACCCAAACAACTTTCTGAAGAAAGTAAGATCAGATATTTTATCTCAACAGCAGCAGAATGCTCCTTGTAAACTGATTTGTTTTCCAGAATACAAGAGACTCGATCTGTCGATATATGAGGTAAGGCATTCTCTTCAAGAACTTAATTGAGGTCTGAAGATACATGTGCTTTGCTTCACTGATCTCAGGGGATGCATGGGTTTAAACACAGCATCGGCATAGATGTCAGTAACAGGCAGTTAGTTGTGAGTGATACTTGGGAAGCTTTTTTCTGATTTCATTGATTAAAAAATTGTGCTTTTGTAAACTGCCTACTCCAAACGTGTACCTCACCTCTGTATATCAAATGATTTGTTTGAATTTGTGTGAAAAAATTATCATGACACTGCTCAGGAGATTGAAATTGTGTGTGTGTGTCCCACCACAAAAGGCAAGGCCTCCGATTACAGTCTGACTCATGTTTCAGTCCAGACCCGGAACAAAGATAGGGATGTTCTTCTCTTCTGCCACTGCAGAAATTTGGCTCCTCTGTTATAACTGTAAACAGATCTCCTTGCTCATGACAGTGTGTGCTCATGTGTGTTTCAGGCAAGGGAGACAGCTGTTTGATACCGTAGAGACCTGCTGATGCTGAAAATGAGGACTCTACTTCATGCAGATCCCTGCTGGATACAGCACAAGGTTCAGATCGTGTGAAATGATTAGCCTGTTCAAAGACACGGCTACAGCCATTTGACCATCACCGGTCATTCGCTGTGAGTAAAGGTGCAGTCATAGGAACACCCAAGTCCTGATCTCACCGTGCGTCTCCTAAGTTCAGTGAAGCTAGGTAAAAAGGACACGAGTAACTCGCCACACATCTTTGGTGGGTTTGTGTAATGATACGTCTCTCGATGCTGATCTGCTGAATAGCAACATGCAATGTTCTAAACCATGCAGGGCCAAATTTTCATATCTAGCAATCTCAAACAGCGATGTACCCGCTGCACTAACATTTAATATACGTTCAAATCACGGAATTGGGCAACCAGGTAGCTTCTAAAGCATCACTAGCAATTTACACGGACAATTGTGGTATATGGCATGCGCAGCTGTGGCTAATGCATACCGCTCCAAGCCGAGGCACTGAAAATCTAATTCACGGGGCTAGTTTTTTTAAGGGACCTCCTTTCTCGCCACCTAGAATTACCTTCCTTTCGATCTTTAATTCAGAGTAACAAAACATGGGCCCTCAAATAGCCATTAGTGCAAGCAAGCCAGCAGAATGGTAGCTTGATTGCGTGTACAATTTTCTGTGGGATATCTGAAAGCAAGTTAGTAATTTGGCCCTTTATCATTTTCTCCCTGTACATATGCGTAGGTGGGTGCTTCTGTGCGTATGTATATGAATTACTATATCATATAATTACTTAATGCAATTAGAGTGAATTTAAGAAATACAGAAAACCCAGAACCCACACTCTTGTTTTTCTGACCATTTCCCCTTTTTAAAAAATAAATGACTCACCCCAGTTGCAGGAGCCAAGATATTCTTTACACTTGACAATTTAGCTACCTTATGTGTTTTTACTGGGGAAAAAAAAGCCCTCTATCATTTATCATGTCATCTTATCACAGTCTCTTTGTGAGACGCAAATAGCACACTAATGTTTTCTTTTGTTAGGGTGAGTTGGCAATCTCCTCAGAGATGGAGCAACTACAGACAGCTCTTTTTTTTTTGATAATCTTTCTGACACTTGGATGAGACTGGCTTATCCATCAACATACAGTTGCTCAGTGGTAAGTCGCATGCCAACAGTCAATCAGTATGGATGGCGCTTCTTGTCCATCATAAAAAAACAGAATAGAAACTAAAGAGGGTTTTTTGGCAAATATCTTACCTTCTTCTGTAACTCAGAATAGCTTTTTATCATAAACTGATATTACCAGTGTTATGAAAAGCAGAAAGAGCCTTGCATTTACCTTGCCAATTACTGCAGACTTTGAAAGACTTATCTAAAATCTGCATTCCCACTTCTTCCTTGCTTGCTTGCTTTTTATTCCAGCTGCATGCGCGGATCAGATAGGTTTGGCAAGTGCTGGAGCACACAGTATCTCCTACTTGGAAGACTAAGCTTGGTTCCTTGTGTCTTCTGGGACTGGAATGTGTAACCATATAAGGGTACCACTCTGAGCTCAAGGGTGAACCATTCACCAGGACCACAGCAATTAACAAGAAGCCTGCATTAAGAACGTAAAGTTTCAGAGCAAGTAGCAGGGCCATCATGTTTCTGTTCATCTTAATTGAACTCACTCTGAGATGTGTCCATCTGCCTACTCTCCATGGCTGTCTTGTAATACCAAAAGTGAAACTCAAAACAAAAAGTGAAGAGCCACTCCATGCTAGCAGATTATTGATCTGCTGACGTACATTCAGCTCTCCTTGGAAGCCTCCTGAGTAAGGGAAAGAGCCCCCAGCTGATGGAGCTTCCCAGGACTAGAGATCTGTCCCAAGGACAAGACAGCCCTGCCCAGCACAAAGACAGGCAGCGCTAGTCAGCAAGGCAAGCCCACACTTCTGAGATTGGTTCAGATTTCTGAGAGATCAAGAGAGGAAGAAGAAATCTTGTTCGGCAGAGGAGACATTGAGAGAAGCACCAGAGGTACATTGTGGTGAAGATCAATCAGAGCTTTACAGAATTAAATGCTCTCTTAGCTTCTCTTGATGGAAAACTGAAGCACCATAGAGATACTGCGATGTCTGTGATAAATATATGTCCTGAAGACAGAAAGCGTTGCCTAGGGGATATAATGCAGTAATGCTAAATTACAAGCTGTTTTCCTGAAGGACAACACAGCTGCTTTCTTTAAAAAATGCATGGGGGAGTCAGGCTGGACCTTATACTCATGTTTGGAGAAAAGAGGGTAAAAGTACCCACTGATTATAGATAAAAGCTGTCTTGCAGAACTAGTAGGATTTGAGGTGACAGATTATCTTTTGCCATCGGGTGCAAAATGCAGTGAGTCACTAGGGAGCAAAAACATTGCTGTGTTACACAGCTGGGCCCCAAGAAAGCCTCCCTGCTGACACGCAGGGTGTATGGGGAGGGACTGGGGCGTGGGTGAAAGGGAGGTCTGGTACCAGAGAGCTTGCACATGGATGTGACTAGTGGAGTGGCCAGTTCTGCTTGGCCATCGTTCCCTTGGGTCTGGGGAGATGGGAGAAAAAGCCACCAACAACAGACTGAAAACAAAACGTGAATCACTGTCACATCTCAAAAGCCCATAGCAATTGTTGTCAGTAGCAGGAGCCGTGAATTTCCTGCAGGGAAGGACGTCCTCTCTATACCACCCTGTTACACGCGCTGCAAAGCACGAGAAAGCCTCAGTCATCCTGATAGTTTTATCCTCCCTGTTTTTTAAATTCCTCTGTCTCTTACATACCTACCTGACATGCCACCACCTGAGACACCAGATAAAACCTTTTGATTTCTAAGCAGATGCCATTTCAAAGTAAGGCGAGATGGGGTGAGGAGGTGAAGGGAAAAAGTCTGAATACAGGCACAGTTTAAGCATCATGGGCTCAGCAAAAGTGTCAGAAACAGCAAACGTAAGTGATTAAATTAAGTAGATGATGTCAGATCACCTAATAATCTCAGATCTTCTGTTTATCTTCAAGATCCTTTTCTATGTCTCTGAAATGAACAGGAATTCTGTTAGTGCTTCCCTTTATAAGCTGGCCCTATCTGTCACCTAGTGTTTCACATTTCTGTGTAGGAGTTGCCTCTTGCCCCCGAGCCAGCAGTCTCCTGTCTCTGGGTTAGAGACAGTCAACTATCCCCAGGGCAGAAGATGTGTCTAGCATTTCTTAATAGCTGCTTGTTAGGAAGCAAGGAGTAATACTGAATAGTGAAAAAAAAAAAAAAAAAGACCTCAGCTAGAAAGGTGGAGACGTGATGCCAGTGATGTTAAATGGGGTAAGAGGAAAAAAACACAAGATGATGCTTTCTTTTTCAGGCCATAGAAATTCAGAGAAAAATCCAGCAGATAGGGAAAAGGAGTGTGGATGGAAGAGGAACATTGGAAGTACATGTCACAGGTCATCCAGCTTTCTGGAAATCTGCAAGAGACCAACAGTGGGATGTCCTAACAGAGAAAAATATGTTTGGGTTCTGGGCTGTGACTGCATGGGCAGGCAACGGCTGGAGCAGGCTGAGGCGACAGCAGCAGTGTGGGAGGATTTGAAAGGAGACATTACATACAGAGGGGATGAAGTGCAGGGGCTTGTAAGGAGCGGAGGGTAGTAGGGAGGGGCAGGAAGACACAAAACATAGGAGCTGCCAGAAGAGGGGATGTTCGTTCCCCCTTTGGAAGATATTCATAATACACAGATACAGGCTTAGAAACTATTCCATGAAAGCTCAGGGTTATGGCACTGACTCCCTTGCAGGCTAGAAAAATACATGCTTGAAAGGAAAAGGCCTTCAGGGTAGGAGGGTTTGTTATTTGGGGTTTTTAACTGACAGAATCTGCTGCTGACTTGTAAGGTATTAACTCCTGAGAAGGAGGAACAAAAGGCAGGGATTGCAATCCTGTGAGAAAAAGCAAGGAGCATTGCAAGTAGAGGTGGGCTGGTCTGGAAAGGAGGGAGGGGTAAGGATATTCATCCAGTGCTCTGAGATGAAACAGGCTGTGTGTTCGCAAAGGTGCCTGTCAGTCAAGTGGGGGAGCAACATTATGACAACCTTTCTCCCAGGAGCAGCAAAGACCAAGATTTTTTTTCCTTGCAAAGCCAGCCAAGAAATTACCGAAATGGTTGTTTTAACAATCAAAGCTAACTGGGAGAGAACAAAAGAACTCCAGATGCATGTACACACATAGCCTTCCATCTGTCCATGTCCTCCTAGGGGCTCTGATGGCCCAACTTCCACTTAAAGAAAGCCTCTTACATTGGTGAGAAAACAGGCAGCAAATTATTTTGCTCCTGTAAAACCTGAAACAATCTAGGTTGCAGGGAGGAATGTGAAATGGGTGTAACTTGCAGGAAAATTTTGGAGAGTACTGCTAAGTCTAATGCACATGGAGTAGCAGAAAAAGAGGTTCAATTTCTTTTGAAGGAGCCACTCTTGTTTCCTGAATACCAACTTGCTGTCTTACTGGCTACCTCTTGAAATGCGGCTGCTCCCGTGGCTCCTGGAGACAGAGGGGCTCAGGTTCCAGAGGGGCTGTTCTGAGAGCCCATAAGCACACAATATTGCTGCACTTGCTACTATTTGCTTGTCAGAACTTAATTAACAAATACAAATGCAGAGCTGTGCTGAAATCAAAAAAGATACTTTGGTATGGAAAAAAAAAATTTAATATGAGGAAGTTGCTTGATAAACAGAGAGGAATTTCTTGTTCAGCTGCACTCAAAACACAAGAAAGGGGAAAAAAACATTAATGTGTGCCAGGGCAAAAGTACCACTGTCTTGGCAAGAAAAAGAAACATTTGCAAGCTTCTGAGTTGGTATTCAAACAATGGGGAAGAAAATGAACTAGAAAAACTGCTTGACGGGCTGCTGAGAAGAATCCACCCCCACCACACACACACACACACACACACATTGATTTTTGTGTTTTCTTATACCCAGATAAGATGGACTAATGGTACCACAAATAATACCTGACAAACAAGTTGTACAAAAACCATGATATCACAAACAGAATTCAGAATGGGCTGAACTCCTTGAATATAATCAGAAAAATGGTAGAAATATAACCAGCTGCCACCGTTTCTTTCTACCAGATGATACTAGATATTGAAAATGAAACTCTGTGAGGTTTTTCAGACAGTTGCTATCCCAGTGTAGGCTGATTCAAAGTAAAAAAACCCACCAAAACACGAAAACAAAAACAAAGCCTGAGAATCAAGTTGAAGATCAAGGCGAGAAGACACCTTAAGTCTGTCTGTCTTTAGTATAAATTGCCCTTAACCCTTCATCAGAAGTCTGCCCTTTTTCAGTTTTATCCCAAGTCTCTAGCTGGCAACTTCTCAAATTGCCATTAAGGTTTTGGAGTTTTCTTCACATATTGCAGATGTGTCAGAATTCCCCATTGCTAATTCCCCATTTGTATTTCCTTTTAATCCTTCTCCTACATACATACACATAAAAAAAAAACCCAAAACCAACCAAAAAAAAAAAACCAACTCCTCTAAATATTGCTTGTGTCAAAGTAAATACATTTAAACATACACACTTCACTTGGGGCTGTTGGGAGAGTGGTCTGCAATTGTTTGCAGTCCAGGAGCTTCACATCCTGCATCCTTCCTAGCGTAGCAGATGCCAGGTCAGTGTGCTTGTGCTCTCACACAGCATCGCAGGTACGCAGTGCGCCCACGTCCTTCTTGGTGCTGGTGATTCCTGACCTTCTGCTTCTAAACACTTTTAAAGCAAGAGCACCCTGTCCCCACCATCAGTGTTGGAGTGTTTGCTAAGCAGTGCATCCTGCTAGCCAACACTTTCACTGCAGGATAAAATTGTCAGATGTGGATGACAGAACGCGCTGAGAAGTACTGGCTGGGGAAAGAAAAAAGCCTGCCGCACGTAGCAGGACTGCCGACAATATATTACACAGTATATTATACTCCAGCAAAAACGACTAACATCAAAGCTAAACAGGAATGATTTGTATGGTTGAGACAAGTAGAATAAAATATGTATTTTAACTAAATCAGTTTTTAGGAATACCAGGCACAGGTTAATCCTTTATAAATATGTTCACAGAGTACATTAGACACCAGCCCGCCTACACAAAATGAATGCAGCACACACTCTGATGTATTACAGAGGCAGGATAAATGAGGGAACTCTTCTGTGTTTGATCTGGTTCTGCTCTGTAATTCAGAGATACTGGAGATGGGTGGTGAGTTTCTCATTGATCCCAAAAGAACCAATACTGTTGAATCCTGTGAAATGTAAGCTTTGTAGAGGGTTGGAGGCTATGCACGAAGGACACTGTAGCTTTAGGGGCATATTCTCTTCTCGGGAATGTGTGTAACTGGCATTCACAGGAGTCATACACATCCTGGAAACTAGACCCTGTAGCTTAACAATGGTGAAAATGCATACCTAGCTCCACAGGCAATTATATCATCTCATTGCTACATATGCCTATCAAAGGAGATATTTCCAGCAGATCAGAAATGAACCTGGAAATGAACATCTTGAAAATTCTGAAACAATGCTAAATTTGACACACAGCAGCTTTTAAAATGCAGCAAAGTGCAGCCAGAGCATCAATCTAAGATTCTGTGATGTTTTAGATAGAAAACACAGGGCTAGCACATAGATGTGGGAATAATCAATTCCAAGGTTGGGTTCCCCCCCCACCATTCTTTCCAGCTTTTTAATCCACTTACACCAGTCCTTGCTTCTCTGAACTGTATTTTGCATATGGTGGAGGTGTTAATGCACAGTTACTGCACAACGGGGTTGTGAATTTTAGTTAATGAATGCTTTTAAAGGCACAATGAAATCCTCAGATGAAAGGCAACAAAGAAGTGCAAAGTATTATTATAGCCTAGCCTAAGTTTTACTGAGAGCATTCTTATACACGATGGACACAGCATAAATATGTATTATGGATGATAACCTCCCTGTAAAGGCTAATTCCCACTCCTGAGGCTGCCAGAGGCAAGGGGTGGTGGTCTTGTAAGACTTAATAAAGTCTCATAATGTTTTCATCCTATTCCTACCCCCCAGGAGCTAGAAGAGGACCCCTGTATATGTTCTGAATCCTTAATGAATAGCATGGCCATCCCGGCATATCGTGTGCACAATTAGATCACAAGGGCTGCAGACCAAGATGGTTCAGTGAACACTTAAAGGCAGAGGCAAATCTAGGAAGTACAGAAAATGATGCAGCCTCAGTCACAGCGGTGTGGCATACAGTAAGTTTACAGTGTGTGCCTGCACGCTATCTATGGCTGGGGTAAGCAAAGAGACAGAAATCAGCTTGTCACTTTCCATAACAATTTTTCCTAGATTCCAGGTAATTGTATGTGCATGAAAAAAAAAGGGACAATTAATATGGTCTGCTTTTTGCGAAGGTGAGAAAGGGATAGCTGTCAAAAGGGTGTGGGTGAAAGCTCCAGTAACCCATGTGGAGAAAAAAAACAATAAAATTCTAGCACCAGAATAAATGCACAACAGCTTACCAGGCTGAGAGAGGATGGGATCTGCTGGTCTGAATGATGGTTTGATCTGTTATGATGGGAGTGAAGTCTTCAGTTTGAAAAACATTATTCTGCTTCCTGGGTCTGCAGGAGCTAACATTGATGTCAAGGCTGCATCCCTCTGATCAGCTGCCCTCTTTCCCTGATCACAGTTTAAGTGATCTGTAGCCTCCTTCTTTTTCTGCCTCTGTTCAGAGAAAAGATTGCAGCTTCAATTATTATTTGCATGTTTTTATTAACAGTTTATTCTCAGGAGCTTCTGATTTAACATGTCCTGAAGTTCAGGAAAATCCTAAAAAGAGATTTTTTCGATCGGTACCTCGTATTTTTCAAAGTAATAGCTGGCACCTCATGCATACATCTCATGTTCCACCCTTTTGGTAAATGTATTCTAACACTCTTAACTTACCTGCTTTAAAAGGACTGGCATGTTGAACCAGCTGGCCTTTTTCCACTGCTACAGCTTTTCATGTTACATTCTGCTGCTCCAATTTCTGTATTTTCCCTGTGTTTTGCAAGACAAAATGCAGAAGTTTAAAGGCTCATAATGTTTATGTGACAAAACCTTACTGCTAAGTACAGTATTACTGACGGATTAGTTTAATGCAATAGCATAATGTAATTTAATTATAGTAATAGTGCACAGCAACAATCTTACTACTTATGTCAGATTGTGAGACGATCTCTCTGAAAAGCTTCAGCATTATGATTTAGTTTTTAGGTTTAGTTCCACAGTATATTCCCCCCCTCCCCCCACTCCACACACATTAAATTAATTTCATAGGTGTAGAAGAAAAAAACATTAGGTAAATTGCTCCCATTTTGCCACTCTAAGATTCCATAAGAATTCACAATACTAGCTGAAAATCTATTTTGCATCATGAGACAATAGTCAGCCAGCCTGTGGTGAAAGCTTGGAGCCTTCTGGGCATAAGCCCTCAGACCTACACACTGCTGTTAAAAAACAACAAAAAACCAAAAGTCCAACGGAAAAAAAAATTCATTCCACCAAGTCTGCCTTTTGTATTTACCTGAGAGCTTTTATTGCAGATAGAGCTGAATTCATGTGCTAACCATGAACTATTTCTACATTCATGTAAACTATTGTAGTTCAGAGCTCCAGCTTTTTCAGTCCACACTTTCCACTGATTCCAGTTGTGGCTGACAACAGTTGTGAATATTCAACCTACAATATTCCCCTTTCTAAAGTGTTTTCTATCTGAAGACCACAAAATTTTCTATCAGTGTTAATTTAGCCTCACAACAGCTCCAGAAAGATGGGAAAATGCATCTTCAGCCAGCACAGCTGTATGCAAAGTGAACATCTGTCCATTGCCAAATTCAGTTTAGCTAATCATAAAAACCCCACACTTTATTTTCTCTTCCAGACAGGACCAGACGGCAAGGGGAAGCCTGGAGAGGATTTCCACGCTTTAAAAAGGGAAAGAGGGAGAAACCGAATTTCCTAAGGTCACTGAGGAAACGTGTGGCAGAGCTAGGAAAAGAACCCAGCACTTGGAGCAGCCAAGAGACCATCTTCATAGCCAAATACAGATCTTTTTTCTCTGCAGTGTGGCTGCATTAGCTCTGTCGTGGTGACATAACAGCACAGGCAGAGCAGGCTGTGTGGATTTTGTGGAAGTGAAGTTGGACCAGGTTAATTTCTGGTTGGGAGGGAGATGTTGTCTTTTTGTAACTCCATCTGGACAGAAGCTCTTTTTGCTTTAATTCAGTAAAAAGAAGCTAGGTAATGCAAATTAGCTAAAATCACTGCAGACCACTGACTTTTAGCGGGGGTAACAGAGGTGCTCCCTGTTTCTTGAAACTATGAAAACTGGGGAGTAGTCCTGCAGTATGCTGGCCTGCCACTGTTCATTTAAAAGCTCACCCAAGAGCAAGGTTTTCAAAGACCCACTGTATGTATTTTTCAGTGTATATGTTTATTTAGGTGTGAGGCTAAAGCCACAAAGGGTCCTGGGCTCGGTACTGCAGTGCTTGACTCTTAGGGGCTCTTTCAGCTTAAGAAAGCCATAGCTTCACAAAAGCCAGCATCTCTGCACAGAAGGTTGCGTGCAAGGAACCGACACTTCTGCTCCTTTCATGGGGTCTGGAAGACTCACAGGTGGATGGACACCTCTCTCTCCCCTCTGACTTCACAACGACAGTGAGTGTAAAGTGCCCAAGCCCAGTAGTCCTTTTTAGTGTAACGTAAGGAAGAGATAAACTGTGATAGCCTTCTGCACTCCTTTTCAAGCCACAACAGTATATTTAAGAGCAGTCTTATGCTGTGAGAAATTAGAAGCGACAGCCTTTTTCTATTTGATTTTGGGTAAAGGTTTGAACCCAGGATCAACCTTTTGCAGCAAGTTATTTGCTAGCAGCTAGCCTGTTCACTGTTCTACAATACCAAAGGCCACCTGTGAAATCCATGGCACCTTTGCAAGCTACAGAAACAGAATTATATGGCAATTCACACGTGCATTGATTTTAGCATGCAGCAGAAGCCCTTTCTCTAGCCAGCCTCTGCTACAGCAGTAACACCCTGCACTCAGCAGAAACCTGGGCTTTCAATAGAAGGGGCACCATTTCTAAACCTTTACACCTTGGTATTATTCATACTGTGTACCATTTGCTGCCAAAAGCCTCTGCGTTCCTTAAAGCTTTGTCTCAAAAGAAGAAAGAAATCCAGGTCAAACTCCCCGCATCAAAGCAAGCTGGTGGGGGATTTCAACCTTTGTCTTAGCTCCACATCTTAGGTGACTCTTCTGAAGATTTAAGGGCACTAAGAAAACATTGTCCTCTTTAGTGTATTTTGCATGAAACTTTGTAATAACTAAAAGGCAAGAAGTTGCTCCTAGCCTGAAATCTACTAGAGTAAATTAGGTCACCTCAGCTGCTTTTGTAGACAAGATGATGTATTTACAGCAAAGAAGTCTTTTCCTCCCATTGATAACATTCCCTTGCCTATACATGTGGGCTTGGAAATAAACCTAGAGCCACTGTCTATTTTAAAGTGAAACTCCTGATCATGAATCCTTATGATTTATTTTTTATTTTTACCATTCGGGTGCAGCGAACAACTTCCGCGCTGCTGTGAGCTTGACTTCTAGCCTCAAGATCTCATCCTCCCTAGTGTTGTCTGGATATCAGGTTTTTCAACCCCCAGTCCTTCCTCACAGGTAGGAAGCACATCACAACTCATTAGTAATTTACTGCTACAGTAATTTTTATAATTACTGCCAGGAGGCCTCATTAAATTTGATCTAATGAATAAATATTGTATTTTTCAACGTGATTACCAGAACAGCTTAAGCTGAGTGCCATAAACAATTATTTTCTCCAATACGCAGTATGTCAGTGAGTATTGATTTTTATTTTGTAAAGAATTTACTGTATTCCTATCCATGGCTAGTAAGCAATAAATAGCCAACCCTCTGAAGTGTCAATTGCCAGAGAGCAGATGTTAAAACAGAAATTGGGGTATCTGTTGCAAAAAGAAAAATAATACACATTAGTGAAGATAAAGGGTTTGTCTGGAGGTCAAGGTGGAATTCTCCGACATGAGTCTCTCTCCTAGCCCTCAGGAGAGCAGCCTGCTGTAGTCTGGTGTCTCCAATTGGCAGGTCAGTGATACCAAAAAAAATTTAGGATGTATCAGCAGGAGACAACAAAGCATTTTATCTTAGAGAACTCAAATGTTAAAAAGGATGCCTTATGTTTCATTTGCTTTTAGATAATCGATCAATGAAACATTCTTTGAACAGGTTTAAGAAAAGCACAGTAATATGCGATATGCTGAATGTGAAGCTATAATTCAAATCAAGACTGCAAATCTCACTTTCCAGCATAATTTACACCTTTTTCAGAACTACAGGTTTTAGCATACAAACCTCTCTGAACTGTAACAAGAGGCATGCATTGCCAATGTCTTAGGATGTACATGAGAGGAGCTCAGCATCAGGAGAAAATCTGTCATCCAACAATATTTTCTGCACCTCCAGCTACATGGTACCATATTAGGTAGATCCAATTCCACAGCTCAAGCGCTAAATAATTTTAAGTATCTTTATATATACCAACAAATAGCACTGCTGGCCTGTGACATCAGGGTTTTTGTTTAAGCAAGAGAAAAGGTGCATTGGTTAAGCTCAGGGTTATTGAGAGCAACTCATACACCTGAAAGGATTTTTTTTCCTATTTAATGGACATTTTTGAATGAGTTGCATTTTCTCCCTCAGCTGTTTAGTTTAAGGAAGCCAAGGGAGTCTTGACACAGCTCAGTATCCTCCACTCATTCTCACAGCTGTGGCCAAACCATGATCTTGCCTCCACCAAATTCTACTGGAATGAGTACACTACAGTTACTGGTTTGCAACCCTGTGTCAGCAGAACAGCTTCTCTGACTTTCACCAACAAACAATGCTCCCCCTTACACATTGCCTCAAATGTAGACAATTAACTGTACACAGAGCCTTAGAACTAGATCCACCCTAATTGCTGTGTCATCCCCAGCATCAGTGTTTCATGACACTGAACATTTTCTCTCATGAAGTCCCCTCTATACCCCGGTTACTGCAGTGAAGGATGTGGAGGAACCTCAGTCTCACCAACACTGGCAAACAAATATTTACGCTTCCAGACAGGCTGTCAAACAATGTTTCACTAGTGGTGGGAGTTGGTGGCACTTTCTGAATGATACTTTCACAGAGAGCAACTACGAGACACTCCTCTCTGCTCCTTTGTGGTTTTGGTGCTCCATGTCCCAGACACACTAACCACAGCGCTGCAGAGCTCAGTACAACAAGTAAAACAAGTATTAACAGTGTCCTACACTACCATGGCCTGACACCTCTAGCAGCTCCCTTCTACTCCAAAGACTTTATTTTCTGAGGGATAAGGTCAATGTGGTTTAGGTACCAGGCAAACACCAAGAAAACAATGCTCAGAAATCAAAGCAGAAAGTTTTAGGTGTTTTCAACTGTGGGGAGGAGTTAAATGTTCTGTACAAACTCAGCCATTTACCATAGGGACTTCTGAGCATCCTTCTTACAAAATCCTGGTCTTCCTGGTACATCACAATATATAAGAGCAAGGGCAGTCAAGTGAGGTTGGCTGTTTCACTACATAGCAGGAAGCCCTAAGACAGGATAGGAATCCCATCTCCTTGCAGATCCCAACAAATTAAATGTACAATGTGGTATTTCTACAAGGAAATCCAGAAGCTAGATTTCAGCAGTCAGGCTTAATTAGCCTGATAGCTGCCAAAGTGTTCACCTCATCCATAGTTTTTCCTCAGAACTGAAAAAAAAACCAAACCAAAAAACAGGTGCTAGACATGAGCTCTTGGAAACTAGAAAAACAGGCAGGAAGAAAAAAAGTGGTACCTGATAGCATTGCAATGCTATCAACTACCTTGTTTCAGCTATAACACATAATATAATTAATAGCAAGTTTGTCCAAGAAATAGATTAGCTCAGCTTGCAAGGAGAAAGACTGCTTATCTCATCTGTGCTTAGAAGACACACAAATAAAAAAAAGAAAAAAAAAAAGCATTACTCCTTGGTCTGGGTTAGGTCTTGCATCCCCTGATGAAAATTAATTGTAAACATGCTAAGAAAACTCAATTGGTTGTTTTTTTTTATTCTTCCCTAAAGCCAGTTTTAGTTGTGTGGGTGAGCAGGGTTTTGGCTTTACAGCTGAAGAAAATATGCCTCAAGATCATACCTGAAGGCTTAGCAGAACACTGTGTCTGTATGCTGCAATGTGCACGATCTGTGCACATTGCAGCATACAGACACAGTGTTCTGCACCATAGATAGTGCTGTACTTTTATTTACTGGAGGTACTCTTTGGATCTTTGTAGTGCAGATGCTGCTTTCCAGCCACAGCAACCTTTTAAAAATCAGAAGTCACTTCTCCCAGAGAAAACTTAGGATTATATCAAAGCAGTTCAGTTCCTCACAACAAAACTCTGCGCTTGGTTTCCACTACCAAAAATGTAACATTGCAACTTTTTCATAAGAATTAAATGGAAACAGAAATAAAGGGGGAAGAAAAAGCTTTTAGAGCATTAACTCTCCACGGCAGGAGGAAGCCAGCATGGGCATTGAGCTCGGCACACTCATCCCCTTCTCCCTGCTGAAAGGGACACAAAAAGAACTCTGGCTAAGCATTTATTTTTCTGCTAATGTGAAAGTTTTCTTTTAAAGAGGAAGCAGATTGAACAGAGCACGAGAAAAGAATTTGACTCTGGCTTATTTCCAAAGGTTTTTTTTCCTGATGATTCACTGTTATCAGTTGTATTCACATTACAACCAGCCTCAAAAAGAAATACCCAAAACCAAAAAACCAACCCCCCCGCCACACACCCAACAACAAAAAACCCATAGCACAAAAGCGCTAAGAAATAGGATCTTTCCTACTGCTAAATGCTGCTAATAAGCTATGTAAGAAGAGAATCACATAAGATAACTGTGCCTGTGTTCATTCACGTTTGAGTAGTAACGTAGCTAAGCCTCTAGATCTGGAACTTTAGAGCACATCCAAAGATGCTGAATCTCCAAGGTATGAAACAAAATGGTCGCCACCAATTCAACTTCTCTTTTTACTACTTCTAAATGAAACAGCATCTCTGAAGAAAAAATGTTTAAATTTTCAGTATAGTCTTTCCTGCTCAATGCAGCAGGATCTACAATAATTATTTTTTTTCCTAGTTCAAGCTATCAGCACAAATACTTCTACTAAGAGACAAGTGCAAGGCCCTCTTACCACAGCATAACCCTACCATGACTTGTGGTTATTTGTCCCATGTAACAGAACTGTCTGCCACCCTTATACCCAGCGCTCCATTAATTCCAGCCTGCACAGCAGCAGGCAGTTTGATATGACCACAGCCCTATGCTCTAGACATGTTTCTATACAAACTCAACATCCACAACTTTTAAGTGTCAGTCACTAGATGATTCACAATTTCCCCCTCAATTCCCAGTCCCAAGACTCCTACCACTAGCACTGATCTTTCCATTTTGTGGTCAAAACATGTAATTCTTTCTCCCATTTGCCACCCCCACCCCAAGAGGTTTGTTCATTCTTGTTTTGTGGGGTTTTTTTGGTTTTTTTTTTTAAACCAATGTAGGAGCCCCAGGGTTATTATTTAGAGGAAGTGAGACCCAAGCATGAAAGTGTGATGCTGTGCCCCTGTGTATCTGTGACACAACCCAGCATTACATGAGTGGCTGGCCAGCCTGTACTGGACAAGAACAGCCCTAGCTTTTTACCAACTTTTAGCTGCAAGGCCAGCATGAAAGAACAGCAGACAGCATTTCCAAAAGCATGCAAGAGCTGCATGAAGAAGCCATGAGAACAACCTCGTTTATGCCAGCAGAAGTCAGTGGGTGACTCTCTTGCCAAATGTTTCATCTGTGCTGCAGATGGGTTTCCAAGCCAGCTACGCTCCCTCACCCTTAAAGCACCTCTACAGCTAGGTACACTCGTTTTGTCCTTTCTGACTCCGTTGTCCCATCCAGCAAATGATGATGGAATGTACAGCATATGCTACTTCATCAGCCTGTGGAGCAACACTTCAATGCTAATTTTGCAAGTTACATTTAATAGGTAAGGAAGACAAAAATCCTTCTCTTGAGATCTTAAGAGACCTAGTGCCCAACAACTCACAGGCAAGTCTGGGAAGAAGCAAGTAACATTAATGTGTACTAGTCTAAGGGAATATACTGATGGTAATGAAAAGTTTATTCATAAGCAAGCTTGGAGGTTTATTTACATATTTCACTTTTAAATAAAACCAAACACCCATCAGCCTACTGGCATGGTCACTCCTCAAACTGTAAATTAACACAACTGCACACAAATTTATTCTCACTTCACCAGCAGTGTGATGAAAGGTAGATAACGTATATAAACAAAACTTTTAGATGAGAGTAAGATGAGGATTTTACCAGTAGAGTAACTGGGGACAGCTGCCACTCTGCTTGTTCACTGCTTTCTTATTTCCTCTCTCAGTTACAGGCCAATTTTGTGTGATCTTCTGACAGGCTTATGCAACTCAACTCTCTACTTACAGCTACAATGGCACAAAAGCAAGCGGCACAAATATCAAAATCAGTCTGCAGCACTGCCACCCAGCAATCAAGACCCTCCACATAACCCTCTGCTCCAGCACAGAGCTCCTGAGAAATGACTCAAGAGTTTGCTTGGAAAATATGTACATATATACACACGCATGTGTATATAGTGACAGGCACACGACTTCGACTTGTGTCCAAAATGGCAATATCCTCCTCAGGATATGTATCTTCTCAGCTCAGGATTCAGGCAACACTTAATAAAAACAAAAACAAAAAATAAAAACCACAAAACCCACAAACAAAAACCCACACAAACAAACCACAAAGTAAAAGCAAAACAAAACACCAAACCCCAAAACTAGGGGAAAAAAAACAGAAGGGTAAGCAAGCACACATGTGCTTCAAGTCTGTATCCACCCCGAACACAGCACCTATGTATTTCTACCATCACAAGTGAAACATCAGGTAGCAAATTAAATCCCAGCAGTGTGAACTGCTTCAGGGACACAGGGCTGGGGAGAGAAAGACACCCTAGTCCCACTACTCTCCCATGTATAATGGGAACATCAACTCCTCTACTTCACAACAGCTTACCTGAAAGTTGACAAAAATCTAAGTACAGCTCTAATTGGCTTTTTAAAAACAGTTCACAGGCAAAAATTCTAAACCAGAAAATTTTTATTTTCAAAATTAAAAACTTTGTACAGAACATTGTAGATCTGAGTAAATCTAAATACAGCAATCTGTGATATGACGCAAAGGTTTGCTTTTAGCAGTCCTTTCACACTCCA
This sequence comes from Heliornis fulica, assembly GCA_013399135.1. Classification (NCBI taxonomy): domain Eukaryota; kingdom Metazoa; phylum Chordata; class Aves; order Gruiformes; family Heliornithidae; genus Heliornis; species Heliornis fulica. The sequence goes on along the minus strand of VXBZ01000400.1, from coordinate 1,376,105 downwards.
ATCAGAAGGCAAGCCCAGCAATTAGGAGAAAAAAATAAAATAAAAAACTGCTCTTATCTGTCAGAACATGTACTTCTAGAGTTCCTTCTTCACAAAGTGTACCTAGAGGGTAGAGCGCTCTCCACCTCAGATTGCACAGCTATTCATGCTATAAACACAAAGAGAGGACAGGAGATTTTCAACAGGACAGATTATTTATGAAGCAGAACTGCAAGTCTGAGACATAAATATCTTTTGTTTCTCAATTCCCCTCTCCTCCACTCCCACACACACTGATGTAATTCACAGAAAGGTATAAACTGTGGTTCATTATGTATACACACAGTGCAAACACTGTGCAAGCAGAGAAGTCGAACCCCATGTTTTGTTCTAGTGCTCAATAAAAGCAAGTCAATTCTTCTACCATTCAACTGTACATTATTTATAATATTGCATTCTAAACCTTATACAAAGCTCAAACAGTAGTTTCCATAACCAAAACATTTATAACCTTTGTGGTTCTCTGGATGCGATTTTCATGGCACCTTCTTTTCTACAGCAATGAGTACACAAGACCTCATCCATGCAGCACATTAGAATTCTTCAACTCCTTTTTGCCACACTGATGCTTCATTAACAGCATCATGCAAAATATCCTTCTACAATCATGCAGAGCCAAATACAGAAATACAGCTGGACTGTTGAGGAGACCACAGCACTAACCACATTTCTAAGTGCTCACAAGCTGTATGCAACCCATTACATCTATTTATTTATTTTTAAAAGCCTTTTTGATGAGGTAGACGTTATTCCTCATCTGTTACTACAACCAGGGTGTCTCTCAAAAACATTAGCTATTTATGTTTATGCTGCTCTATGCAACTGGAAACATAATACACTTCAAGCTGGACTGCAGCTTAGGAAGCCCTTGCTTTTCAATACTGGGGTTTTTTTTAGAGTTAAAGAAAATTTCAGGCTTCTGATTCCAGTGCTTATTTGTCATTGCACCTTTGCCTGGTAATTAAATTCAGCAAGTTAACATTTTTTATCCACTTGTAGTTGACCAACAGCCATGTGAGCCACTACCCCTTTGTATAACCAAGTTCTGAACTGGAGACATTCCTCCTCCCCAGGACCAGCACCAGTTCTGCAAAGCAGCAGTTCTGCAGTTGTAACTGAAGCCTGGGACACCACAAAAACAGTAATTTAACAAAAGGTACATTCTGGTTTAGACAGTGGTCACTCCACAATGCATACAGGTACATTCAGATGACCGTCATCACTAGGTAATGCTAGCACTGTGGCAACTTTCAGCAGTGGCCTCCTCATCCAAAGTACAAAGTGCCAACCCAAACAGCTTCTGCTGCATTAAGACACGCAGAGAATCTCTTTAAATGGCCAATGGGCACTTTGAGTACTCTATTAAACCAAGTATTAGTGCTTGAAGATTGCTCAGCTGCAACTTTTAGGGCTTCTTTTTTGAACTTCAGAACACTGTTGTTTTAGAGAACTTTTAGCTTCTATGTCATCATTTATATTCAGTAAGAGTCTATATTGCAGCAGAGGTTGGTCTGGAGTTAAGCATGTACCTTTCCCCATTTAACAGTGCCCTATATTTTCAGAACATCTATATCTTTTTGTGATCAACTTCAAAGCAACAATAAGCCCGCAACACAGATCACTGCATGAATGAAACCCCAATGGCTTAAAGCCCTACCTCCTCTCAGGGATAAAAATCGTTACTGACATGTAAGCAAGTATGGATGCTATCTGATTTGCAAAGCTGTTTAAAAGTAAAACAACGTCCCGTGGGCAAAGAGCTTCATTAAACAACTCTCTTGAGTACAGTACGCACTGAGAAGTTAAAGTTCCTTATCCTTTTTTACCCGAAAGGGGAGGGAAGAAGGCACTGGCTTTGTAATCTCATTTGATTAAACAATTTACTGTAAGCAATAATGTGACATTGCTGAATGAGTATGTAATGCAAAGGCAGTCACAACTTCAGTCTTCCATTCCAAGTTCTTGTTTCAGACTGAAAGACAAGTAGAAACACCAGTTAGTTTGTAGCAAAATACTGTTTGGAAACTCTTTAGACAAATTAGGGGAAGCCCTGACAATAAACACAGCTGAAGTTGAAAGCCAAAATACAGAGTGGATGTGCCACTTGTTTGGGTTAAGAACCAACATGTCAGAAAAATCATAAGGGAAAATTTCAGATTACAAAGGCAACATGGACAGATCTTGAGATTTATCTGACTGACAAATTGGGATGTGTAGAATTCTCCTCTCCCAGTTTTGAGCTGCTTACCCCACTTAAAGCAGAGCTATACCTGACAGTGGCATGCTTACCTTTTCAAGTAGGCATGGACATTGTCGTAGCCATGGTACTTGGCCAGATAGACCAGGACTCCTGTAGCACATCGGCCATCGCGCTGTCTGCAGAAGCTACAGTTGCAGATTCCACGACATGGTGGGCACCTCCAGGTCTATAAAAAACAGAAAACAAGTCTTTAGCTGAACTAGAGTGACTAACACGATTCACACCCGCAGATTAAGAGGACCCTGATTCACAGTATGTTCTGCAGTGAACATCAGTGGTGCAGAAATTAACCGTGTGAGGGTAAATTTCTGCAGTCTGTGAGGGATTAAACTCTCCTCTGCCTGCGCCGCACATGAGCAGAGTAGAAAGCTACTTGTGCCTAACTCCTGCACCACTTCCACAGCCCACAACAGCAGCAGTCCTTAAAAAATACAGTCCCTTTCCAGAGGGCATTGAGCACTGATGCAAGGCAAAGAGAACACTACTCCAATACTCAGGTAAGAGAATATTTTGGCAGCTGCTGTGCTCCTCTGCAAACAAAGCTACAGAAGCAGTAACTACAGCAAGTTCTAGACAAGACACATTTCTGTGTGTCAGTTTGACTCGAACCAGGACTGCATGATGTACACTGCACTGTAAGCAGTTCCCCTGCTACGACTCTTTCACTCCAAGTAACCAAGGCACCTCTCTGCTCAAGAACAGCAACACCAACATTCAAAACTGTCTTACCGGATCCAGCAGCGCAGTTCTGACATCTTCCCCATACCTATTGCGGAGGCATGGTCCACAGAATTGGCCTCGTACTCCTACGCAATCAGGGTTACGACAATTTGTCTTCGTGTCTATGGTTTTTTGGCGACACTGATGACAGGTGGATCCCTATAACACAGGGAAAGTAATTCAGAAAACAAGATATTAAAGGTGGCCTGTTAGTTAGGGAAACAGAACACTTAACAAGCACTCTCTTTGGCAGCCAACAGTGCTTATCCTGAAACAGAAAGCCACCTTGCAAGTTCAAACCAAGACTTTTAACATTGCATTTTCAATGCCTGTTAATCGCTTTCCTCAACTGGTATCACCTAGGTACTACTGTAGTTCCAGGGTAAAAGAGAGCTAACTGACCCAGTAAAGCCCATTCTATAAAGTTAGGGTAAGTTAAGAGATGACATTTCAAGATCTCAGGCATAGTTCTTCCAAAAATCATATCCTTCCTCTCACAACAAGTCTCTTCTATTTGATGCTAAACATCAAACAGAGTAACAAGAAAACAACTCAACCAAGTATGCTTTTCACAAAGTTGGAAAATACTTACCATGGCCCTGTTATAGACTTTCTCTCTTGCAGACCCACAAATATTACTCAGCTCTTCCTCTGTGATCTCCTCAACTGGGCGCACAACATGTTGAAAAGCCATGGCACCACGGTGACCCCTCCTGGGAGATCGGGCTTCATGCTGAATAGCAAAGATACAATACTTTTAGTATTAGTTTCAGCAAAACCTCTACATAAACAAGGTGGGTATCTTCAAAGCAGTGCTCAAGTCTCAAATACCCATTATATATTTAAACAAGAAATAATAGGTCTTTGCAAAGACACATGATACAGATGCAGCTTTAGCACCTTCACTTGATCTGTCACCTTCTGAGTGCAGAAATGCTACTAGATCTTATTTAATTGGTGCCAGAGAGCAAGAGGAAGTGATTTTTCAAGGATAGGACATGGGAAAAATGGAGAACACATACAAGATGTTATTTTCTGTACTTCCTCACAGGTCATGGCATACACATCTTGATGAACTCTACATGAACTCCTCTGTATGAATTGAGATTTTATTGACAGGACAGAAAACCACCTTCATGATCAACCTGCAACAGGAGAACTAGAGCCTCAACATACCTCTGTGTATTCATCAGACATCTTTCTCCTTCTCACTAGTATGTACGGGTCATCATCTTCCTCTTCTGGCAAAGGAGTAGGAGGACCTTCAGTTAGGGACCTGGATCTTGTATGAGGCCTAGAACTTCGGTCTGGGTTCCTCCTCAAAGCACTTCTGGGCAAGGAATGTTTTGGAAGACGCTTTGGTCCCTGCTAAATTCAAAAAACCCTTCATGAAACAGGTGAAAACTCAAACAGCTACAGTCCCTACTATGAATTTCTCCCCCAAAAGACATGCTTTTCTTCTATCTTTCCCAAAGATGAAGTCTCCTCCTGCCCCAATCAGAAAACACAAGGTAAAAACATCCAAGGCAAATTCATGTTGGACGTTCTGCTGACTGCAGAAAAAAAAGTCAAAAGCACATTTATGTCCATACAGGCCTAAGATACAGCAATTCCCCCATGCAGCAGCAGAGCTCAAGTCTACGTGGAGTTTAAGCATTTTCACACCACTTACAAGTCAGCAGCGAAACTCATCCTACTACCAATTCACAACCCAGCCTTCTTAAGGGACCAATTTAGGCGCAACACCAGGTTCTTTTCAAGGCTCCCAACTCACAGAATATTCAGGCTTGAGCTTCAAAGTCTAAGTTGTCCTCTCTTATTTCCAGCCTTTGTATAAATACATATTTACACAGCACCTTGTTTAGTTTTATTGGCCTGTGGAGACACCTCACCTTTACAAATTAATCTGTTCTGCTTTATACAATGGCAAATCAAAAGGTAATTGCATAACAAGGATGACTGTTTTAGGAAGCAATAAAACTGAACTGTGATATAAATGATTTATTTAGCTTTTTGATGGAAAGTCATCTTTTGTAATGTCAGAATCTGACTCTCAGAAATCTGAAGGCAAGGTTTATACTTACACGACTGACAGCTGGCAGTGATTTTCTTCCACCAAAGATACCAGAAACATTCTGCAACTCAGCCATTAGTTTTGCAAGCTAACAAGAAGAAGAAAAAGGAAGCAGAGCCTTAAATGGGGTGTTTATGTACTATTACAGTCTATTAGATTAGGGCAATTGGCTAGAAGTCCAATTACTTATACGAAATGCAGTCACTCCAAGTTTTCACTTTTATGTCTTATTTATGTTCTAGTAGCTGCAAGCAATTTGAAAACATTTAAACTTATTATGTTAAAGCTCTAATCTTTAGGCTTGCAGCCCATGGGTTTTCACATGCCAGTGGACATAAACATTAAGAATTTAAATAGCGTTATAAAATAATAAGTAGAAATTAAAGAAATACTGTTTAAAATAATAATGTATGTATTTAAATATTAGGAGTGTAAAATCCTCTTAATGCATTCACATAACTCCCATTTGTGTTAACTTGATGACCAAAGACGTCCTTGACAAGTCAAGGACAGGTGGAGGGGAGGTGGGAAGGAGGGGCAGACCCAGGGTGACATCAAGTACTTGCCATTGCTTTGTTTTCCTTTATGTTTAAAGCTCTTTTTTCTAAAAACACAGCTCCTTTTTCTTCAGAGTCAGAGTCTGAATCTGGAGCAGGCATCAGCTTTTCAGGAAGAGGTTCCATTTCACGCTTCCTCCTCTCTGATCTCCGAGGTGGAAACTTCATGGCTACTTTTAGAGGAACAGGGCATTTCTGCCGTCTCTGGGCTACCTCGCTCCCAGCACTTGCATCATTCCCCTCCGTATCTGATTCCAATTTCTGTTAACAAACCAGAATGAAAACATAAATCCCAGTGAGTTGCTCTGCAATTTATAAATACAGATTAAAAAAATTTCTGGCATGGTCAAAGAGGCTATCTAGATGTTTAAATCTCCAGTCCTAGTACTCTAGTATATTTTAACAGAGAGAAGAGAGCAGGAGAAGAGGAGGCATGAGGATAAAAAAAAACTCTGGGAGAGCCACACTATATTGCTGCAACACATCAGGGAATTAAAAAGAAAAAAAAACAGCAAAGCTTAATTTCAGTTACAGCGGTCTTAGCTGTCACTTGCAGGACTAATAGCAGTGATAATTTGGGTGAGAAAAAGTTGCCAGTCAAGACCTCAGTTTTGAAACACATTGTATTTGGTTCTAAAAGAAAAAAAAAAGCCACAACAAAGTTCCCTGCACAGAGTCAAACCCAAGTTTCTAAGTTGTCAAGAACAGCCATCTCACAGTATCAACCATACCAAGTGAAAACAACCTTCTAAAACCAGCCAATGAAATAATTTTGAATAAGCCTCCCATATTTTCTTTTCTTCGAATTCTGATGCCTTGTTTACAACTTCTGCAAGAGCCAAAGCTTCAATGAGGACAAAAATATTTTTTTTTTTAGTTAAAAACTCACTAAGCAGTAAGCTTTCACTTTTAGGTTTAGTCTCTATAGCCTTAGTTTGGTCATAGGTAACAGTGTTCCTGCTTCATGTGCCAGACCATCAGCCTCAGCACTCCTTATTTACACTGGGTTTCTATTAAATCAAGTATGCGGTTCTGGTTGTCCATTACATGTAGCTATCAATTACTTGTTCTTACACATCTATTCCAGCTTTCTCTCACAGTAAGTCTCTCTACTGTCATGTTATTCAGCTCAGACACATCTTCTTCCATACATTATTCTTCTCCAGTCATGTTCTGAAGTTACATGGTACTACTTCTGTCTTTTCTACTAAACACCAACAGTTGGTCTTCTTAAACTGCCTCTGCACTAACATCAAGGAAAAGCAAGAAGGCAGATTTCACCACTTGTCACCATTTCACTAGTTTTAAGGTGATACAGCATTTCCTGCCATGCTGCCCATGTGCAGTTCTGACTACATGTCAGTATACATAGAAATTTCTCAGGTTTGCTGGAGTCCATGGGCTAACATAACATTTCATATTAAGGAAACCAGAAATGTCAGAATCTAACAGAGTAACATCCAACAAGGACAGTTTTATGAGGTATTATATTTCAAAATCCATACAATAGTTTTTAATTCTGAACTTAGAGCTCAGCATCTTGAGGGTTTTTTGTGGAGAGGAAAAAAAAAGAAAATTAAATTATGGATACTTACAGCTGCACATTAAATAACATGATGCTTCTTTCTGACAAGATTTGACTTTCAAGCTGAAGCTGAAAATTATTTTTCAATTAAGAATGTGTAAGAATTTAAAACTGCAAACTAGAAATTAACTATCTTACCAATCCATCTTGAATCTCATTTTCTGAAAAGCCACAGAAGGATTCATCATCGGAGGCTTCATGAAAAATTTTTGCCAGTTGTCTAACATCCGACCTAAGCTTGCGTTTCTATGAAAAATAAAATACCCTTTAACTGAAGTTGCACGGAAAATTATTCAAATTTACAAGTACAGTGTAAGCAAATAGCTTTTTTTAATAAAGAAAAAAACATAAAAAACAGTTAAGGCATTTAACAAGGGATTTCAGAACTGTAGTGGCAAATTATCAAGCATGTTAGGTTAGGTGACATTTCAAAGGCTAGAATAAATAGCTAATCTGTTTCAAACAATTACCACCTAGAAACTCAAGTGAAGAGTGAAATGAAATTACAGCATATAGCATAGATTTATAACTACTACACAAAAACATAAACAGAGCAAGCAGTTTTATTCGTGCACAAAATATTTACTAGCTCCATCAGCTTTACATTTTTGCTAACTTCACTGGCACTATTCATGCAGTTTTATTTGTTCTTGTGCTGTACTCACTGTGTTTGCAAAATTATCAGAACCAAAACTGTCACAACTGTCATCAGATGATGAGGAAGTTTCCATGGGAATCAGCTTCGTGTTTCGGAATGCTGTGAAGTTTCTCCTTCCCAAACAACCTCGGCGCTGCAAGAGGGCCACACCACCATTAGTAAGAGACTTGTAGCATACTAGCTTTTACGAACATCCTTAAATTAAAATTTAGGAGACTTGAACATTTCAGGATGTTTATCAGTTTTAAGTGCAAGTCAGAATAATTTTCATCACCTTTGAAATAAGAAATGGGTACAGTTTCTGCTCTGATACAGTTCTGACCATTGCTATAGATGAGTTTTGTTCAGTATTTAGAAATACTTCTTTTATGCCAACAGCCAAAAAAAAACCCTCAGTACTTCCCCACTCATTACAGACAATGCTGAGGAAAAAAAGTACAGGTGGTACTTAGAAATCTGCTTTATTTGTTCCTTTTAGTCTGCAGCAAACAGCAAGTACACAGCAGTCGCTGAATGAGGGACCAAGAATCACATCCACTAAGAAGAGGAGCTTTGAAACAAGTGTTCTAAACACAGCACCTCGCCGTTCTGTTAATTTTACTACCAGTTTGAAATACTTTTTTTGGTGGTTTTCATTCCCCGGGGATGCTCCTACCGACAACCCTCCATCTCACCTCCCCGGCGTGGCAGCGACGCCCCCTCCCCCCAAGGCCGAGCCTGCGGCTCCCTGTCACGCTGTCCAAGGCGAGGTCCTTAGCCATTACCAGTTTACAGCCCAGCCGACCGGATCAAGTAGTTTATGAAATGCGGTTTAAACAGCAACTAGCCGGGTGGATTTGAAGACCTCCGCCTGCTCCCCAGCTGGTGGCCGTGAGGCCTGCCCTCGCCTCGGCGTTGCGGGTGCCGAAAAACACAAAACCTCCCGGCTCAGCCTGGCTCGCATGCGGCCCGGGACACAAAAGGGGCCGTCGCCTGTCGCGGCTGAGAGAGTGCGCAGCCACAAAAACCCCGCCGCGGCACCCGGCCGGCGCCGCGAAGCCCCGACCGGGAGACCCGCCACTGCGTCAGTACGTGAAAGCGCCTTCCCCCCTCGGGAGGGGCCGCGGGCAGCTCTCCCCGCCTCTCACTAAGATGGTGCGGCCCCCCCACCCACCCGACGGGGCCGCCCGCTTCAGCGCCCCACAGCGACCCCCTCCGCCCCGCTCCCCCGGACGCTGCGTCCCCCGCTGCCGGGAGGCGAGGTTCCTTCCCGCCGCGGCAGCCCCCGCTCTTACGGGGGAGAGGCAGAAGGAAGAGGTGCTGCAAGGCTGGCGCCGTGCCAGCTGCTCCTCGCTGCAGCCGCCGCCAACTGCGGCTCCCTATCCCAGCCAGGCGAAGAGGGTACCGCCGTGCGCAGCGCACAGGCAGCCCTAGCACCGCCGCGGGCAGAAAACCCGGGGCTGCCGGTCCGCGTGGCTAGGCTGCCGGCCGCATGGCGGGCCTGCCCCCCCTCCCCACCTCGCCGTGTTCCCCCTGAGGCGTCCGGCGAGCCTCAGCCTAAATAAAGACTCGCCTCACCTCGCCCGACCCCGCCAGCCTCCCCACAGCTCGGCTTGCCCCAGCCACGAGACCCCACAGGGCCCGGGCAGCCATCTACCGTTACCTCGCCCCTCCACCCCCTCACATCCCCAACCTGGGAGCTGCCACCGGCAACGACCCACAGCCGTGCGGCACCCCTGGAAACCTCATACCCGCGAGCCCGGCGGGCAGTACCACGCCGCGGGCAGCGCTCACCTGCCGACGCGAAAGACCCATGCCGGCGGCAGGACGAACAGCGCGCAACTGAAGACTCGCGCCAAATCAGCAAGGACCACGGGGGGCGGGGCCCGGCGGCGCTTTTCCCGCGTTCGTCCCCGCGTCCTGGCAGATACAGCTGACACCCCCTTGGGATCTGGCAGCTGGTGTTGCCACCCGCGCCCGTTTACCCACCCCTACTGGAGAGAGATACAGCTTTCCCGGGACACCCACGGAGCAGCTAGTGCGGGGGGCTCGGTTTATTTTTTCTATTCGCCGTGCGGCGTTTGTGGAGCTGCAAGGGCCTGGCTCTGTGGCGCGAAAAGCTCTCGGTCGGATCACCGCGGGGTTCGCGCNGGGGTGGGTGTGGCTGCGCGCGCGGGAGCTGCAACATACACCCACCCACCCACACCCCCATAGTGTTGTAACTCCCTTTTTAAACGTTTGTAATGCTATGTGGGCTTGTTTCTGCCGCTCTGAAATCAACCACACACACACACAAATCTGTCAGAGGGGGTTTCTCCCCGAAGAAGGTCAGGGGGCTGTGTCCTGGCTGCCCCCGAGTCTGAGGTGGCCTCCCCGGGCACCCTGCAGAGCCCGGGGCCGCAGTGGCTCAGTGTTCAGCAGTGCCTGCCAAGCGGGTTGGGCAAAGTGCACCTAACTAACATCCACCCACGGCACACACAATCCACTGTGTCGCCCAGCAAAATGAGGAGGTTTGCCAGTGCACCATGTGCACGGTGACCTCGTGGGTGATATCTGTTGTCTCTGCAACGGGATTTTACAAAAAAATTGTCTGGGTTGCTCTTTTCAATCAAAATATAACTTGAAGACAGGCCATAAAAAATAGATCATCAGTCATTGTAAACCATCTTATGTAATGTTTGCAATATCACATTAAATACAGTGATTAAACACAGCCGAATGACCTGTGTTTGTCAGCAATATTAATGAGAGGAGTCCTGAAAAAGTTGGCTGGAATTTGTGGCTCCAGTGTTTACTATAATCCTCCATTTAACTTGTGGTTTGAGCAGGGCTTAATAGCAGTGCAACTGTAGCTGCTCAGCATTTCCAGGTGCTCTCCCAACATCAGGCAAGTCCCTGTTGCAATTGCCATGAAGGAAGGAGTCCCTGTGCTCATGCAGCCTACACACAAACTTGCGCCTGTGTAAAGCAAACCCCAAATCATCCCTGAGCCAAAGCCTGTAAATAGGCTACAGCACAATAGAATACAAGGGCCCTCACGGAGCTTTTCTGTTTTCTGTGGGCATTATTCTTCCTGTGCATGCTGCTATCTGTCATGTGAAAGAATCTCCATTTTAAATAAGCCTGTAATTACATACTTACCTGCACTGCTGGCTTCTCAGTGCACATACAAAAGCAGATGAACTAAGCCCAGTTCTCCGGAGACCAAACCACACTCGATTCCTCTAAATCCGCATTAGTGGAGGATTGCCACCCAGATGGTTTCCAGCTAAGACAGCTCAGTTGAGAAGGGAGGTGTTTCTGGAATCTTTAATGTACTTTTACTTCTTTCAGAAGAAAAATATCTACAGTTACTAGTTTGCTTACATGGAAGAAGAGATACAGTTTCTCAAATATAACAGCCTTTAACATCCTGAATCATGATTATCAGGGCTTTACTAGAAAAGCGGCCCACCTTTACAGCTTTTAAAAGCATCATATGAAATATTATGGAGTACTGGTGGGGCTAGCTGAATCCACACTTCAGACTGCAGATAATTTTCAATCAAATGCTTGATGAAATGAGCATTCTTCAAACAACATGTGTCAAATGGCTTTAAAATTAATAGGCTAGAGCAGGAATTTTGTGGAGAAACTGACAGGACATTTTGTGAACTGTATTTTCAGCTGCTTTTTTTAAAAAAATATGTGAAAAAAGATTTTTTTTTAAACTGTTCATGCCAATTCACATAATTTTCAGAGGACTGGGGAGAAGGAGGGCAGGAGAGAAATGGGAAGTATGTGAAGAGCAGAGGCTTCCCTTCCTACAGTATAGTGCAGAGTACCGGAAAATGAAGGCCTGTAACTCTGGAGATGGCTCTTGTGACCTCCTGTGACAACTGCATCTAAAAGATTAAAACCATCTGTGTTTGCTTCTCTCCTGGGAGAGGACAGTTCAGGCGGGGGGTATAAGATATTGAGGAAGCTAACCTCTCGGGCAGGGGGAGAGAGAAGAGATTGAAGACTAAAGCAGTTGATGGGTTGTGCTCCTTCCCCTCTACCCAAGACAAGGATGCCTTCATGGCAAGCATTATGACTTCACCTTTTGGTGAAGAATACCCAGCACTTTGCTGGCATTATAATAATGTATTGGTGCTACTGTACTAAGTACATTTGTCAATGGCAATTCTGAATTCTTTGTCACTTTAATAAACTTTCTGTTTCAACTTTGTGAAACTGTCTCAGTGAAAGTCCTTTGAGGGGTAGGAGGAGGCTCTGACAGGCAGACTGACTCTGGTCCACAGCTTTGTATATAATCCTTCAGACATAAACCATTGACTAAGTCTGGGACTAGGCCTGGGCCTAGCAGTACCTAGGCTCCTCTCTGAGAAGGGGTTTAGAAAGCAAAGGGATCCTTTCTGAACCTTGTGACTCAACGGGAGGGACCTCCCTCAGCCCCACATCAGACTCCCACCCTTTTTGCGAAACCTGCACCACTATCATTCCCAATGTTTTGGGAATGGCCGTACCCTGCAGGGCCCAGTTACCCTCAGCAAATGGGCAGAACAAGCTTAGCAATCATGATGGAACAAGTTTCTCAATGTTTGTCAATGACAAACTGTCCAGTGCTATCCTCAAGACTCATGTGTCACATTATCTGGAGTATTTTATCAGGTGATTCCAATAAAAGTCTCTTTCCTTGAAATGAGTTGTCAGGACATCATAGCAGCCCTTGGAAGAACTGCTAAGGGAATTGGCTGAAATTACACAGGGATGTGTGGTAGATCATGCATGCAACACTTCCCGCATCCATCTGGGGGAATCAAAGTTGTTTACATATTAGGAGCTTCAAGCAGTAGCAAGAACATGAACCTCCAACAATAGCTCCATTGTCAGAAACAGTAAATGTGACCTTTGTGCTCCCAGGATGAAGGGCAAGCACTCTCCTTGTTATCACCCTACAGATTTCGGCTGTTGGCATTGCAACACAGCTTTTCTCTTTGGAGGCAGGACTCCCACTGCCCTGTCCCTGGCTCTCCTGCACACTTTCTATCTTAAATATGGACAGCACACTGCATGCAATAGTTTACTCTTTTTTTTTTTTTTTTTAAATTGGGAAATACACTTCTACCTGCCTAAAATAGCATGTGGATATATTAATTAATGTTTGTATGACACTAGCAATTATTGTGATGGGATTTGCACAGTGACACAGATTTACAGATGCACAGATTTCAGTGGAAATGAAGAGTTTGGGTTCTCACAGCTGCAGAGTACCTGTAACACAATGCAATAGCATGTATCTTAGCTCCACAGAAAAGAATAAGATTGCAGCCACTAATGACAGTAATTAAAAATTTATGTAAAAGCTGTCCAATCACCTCTTCATCTGAGCAAATTATAGTGTGTTATTGAAACTGTTAGTGCAATAAAATGAACCTAAAAACATTGTGCATTAAAATAATCAGACATTGACTTATAATGTAAATTGTAAAACAGTAACCTGTAACACACACTAATTGTTTTTATCTCTTGAAAGGTGTATTTCCGTTAAAGATCTGATCAGGAATATGTATTTGCTTGCATGTTAGCCTCCAGTGGCTAACTTTGCTATACAAGACCTAAGAAAGTGTATAATCAGGTAACTTGATATTGATTGCAACCCAGAAAGGCCACTTGTTCTTATACAGCAGCAGGATGCAATTTATGGAGATTTAATTATAGTTAGACCTTTACATGTTTACTGGACCTTAATTTTTCTGAAGCTTTTTTTTACTGTAAATAGTTTGATATTATGCTCTGATAAGTAGAACCAAAATTTGTAAAATAAATGTAAATATTTAGCACATACAATCACTTTATAGCCAAGACCAACTGTATCTACTCCACAAAATACTTCCACCATGCAAATAGTATGTTTTTCATTTTTTTCCTCTCTTCAAGTACAAATGTGTTTTCCCCTTTTAATTTAAGAGGTTTGTATCTCCTTCTGCTTTGCTTTAAGTTCCTTATTAGTAAAGGCTGGGTGCAAATTCATCCTGCGTGTTGAATTGAAGGTGGACATGTCTGATCCTATTCGTTACTATGTTTCTTGGCCACAAACTGGTGAGACCATAAAAATGGAAAGGATAAGAGAAGGGAAACCAAAGAAATAAGCAACACCTAAGGGAGAGAAAAAATGCAGTTCCTAAATGCCACTAGGTACCTATATTCATCATCACACACAGAATATGTCTGAATTGTGGTCAATTTTGATAGAAATTTTAATGATTATTCCAAGTGCATGTCACAGGGAGCCCAGAGCATTGTGATGTACATTATGGAAGTGTGATTATAATGCTCATTTGAGTATCTTGTAACCATTCCACAAAATGCATAGCAAAAAATGTTGATCAAAAAGTAACTGTTGTTGATATGCAGTAGCCAATTTTAAAAGCTCAAGATCCCTGCTCTTTCACTCTTGGGCTTTGATTTATATTTCCCTTTGAAAACACAAAATAGATTAAGCCACATCATAAAGAAATTGCTTACAAAATGCTCTGTAAATGCATAGCTGTGGGAAACAGGCAGCTATCAGAAAATAATAAAAAATGCTTACTGCAGTCTGTTTTTTTGCCCTTTTATATAAGCTTGGCCACTGCCTCTTTGTGAATGTTGATTTTTATCACCTCCACCAGCCTTCAGTGAGATGTGGTTGCTGGGAAAGGATGGGACTGGGGGACAGGCAGCGTCTTAACTCCCTCCCCAAGGACCTCTCTCCTCACAGCTCCCTCAGGAGCAGGGAAGGGTGGGGGAGCAGGTAGAAAGACTCCCCTGGGACTCACTGCTGCCTGCCAGGGGGTCGCCAGGACACACCTCTAGGTTTCAGGCTCACGCTTTGTCACAGGATGCAGGAAATGCCCTCTCTCTGCTGCAGGGAGCCCTCACCTTTCTTGCTAAGGCAGGAAAATAAATGTGTATGTTGAGCCCCAGGTATATTAGGCCACTTCATTCTACATAGCACAGAGTTGGTTGTCTGTCAGCATCTGCAAAATCACCTCCTGAAGTTTCTGGGAGGCACTGACCCTGGGGGCAGGCCGGCAGCAGTGGCCAAAGCAATGTGGTTGGTGGGGGCAGTGTGCTGCTGGGGTGGGGGCTGCAGAGAGGGACTGTGTGTTCTACCCCAGTTCTCAGCTGTCCCAGGCTGCTGCTTCTTCCCAGCACTGTTCCTCTGTCCTCTGAGATGTCAATCTCAAATGCGCTGTATTTACAAGTACTCAAATGTGATCTTGGCAGACTCTTATAAGCGTTATTGCCATAATAGACTTCTCCTCCATAACCTCTAACTTTTTGCAACAAGCTGGCTTGAACTTCTAAGCTTTGGCACTTCATTAGATAAGAAAATTATGTAAAAACCCTTCTATGGTGGACACATACACAGAAAATAATTCTGTCAGATGTAATTTTCAGAGGTAGCACAGCTATTTGGTTCCATTTTAGTGATGTGAGATGTCAGGAGGTCTCTCAGTTTAGGGTTTTTCCACAATTACAAAAGCAACTGCTCGTCTTTCCAAGCCTAAAGTAATAATAATAATAACAATAATTAGGTCAAAGTGCATTCTTTAGCACAATAATAAAATAAAAATTAAAAAGAAGTGCTTATCTTTAATGCATGATCCAGTGTTCTTGGCAGCAAGTTTATAGAAAGTCTTCAGATACTCAGGGTTTGATCCTCAGCAGCATCAGCTGAGCTGGAGAGGAGAACAGTAGTGAAAGGTGCCCCAGCTGGGGGCTGTTGCTCAGAGTGAGGAAAAGAGGGGGGATGCAGAGGGTTTGGCAAGTTCTCCTCCTTAAATCAGCTCAGCAAGTTGCCAAATCAGTATATGGGTGTTTTACATGTGCCCAGGGAGGGTGGCATTGTTGTCAGACATGGCTGATTACTAGAAAATAATCATTGAGAAGAGGTTAAAAAGATCAAAACTGCAGTAGCATATGTGGGGTTTTTTTTAAGTAAATGACGTGCAAACCCACTCATCCCTGTTTCACACTGTTGCCTGTGAGGAAGAAGGTTCTCACGGGTGTTAGCTCAGCCTTGGCAGTACTGGGGGGAAGTGGGAACAGGCACTTACCCTCACAGCTGAACAGGAACAGGGCTTGCTTTTTCTAGCCTTTCACAGAATTAACCAACGAGCGGCACAATACCTGTGAACCCCAGCCCTGAGAACCACTGTTCCTGGAAGCATGGCATTGTTTATCTGCTAGCATGGAATCACTGGGATCTGGGTATAGATGGGAAGACGGAGTGGCCACCCACCCCTGCTGCTGGCAGGTCTCAGCAGCATCAGTGCAGAATGACTAGGTCCCATGGTCATCCTATCCCACCTGGTCAGTATGACCAGACACCACCCCACCCCAAAGAGGTTCAGGGCACTGCAGCAGTTGTGTTCCCCAGCAAAATGGGGTCAGACAGCCACTCCATCTTCCCTCTCCGACCACAACTCTGTTTATCTTCACGAGGAGTGCACACAGGCATAACATTTCAGTATGTGCTTTGAGATCATTATGAGGCCAAAGCAACAACTAGAAATGTTGGAAGAGAAAGATGACAGTGCTGGCCAAATCAAACACTGAGCTGGGTGAAATTCCTGACCTGGCCATAAAAAGTGACTTCTGTGTCTCTGCTGCCCCAGGATGGATTGAAAGTCTATTTGTGTCACCAGGGTTAGCATGACGAACAACCTGGGGGTGTTTATGATTTTATGGCACTTTGGACTGTTCAGTGGGCCACCACTGGGACAGTCATCCTTCTGTGAATTTGCCAAGTCTCTGTGGGAAAAGGATTGTGCGAGGGCTTGACCTGAGAGACAGGCTACTCCTCTCCCCACCCAAGCAGATGCACAGCTACAACACCAGCCCTCTGAGCAGGTCCCCCCCTTCAAGCAGTGCTTTGAGCTCTATTGAGCAAGCTGCATGCCAGCAGTGGCAGCCCCCTCGAGCCCTGGCTGCCTGTGAACAAAAGCAGTCTGTGTTTGCAGGACTGGGCAATGTTTTTGCTCCATGGAATCTCACATTCAAGTGCTGTCCACTATGTTTAGGAGCAGAGTTTCACAGGCACTGGAACCACCAGCTGGTTTGAGCACAGCAGTATGCACAACTCTACATACAGGACACAGCAACCACATGCCCCAAGAGCATTGTCACTTGGCCCCTTCCCTGTGCAGCACCCTGCTGGGCTGGCTGTCCCTCTGTGGAGCAGGTCCCTTAAGGACACTTGCCTCTTACAAGCAGTCCCTCTGACGGCAAGAGCAGGTACCCCAGCGCTGATGGGGAAATGCATTCTTAGGAAGCTAATATCCAGCTCTGGGACAGCTTGCCGAGCTGAAGAAGAAGGATTGCTAACCTCGGTGTTACGTGCCTGCTCTCCATCCTTTTTTTCTTCTTTAAAGAGATCCTTAGATCTATAGGAAAGGCAAAAAACCAAAAACAAACCCCAACAACTTTAAAAATCCTGACCCATCCATTTTGTTGTCAGAAAATGAAAGTCTTAGCATCATTTTTGCTCTTGCCATGAGAAAATCATCTGCAGGAGGAAGCCTGTAAGGTTTCTGAAAACCAAGGACTGTNCCTCCCTCCCTCCCTCCCTCCCATCCCACCATAAGGAGTTAAATCTTGGAGAGAGATGCTGCTGTGCTCCCTGAAACCTTTCTGCCAATGTCAGGATCCAGAGGGAGCTGGGCAACCCTTGTGATTCCCACAAGATCCAGAATAAAATGTTGCTGAACACACCGAGTCTGTGTAAGTTTTGACAGAGTCTTGCACTTTAAATAATTAAAAAAATATATAAACTTTTATCTCATTTTGCAAAGATTCTCCCACTGGATGCAAATACTCACTCACTTTGGACATCCAGTTCTGAATTTTCCTTCATGTGTTTCCTGTTATTTTTCATCATCCGTTCCAGCAGCCAACCCAGATCTGACTTCCTAGATTTGGAGCATTTCAAACTGTGGCAAAGGAAAATGCAGGAATGCTGGTACCTTTTGAGGATTTAGAAAACAACACCAGCGAATGAAGACCAAGAAAAAGGGGAGCCAGGAAAACAAGGGGCAGCAGTATTATTTTGTGTGGCTTNATCTTGGGAAACTTAACTTTTTTCCTTTTTAATTGTGTGAAATCAACTTGGAGTGAAAAGGCCAAGAAGAAACTTTCTGATGACAAGTGAGTCTACAGCTGTGTCTTTGTTCTCAGTGGAGCTAAAGACCACGTTAATCAGAAACTTTGCTGACCTTGTCTTTACTACCTGAAGACTGAAAGACAAAAGCAACACAGNAAATAATTAAAAAAATATATAAACTTTTATCTCATTTTGCAAAGATTCTCCCACTGGATGCAAATACTCACTCACTTTGGACATCCAGTTCTGAATTTTCCTTCATGTGTTTCCTGTTATTTTTCATCATCCGTTCCAGCAGCCAACCCAGATCTGACTTCCTAGATTTGGAGCATTTCAAACTGTGGCAAAGGAAAATGCAGGAATGCTGGTACCTTTTGAGGATTTAGAAAACAACACCAGCGAATGAAGACCAAGAAAAAGGGGAGCCAGGAAAACAAGGGGCAGCAGTATTATTTTGTGTGGCTTGCAGAGTCGGCTGGGGAGGGTGGGTGTAGCACTACCATGGATGGATGGATGGATGGATGGATGGATGGATGGATGGATGGATGGATGGATGTGTGTCCAGCTCCTGGTGTGCCAGTGTGGACACAGTGGTACTTAAATACGATTGGTTTTAACAGACCTGCAAGAAAAGTCTAAGAAAACATGGCATGGCTCCTTTCCAAAGAGGTGAGGTGTAGTTGCCCATGATGGTCTGCTGTTCCACATGGCTGTGCATGGTCTTCGAGCCATTGGTGGCTGTGTAGTAGTAAAGTATGGAAATAAATTGCTCAGCTTCATAAAGTACTGGGGAGTGAAAAGTTAAGCACATTTTAACTTGTAATTAATTATTATAAAGATAGGGAGTATTGACATTAAGAACGACAAAAATGAGAGAGAAAACTATCTTGCTGAGATTTTTTTCTTTTAACCAGTTCCCTCACTGTTGCTTTAACCATCAATGTTGGTGCAGCAAGAGGGTTTCTAATCAGTCACTATTGCATGATTGTTTAATTTTAATATGTGTGATCAATACCATCCACTCCTCCTTTAAATACTAATGGACACTTTAATACAACAGATGTGGATAGACAGTACACTGCAGATTAAAATGTAGGCACAGCATTAAACTGCTTATAAATAGCAGAGGAATCCTGCTGGACATCTTGACAATGAACCTCAGGCAGCTGATAAATCTTGAATCGCCACCACCAGCCCACAGTGTCTGCTCAGTAGGGTCTTGTTTTTGGGCGGGCACAACACACTGCAACCCTGTCACCCTGGAAGACAAAGGTGACCTTCCAAACTCTTGACATTTCTTTCTAGGATTTGTGCAGGCTCAGCTGTGAAACAAGATCTGACTTCTGGAGATACATATCCAAATATTAATAAACACAAGCACATTTCTAGCCATTATGGTTACTGGCTGGTGGATTGTGAATACTGCTGTATCCTCCAGCCTATTTTGGTCCTGGCAAGAAGTTGGGAAGGATCCCCAACGCAGGCAAAATGCCAGCTTGCTGCTAAGTTTTGACTGAGAAGTATTGTCTTCATCTCCTAAATTAGTTGTCAGGTTCAGTAAACCAGGGCCAGAAGCTGGGTTACTAACTAGATTCCAGCCAGCTTGACGCCAGAGGAAAGCAGCAAGGTTTATTGAGCTTCATGTGCAGCCTCATTCACTTCCAAGTAAAACATCTTAGTAATTTTTCTGCTTTTAACTG
>VXBZ01000400.1:1267528-1356056 GCA_013399135.1 Heliornis fulica | reverse complement strand
CTGACCTTGTCTTTACTACCTGAAGACTGAAAGACAAAAGCAACACAGTCTGGTCACATTTAAAAATTCAATTAAAAAATGCCTGCTGCACAGGAATAAACATATCACAGACCTCAGTAGGGTTAGGTGTAACCATGATAAAGGCAATGCTTTTTCCTCCCTGTATTTCTTTTTGCTTCAAAAGAATAAAGCCTAGATTTGTTTCTCCTTCTGATTACAACTGTGTGTGTGACAGAGTGCGCTCAGTGGTGTCAGGGCTTTCAGTAAAGAGCCAGGTGAGAAATTCCTGAGAGGGGCTGGCAAGCTAGATGTGGATAAGTGGAACTGCTGGAGTGGACCTGAAGAAGACTCTCCCTGTGNACCCTGCTCAGAGCTGGACACTGGAGACATCATCTGTGTCATGTCTCTGTCATCTGGAGACAAGGTGAGGGGAATGTAGCGGCACAACTCCTTCCCTAAGGATGAAATGCAGAGCCTTTCGTTATGGCACCTGGTTGTGCCTTACTGATTTTATTATCGAAATATTAAGCAAATCAGTGGACATCCAGTCAGCTGAGAACACAAACAGCCAGAGGGGGGAACAGCGAATGAAATCCCTGGGCGCTGACTGTGACAGGAGGAGGGGCAGCTCTCCTGGCCGCAGCAGCCAGCCAGAGAGGTGGCATCCCAGCTTCAGTGTGGTGAATTAAACAGGAGCAGGCTTGTCTTTGCTAGGTTGAACGTTCAGTTAAGTAAGTGGCAAATTCCTCCCTCAGAACATCCTCCGGCCCCGCCAGCTCCCCCTGGGCTTCTCCTTCCCCGGCTTGCCGGTGATTTGCCTGTGGGGCTTCTTCGCATGCTGCACCTTTATCCACCCGCCCTCGCTGACCCTGCTCTCCCCTTCGCTGCTCCTGAGCTCGCTCTCGCCCTGCGGGGGCATGCCCGGGATGGTCTTGGGCTGCGGGGAGCTGCGGGGGTACCTGCGGTGCTGGGAGGTCGGGGAGGCCGCTGGCGGGGAAGTCCTGCAGGCTCTTCCCGAGTGCCGAGGCGGCACCGGGGAGCTGGTCCCACTGCGCCGCCCGTCAGAGGAGCTGCGGGAGTTACCACTGTGCGAGGCGTTTCTGCCTTTGCCGGCAGACCTGTCCCTCTCCGAAGCGGTGTCGGAGGCCGTGCTGGAGGTGCTGCTGCCTTTTGAGTTCAGGTGTAAATTTGAGAGGTTTCTCATCAAACCGTGCGAGAGGGGAGAGGAGTTTCTGGAGTGGCTGATGGACGTGAACTGGTAAGTGACGGGACCACGCGTCCTCCTCACAGCAGCAGCGTAGGAGTCCTGGCTGTGGAGGTAGGGCAGGTAGTGTGAGACGGTGGTCGGGCTGTGAGGGTGGCCGTGCTGGAGAGAAATGGCTTTCGCTATCTGGTGCATCCGCAGTGTCTGCATCCACTGGCTGTCGATGCCTGGCAGGGAAATGGAAATAGTGTCAGATTTCTGTGAACTGCTGGTAAACTGCCCGCTGCTTTACTGAAGGAGTGAGGTTAGATGCTCTCTCTGAAGAGCCTCAACATATTTTAAACCACCCTTTCTCTCACCTTGCAGCAGACAGTCCTAGGTTTAGGTATATTCAACATCATGATTCAATGTAATGTTGGACTTTTAAATCCACAAGTGATGCGAGTATCTCTGATACCAATACAGACTATAGCACTTAGGCCAGAAGACACTGAACCATCTATTTGGCTGCTCAAGTGCATCCCAGTGTTTTTAACTCAACTTGGTTTTAAACATTTCCTGTGATGATCTGAGCAGCCTCAGTCAATTTCTCCACAGTTTTCATTGCAAAAGAGCCTGGAGACCTCAAGAGCAGATGTGCAGCCAGCACACTGGGGCAGCNCTGACCTTGTCTTTACTACCTGAAGACTGAAAGACAAAAGCAACACAGTCTGGTCACATTTAAAAATTCAATTAAAAAATGCCTGCTGCACAGGAATAAACATATCACAGACCTCAGTAGGGTTAGGTGTAACCATGATAAAGGCAATGCTTTTTCCTCCCTGTATTTCTTTTTGCTTCAAAAGAATAAAGCCTAGATTTGTTTCTCCTTCTGATTACAACTGTGTGTGTGACAGAGTGCGCTCAGTGGTGTCAGGGCTTTCAGTAAAGAGCCAGGTGAGAAATTCCTGAGAGGGGCTGGCAAGCTAGATGTGGATAAGTGGAACTGCTGGAGTGGACCTGAAGAAGACTCTCCCTGTGATCCTAATTTTTTTTTTTTTTTTTACTATGCTGGTCTGATAAAACTACTACCTCTTCCTATAGCCTTGGCAGAAGCAAACTGAACAAGGGGTGAGGAGACCCTGCTCAGAGCTGGACACTGGAGACATCATCTGTGTCATGTCTCTGTCATCTGGAGACAAGGTGAGGGGAATGTAGCGGCACAACTCCTTCCCTAAGGATGAAATGCAGAGCCTTTCGTTATGGCACCTGGTTGTGCCTTACTGATTTTATTATCGAAATATTAAGCAAATCAGTGGACATCCAGTCAGCTGAGAACACAAACAGCCAGAGGGGGGAACAGCGAATGAAATCCCTGGGCGCTGACTGTGACAGGAGGAGGGGCAGCTCTCCTGGCCGCAGCAGCCAGCCAGAGAGGTGGCATCCCAGCTTCAGTGTGGTGAATTAAACAGGAGCAGGCTTGTCTTTGCTAGGTTGAACGTTCAGTTAAGTAAGTGGCAAATTCCTCCCTCAGAACATCCTCCGGCCCCGCCAGCTCCCCCTGGGCTTCTCCTTCCCCGGCTTGCCGGTGATTTGCCTGTGGGGCTTCTTCGCATGCTGCACCTTTATCCACCCGCCCTCGCTGACCCTGCTCTCCCCTTCGCTGCTCCTGAGCTCGCTCTCGCCCTGCGGGGGCATGCCCGGGATGGTCTTGGGCTGCGGGGAGCTGCGGGGGTACCTGCGGTGCTGGGAGGTCGGGGAGGCCGCTGGCGGGGAAGTCCTGCAGGCTCTTCCCGAGTGCCGAGGCGGCACCGGGGAGCTGGTCCCACTGCGCCGCCCGTCAGAGGAGCTGCGGGAGTTACCACTGTGCGAGGCGTTTCTGCCTTTGCCGGCAGACCTGTCCCTCTCCGAAGCGGTGTCGGAGGCCGTGCTGGAGGTGCTGCTGCCTTTTGAGTTCAGGTGTAAATTTGAGAGGTTTCTCATCAAACCGTGCGAGAGGGGAGAGGAGTTTCTGGAGTGGCTGATGGACGTGAACTGGTAAGTGACGGGACCACGCGTCCTCCTCACAGCAGCAGCGTAGGAGTCCTGGCTGTGGAGGTAGGGCAGGTAGTGTGAGACGGTGGTCGGGCTGTGAGGGTGGCCGTGCTGGAGAGAAATGGCTTTCGCTATCTGGTGCATCCGCAGTGTCTGCATCCACTGGCTGTCGATGCCTGGCAGGGAAATGGAAATAGTGTCAGATTTCTGTGAACTGCTGGTAAACTGCCCGCTGCTTTACTGAAGGAGTGAGGTTAGATGCTCTCTCTGAAGAGCCTCAACATATTTTAAACCACCCTTTCTCTCACCTTGCAGCAGACAGTCCTAGGTTTAGGTATATTCAACATCATGATTCAATGTAATGTTGGACTTTTAAATCCACAAGTGATGCGAGTATCTCTGATACCAATACAGACTATAGCACTTAGGCCAGAAGACACTGAACCATCTATTTGGCTGCTCAAGTGCATCCCAGTGTTTTTAACTCAACTTGGTTTTAAACATTTCCTGTGATGATCTGAGCAGCCTCAGTCAATTTCTCCACAGTTTTCATTGCAAAAGAGCCTGGAGACCTCAAGAGCAGATGTGCAGCCAGCACACTGGGGCAGCAGCAGTGCCACAGCATCACCTCCCACCCAGTATAGTCACACTGTTGACAGCCAGGAACAGAGATGGAGGCAGTGCAGGCCCCAGTGCCAATCCCTGCTGCAGTAGCCAGACTCACCTCCTCCTCACTCCATTTTCTCTTCTAATGTTGCTAAACACCACAACAATCAGCCACTTCAGTTATTATTACTACAAATTCATGAGTCAGCCCGCTTGGCATACTCCACACACTGGGTCTAAGCCCCAGCTACACCCCTCTATCTGGCTTCGAGGAGCAAATCCAGCGGCATATGTGGAAAAGCCAGTGAGGCAGTGGGCTTCAGCCAGGACAGCTCAGGCAGTGCTCAGCTGAGAGCGACTCAGGGTATTACAGGTTGCTCACATCTACTGTCACAGCCAGTGTTGTAATAAAAGTTGTAGCTCCCAGAGATCACACTGAAATGCTTTTGAAAGCCTATCCTGTGCATTACACAAAAGCCCACAGCAAACACAATAGGTGTAAATTTTCCATCTGAACTGTGAGGGCTGCCTGGTTTGCTACATTATGTGTAGAGCAGAGACCAGGAATTCCTCTTATCCAAGGCCACAGCTGTGGCCAAAAACCCACTGGGAGCAGCTTAAATGCTTTTGCTCTAGAGATACTTGAATGATTTGTCCTTCAAGACTGCTGATATCATTCCAATCAGAAAACGTAACCCCAACAGCTTGCAGCAGGATAAACATGACCGAAATGTTATTATATTCAGCAGAGGAGTCCAGCTCCTCTCTCGCCTTTTGCTGGTTTTCCAGGGACCTGGGCCCTCTGCCTCTTGCTGCAATACTGCATCTGCTAGGTGGGGGGGGGGCGAGGGAAGGGGTTTGTTGGGAGCTGAGTAGTGGCTCTTTCCTTGTTAGGATTGCTCCTGGTAAGATGTAACGGATCATCTCTTCTATTCCTCTTTTCCCCAGACTTTGCTTGAATCGCAAGAGATTTAAATCACTTCAACTTCATGTCAAATATGTCAAAAGGAAACTGTCTTTCCTGTCAAAAGTACGAGTGTGACACTGCCACAACCAATAGCTCTGGCTGCACTGAAGATCAAGCTCCTTTCAGGGAAAGACAGATGGGAATTGCCTTCTCTACTTCTTAACCTCCATCAAAGTCGCAGTTTCAAAAGAAACAAGCATGCTGAAATGTACATTCTAGACACCATCTCCTCTACTACTTCCCTGTGCCCTCCCACCAAGGCTGTGGATGTAAAACACAGACCCCATCAACCCGGAAGCAGCAGGCTCTCAAGTGGTCACCACATGCCCTGTGGGATCAGTGCCAATGCTGTCCTGAACGAGGGGTTCCCTTCAGTGCCTCAGGCTGTTCAGTCCCTGCTCCCTATGGCCAGCCCAGAGACCAGCTGCCCAGCACGGACCTCCCAGCGTGCTCCAAACCTCCCGTGGGCTGGGAACTTCTCCCTCATATGGTCTCTGAGCCAACTGTAAACTGAATGAAGTACTCTACATGATGGCCTGTATAGGTAATACCTTCACTGCTGGTTACTTTAGCCTCTTAGATAGGTATTCCCCTTACCTTTGTGGTTGGATTTGGTGGTGTTTTAAACCTGGGTAGGTGTTCTGGTAAAGAAGACAGGCCAGAAGTTTTGCTAGAGCTGAGGCACAGCTGTCACGCTGGCTGGTAAGCCACCTCCTCTGAACTGTGCCTATTCACTTGGGTGCTGATAATACATTAGTGCCATCTTGTAATTCCTCCATGTGCCAGAGGGACAGACAAGCTCTCCCACCGCTCACTGCAAAAAAAGGAAAGCAGCTCGGCTGACTGTGTCAGAGCCAACCTGTGAAGATACAACACCACACTTTGGTATGGCTGTATGGCTCATCACCTGAAAATCAGGGTAACTTTCATCAGCAGAGCTAATCTATAGGGAAGATGTGGACATGCTCTTGGTCTCATCATCATTACAAAACACAGTTGTGTTGCAAGTGGATCACAATTGTTAGGAATAAGAGCACCCATTTTAGGTGTGTCTGTAGTCTAAACCCACCACCTGCTGATTCACGAGGCCGCTATTCTACGTTTGGCAGTAGTGCTACACAATCAGAGAAGTTCACCCTCTGCTGACGGGTATCTTGCTCTGCACTGCCCCTCAGCTGTCCCAACCCAAGAGTTTCTGCAGCTCTGCTGTGGCCTCAACCAGCAACCCAGCTTTGGCTAACAAACACCTTTACAAAAAGAACAGCAGATCTTAAAGGCTAACCTATGAGTCAACTGAGTTGAGTTTGACTACGTCAGCGCCGTACTGTAATTAAGATATGAAGACAGCAGTGTAGTATTATTAACTGTATCTCACTGAACAGTTCAAGCCCCAGAAGCCACAACAAACACCATTCCAGCAATCAGATAATGACAAGCCAAGGCTGGCCTGAACGGGCAGGCTGTGCTGAGGAAGGAAAGTGCAGTGGGAAGATTTCCACTCTTCCTCACAGCAGAGCTGGTCATCAGGAGCACCTATGGAGTCTGCCAGGCTGGCAGTGCTTACAGGGGACTCTGCCACTACATGTGCATCTTCTGATGCTACAGGCTTGGTAGCTGTGTGTCCCCTGAAAAAGCCCTGGGCAGAGCAATCAGCATCCGCTCATATCTTCCAGGAGGTGCCCTGTATCTGAACACACCACCTGTGCAAAGCTGCCTGTGGGATGGGTGGCCAAGAGCAGGAGGAAGGAGCTGGCTAAGCACTCCTCCTGCATTTGGGTTGAGGAGAGAGAAAGTCAGGACAAAAGCTGCTGAGAGCACTGACTCCCCAGATCCTCAAAAGGGCTGTGGAAAACTCTACTCCCCACAGACAGAGAGTAGGTTATGTGTGAGATTGTCTCCTTTCCCAGCAGATGCCTTCCTGACATCCTGGTTGAGAAACATACCCCTGGTTGAGAAACAAAGTCAGACATGCCAGGGTGCTCTGTTGCTGGAACAGAATAACAGCACTGATTTTCTGATGTTCTCCCTGTTTTTGCCTTGCCCACATCGGCATTACAGTTCATGTGCACTGACTTACTTGAGTCGGATCTGCTCCGTGAGTTCCCTTCCGAGTTGGGCACTGAGGTCTGGATCATAAGCTGTACTGTCTCGACCTCGTCCTGTGCTTTCACCTTGCTCCAGCAGATAGCTTGGATGTGCCTGGTGGTTTTGGGAGCTCTAACGTCGCTCTGCTCAGGAAGGACACAACACGCATGAGGCCATAATGCACACGAGGACACAACAGCACACAACTCACTATGCTCTCCTACAAGAGAACTTCCACTAGTTCTGGGCGGCAGAACTTTTCGATATAGTCTGTTTTGCAAAACCACTTAGCCAGTTCTCAAGTATTTTTAGGCTCTAGATAATTTTGGCTGGTGTTTTGTGATTACGCTAAAAATGTGGTAGTGAAAAACTCTTTCATCCGTGTGGATGAAAGATGCGAAGGCCTTCTTCCACAACACAATCTAGTTAGTTTCACAAACACAAACACAAACTAGTTTCACTAGTTAGGCCTATGACTCCCGAGGGGAACTTCAGAGTGAAAGCAACTACTGTCCCTCATGTCTAAGACAGGGAAGCATGGCACAGGATTTCCCAGTCCTTGCTCAGGACAGAGCTGGAACAGCAATTGTTGGCCTCCTTGTGATGCACAGCACTGGTCTTCACAAAAACGCTTTTGTAAGGCAGACTTTTTACAGAGGCTAATTTCTATCACATTAAATTGTCTTCCAGGTTTTATCTTATTTTACTTGACTCCTCATTTTCTTTCTTTCTTCTCCTGTTGCTTCACAGCTCTCCTAATTAGCACTTCATTGAAAAGATAAAAAACCAATCTCTTAAGTAATGCAGACAGCACTGACCATTACACACCAAGCAAAAGGAGTTTTTGTCCTTGAGAATGAGTGCTGTCCCAGGCAGCAGTCTGAGAACATCGTTTCTGTAAACCTCATTCAGCTTTTGCTCTGAACTTCAGATTTTACAATTAATTACAGGCTGCTGAGACTTGATTATAGGATATAACGAAGGCAGAGGATGCTATTTCCACACCTCCCATGTAGGTTTTATCTTGGATAAACATTTTTTTTTGTTTCTTAGAGCTTACCTCATATGTAACAACACATTCTACAGATTGGTGTTCTTCTATCCCCACAATCCATTTCTCCATCACAAACGGTGGCTGAAAAAGACATGGTGGGAGTTTTATAAGATGCTCTTCAGCTCCTGATGTGTCTCTGAAACATCCCAAAGGTATTTTCAACATTTTCCTTTTTTCATCCATTTCCATGTAGTTAACATCAATAGTTTTCTTAAAATCTTCTGAGAAAAAGCATTTTTTTTAATTATTTGCTTCCTCGTTTACAGAAGGAAACTGAGAAGAGATTTCTATAAATAACAAGACAGTAGGTAAGGAAACATGGAATGTTCTCATGGGGGCATCAACCTGTTTCAGTTTTGTGCATGTACAGTCTTTCTCTGATAGATTTCCAGAGGCCAGCAAGAGCAAACACCTAATGAGTCTTGGAGATACTCCCTGACAGATATAAAAAGGGTGAACTATGTGAAAAGTTAAAATTGCTGTATCTGGTTATTATTTTATTTAACTTTAAGCCTCTTCTTTTAAGGAAAAAAAATTAATGTCCAAGATGAAAATTAAGCAAAAAAAATATGGTAACAGCAACATAAAAATCACAATAGTATGCTCCAGAAATCACTAATTGTAATGATAGTACTAGCATGAATTAAATACAAGAATCCTTTTTATGGGAAGACTCATATTTTCATGTTTTCCTTAAAATTCTGACTTTTGGGAATCTCATTTTCAGTTTTTCCTTTACAAAAAATAACTAAAAGTTCCCCCAAAATTTTGCCCCCAAAACACACAGTAAAAAGCATTTTAGTAGTTTCAGATATTTTACCTGTGCACATTAGAGCAGCATTCTAATTTCCAATCAAGATGTATATTTTTAAATTTAAATATTTTGTTAGCTATTGTTAATAATTAATATCAAATAATTAGCTATTATTAATAGCCAACAATATTAATAAAGCCAAACACTTAAAATAAGCAAACAGAATGCCCTCTGCATTAACAAAGCTTCTCTTGCTTATGGTAAAATCAGTCTAAACGCTGGCTTGTAAATATTTACAGGCAGGTTTTGAGACAAGGTAAAATGCCCAGTGACGTTGAATTGCAGATGTTCAGTGCTGTACTGGCTGTTGCTGGGTTTCAGTCTTTGCAACCCATCATTTCATGAAGAGGGAGTTTTAGAATCGTATAAAAGTTCTAAAACCACGTAAAAAAAAAAAGGAAAAAGAAAAAAAAAAAAAAAGAGAAAGAGAAATAAAAAAAAACCCAGACAAATCACATGTAGTTTCAAACTGGAACATTTAAATCACTTTCTTCTCTTGAAAAGGAAAGTAATTTTTTGAACATTCTTTTCTTTAAAAGGGGTAATAAATTCAGTGGGTATAACATGGAATTAAAACAAGAAAATAGAAATTAGTTCCTTCTCTTATTTTTCTATTGTTAACGTTATTGTCAGCTTAAAAGAGAACCAAAATACCTAACTCCTATTATGATACAAATCTGCTTAAAATGTGCATTTTATTTAAAAGCTGTCAAGAGATTGAGCTTCCACAAGCACAAAAGTCGACTGCTGTGGTATTTTAATGTCTTTGTTTGAGATCTGTGAATTCATGAAAGCTTTAAGGCTGTAAATACCTTTGTCATCTTTAAAATCTCTACATCAGGTAGGTTAGTGTTGAATGTCACATCTTTTATGTAGGTTACTGCAATTTCATCCCCGTCCATCTCCATGTACATTTTCCATTTACAATCCTATGAATAATAAAAAAAGAATGCCAGATTCTTAGAATACAAATAAAAAAAAACCCTAAAATTAAACAAAAACGAAAGACAGAACAACCCAAAAGCTCAATGTATCAGGGAAAAAATAACCCAACAAGAAAGCGAAGGAACTCACACATGTTTTAGGGTAAACAGGTTTTCCAGTAAAAGTGTTGACGAAGGAAAACCCTCGGGTTCTGTGGATCGCTCTCCTCTTAGCTCACCAGCTCACCCTGACAGACAGTTGCCATGCTGACACAGGTCTTGGATGCCTCCAGAGGTGTGGATCCCCTGAAGGGCCCCAAGAGGACATGGTTGCCACATACCAGGACAGACAGGCTGCTCAGGTGGGCTGCGTGGGAGCCCTGCACACCCGTGTGGTGGTGGAAACATGGGGCAAGGGTAGGAGTTGCCACCCGAGATCACAGCCAGTGCTGGCTGCCAGCCCCAAGGACATCTTCCCTGTGAACCCAGGAATAAATGACCAGAGGATCTGTGCAAGCCTTTAAGGGAGTGACTGAGATAAAGGGCGAGAGGATGAGCTGATTACTACCGTTCAGTTATCTCAGATACCAAGTGCACAGTGAGGCACCGAGCATCCTCAACTTCTGCTCACCTTCAATTGCACTACTAATTATAAGCTCAGTCTAGAAAACAATCATACTGAGTCCAGTCAACCGAAGCAACGAAAGGCACCCCTAAACAATCCCATGAGATGAACATTGGGCCAACATCCCCCCCTGCACAGGTGTGAGCCTGCAAGAAGCCAATAGCTCTGGCAGCATCTTGCAGGACATCCACCCTGCGCAGGCTGAGTCCTGGGGCTGGCGTCCATGCTTGTGGCTGGGGAGGCTCCTGCTGGGGACTGCCTTTCCCGTGATGCAAACCGGTGTGCCTGGCAGGTGCTTTGCAGGTTAGATACCACCCAGTACACTGAGCTCCTTCCAAAGTCGATCTCCTGAGGAACTAGAGGGCTCATGGAGACAGGGAGGAGCTCCTCCAGACACACCGGGGCTCCAGGAGGATCTGTCCCCCCTGCACGCGGCCAGCTGGGCAGGTGCAGTCTCAGCGTTCACGGCAGACAGTCTTCTCGGTTCTGCTCAGAAAATGCAAAAACTTTCAATGGGGACACAGATGGCCGCTTAGGGCCAGGGCTTGCGTAAGCAGTTACTTGCACACACAAACGTACAGCAGCCTAAAAAGTATCCGTTCGCACATGCGATTATCTGCTAGTGTTTGCACGTGCATCTCTCATAAATGTAACGTAGGAGCTCAGCCCTCAGAAGTCTCAAAGCTTTCAATCAGGCATTGAATTGGCAATTCCAAGATAAAAGAAAACTGGAGCATAATCATTTCTGAACCGCAACAACAAATTATGCTTATGAAAGCATTTGGCCCTGTGTGTCCATCTGTCCCCATTGAAAGCTTCCACGTTTTACAAAGAGTGGACGTGCAACTTGCTTTTGAGGTTGCCCCCAGCATGAGTCTGAGCGATGGGAACTGTGGTCCTGCAGTCGGGGCACCAGACCGAGACTCAGAGGCCCTGAGTTCAGTCCCCAGTTCTGCCATCAGCTTCCTGTGCAACCTGATGAGGCACCCAAGTCACTCTGTGCCTCCGTTTCCTAATGACAGGGTGGATCTCTCTGCACATCATCCTTTTTCTGTCCTTTTTTGGGCTGTGAGCTAGCCCAGAGTTACACCAGGTACAGCACAACCCTTCAGCCCTGATGTCGGCTGAAGACCAGACGTGCTATGTAACTGTGAAGCAACAGTGAAGCGGGTTGTCTTTGCCTCCTCCTCACCTCTCAATCCGTGCTCCTCTCCCTGCCCACACCATCCTTGTTGCCAGAGTTTTTTGCAGCACTTTAAAGTCCTGCTACCGGGATCCTCTCCCTATTGCAGATCCAACCTGAGGTTAGAGGCAAAGATGCTCGATGGCATTTATCAGTTTTACAGAAACACCTGAGCCAAAGAAAGAGCAAAACACTGACATTAAATACCATCTTCCCATGAATTCAGCTCATGAGACCATTCGCTCACATCTCCCTACAGACCTGATCAGACAAATGTGAGCTCCTTCTAGTAAACAGTGTAAATCAAACAAGCACCTCTAAAGAGAAGGCTGACAGGCTGTGTAAATCCAGGGTCTGGCAGGCGGTGGGCACCTGCCAGCACCCGACCCCTCGTCGGATCTGCCGCGCACGCAGGAGCACTCTCCGAGTAGTAACGAATCAGGCTGCCGCATGCAGCTGCGGATGCAGGAGCCCTGCACAAACACCGCCTTCCCAGCTCTGAACTGCAGCTTCAGAGAAAGACATACACTCTCCTGTCCTTCAAAACCAGCCTGCAAACCTGCAGCCCGTCCTCCCTGGAGTCCTCTCCTGCCACACCACAGAGATACCACTGGGGCAAATTACTGCAGTAAACGTACCCTCTCTGGACACTCAAAAACACGTGTCTCCTTTGATTTGGGAAGGATTTCATCTGGCAGCACTGGAAAGGGGAAAGACAAGAAAGAGGGGGATAAAGGCAGGGAAATAAAAAGAGGAAAGAAAGGGAAGAGAAGATGGGAGGGAAAGAGGAAAGAGAGAAAAGACTGAAAGGACGAGGAAGGAAAAGGAAGGAGAAAAGGCAGCAGCTAGGGTGATTTTTGAATCAAGGCACTTGGGAAATACCTAAGATAAGTAGGTGTCTACTTTTCCTACAAACTTGGTAACCATTTTGTTCAACCCCATAGTAAGTATGGTGAGATTTCTGTGCTGCAGAAAGGGACATACTCCTGTTTCCCAGTCAAGTTCCAGGTTCTTATGTAGCAATGAATAGGAGAGAGATGCTCAGCACAGCTTTGGCTAGAATAATCAAGTACATGTATTTCAATTTTTTGACAATTTAGAGTCGTAAGATTTCTTGGATCAAGACTATATTTATGCCAGACATATATGGGAAAATAATTTGGAAACGGCTTGTTCAAAATGTCTTGCTGATAAATATACTTACACAAGTCCTTCAGAGAGACTTCCCCGGACAGTTTGAAATTCAAGCATTAAAATACTTCCCAACATCTACCTGCTTGATTTTTTTTTTATTTAAAGAATTAATTGCAGCTTTTCGTTTTAAAGAAAAATCTTGTTTCAGAACTGAGAGGCAAAACAAGCAAAACTTTGTGTGAAAAACATTTCTGAATAATGCTTTGACAAAGCCAATAAATCAGCAGCCTCTGCAAATGACTGAATAAAAGGCAAAGCAAATCACACATGTTTTTCAAGCTACTTCTCCTCATCTCTGAAACAGAAAATAAGAACACTTTAAAAATTAAGTCTCCAGCTTAGTGTGGTGACAATACTCCTTTAACCCCATATGTACTAACGGCTGCAACAAAACCCAAAAGGGAAATGAAAAAGATCAGGCACAGGCTTTAAACAACAAACATGCCTCCTGCAACAACAGCTTAAAACTCTCGCTGAGGAGACACCTCATTTTTCAAGGAGGCCCAAATCCAGGATTCATTTTAAAATTGCAATAAACTTTTCTTTATTTTAAGATTGAAGCAAAAATGGAAGCGGCATTGTAGCAGGCAACCGGGTATTAGAAGAAGAGTAAGATGTAACACAAGATGAAACAAATACGAAAAAAATGTTGGTCATGCTGGTACTAAAAGTACTAGCATGTTGATGATTTAGGTCCCCAGAAGCTCCTTTACATTCTTAGCTATTATCTACCTCAGCTGCTGAAACCTGCTGTTTTAAAGGCATTAGAGTTGAACATCTAGTGACAGCACTTGGGTTATTTATCATTATGTATCACCCCGCTACACTATATTTTATTATTCTGGATTTAAAGGAAGATAACACAATTATGGTTAATTTGCTTCTCTTCTTTATATATATAGTGTCATGACCCACCACGGCTTTGTCCCATGAGATATTTTTAACCAAAAAGAAATCCACAAGAAACTCTCCCTAAAAATTCCATTAATAACCTCTTGTAGCGTGTATAGGTTGCAGGGTCTGGAACTAAGAATGTTTTAATCTCTTCAGCAAAACAATGTCTCATAATGATGTACAGGACTATTGCCGCACTGATGAAGAATCATACATAATTCAGCACCTTTCACTTGGCACCACTGTGATATCCTCATTAGCAGTGGCTCACAGTGGCTGTCAGATGGTGTCCATGCGAATGCAGGCATTATATTGTCTTTGAGATGTGCAGCTGCTTCCATGACACTGCCAGTATATAAAAACATGACGCCAGTTTGTTTTATTTAGTGCTAAACCTTCCAGTTTGTAAAAACAAGGCTGACACAGAGCCTGACATGAGGCAGTGAAAATAATTAGCTCTCATTTTCTCAGCCTCCTATTTCCTTCTCCCCGCTGTGTTCTCTTTCCACTAAACCACCACATGTCAGTCGAAATGGGAGGCAATTAGTGGGCTCATTTCAGTCCCCACAACTGTGCAGAAAAGAAAGTATTTATGATGGCACAATGAACAGCTGAAAGATTAAATAACATTTGCCTTTTGAAAAGAAAATGACTTCTAGCTAAATGGGCAATTTTTGATTATTCTCAAACAAGCTTAGAGTAGTTGGTTTTTAAAATACAAGAAAGGAAAATGAGTCATTTTTAGGTGAAAGAATCAAATAAAACTTGACACAGTAATGCAAATAACTGATGTTTTATTGCAAAATATGTAAATGTGTTATACCCTTAACAATGGCTGGTGTCTCAGGTCAGGGCAGGCTGTTGCCAGCCAGGCTCCAGCAAGAGAAGGTGGCTCCACCGCTGGTTTTGTTTCAGCTGTGCAGGCAGAAAAAAGCAGGGGCGGAGGGGAGGCCTTCCAAGAGCGATGGTCTTAAAACGTGCAGAAACAAAGCAAGCAAAAGATATATTTATGTTATCAGTTGCCTGGGAGCCTCCTCTGAAAGCCAGGGCCCTTACTCCTCCGTGAGGCAGCAGGCACCGCCTGGCTGGAGCTTCGCCTGGAGAAGCACGAGGCCTTTTTAACACCTACGCAAACCACGCAGTAGTACCAAAAATATCTGTCCCCTGACAGCGCCTTCTGTTAACACCCAGCACCATGAAGCTCTGTGCCACCACAGAGGGCAACACAATGGTAAATACGGGGCGCTGTGGCACGCTGAGGGCTGGTACCCCAAGCAGTGTGGCTGCAGCACAATGGCGGCCCTGAGCCTTAGTGTCCACTGAAAGTGGCCATTGCTGAGCAGTCAGAAAGCAGCCAGTTAAAATACCTGCCGCAGAGCATGGGGAACATGTGTGACTGAAACAACTGAAAAACAGGAATTTTAAGTTTTGGACCTCAGCCCTTACTGCATTTTTTGCCACGTTTGGAATTCAGTGTCATGTTGTATCACATCTGTCTGAAGTAGGCATTATTTTTAAGAAAGTAAAGACAGTTTTTATGAGTGCTGAGGTAGTGGGAAGGCGGAGAGGAAGAAGCAGCAGAAACAGTCTCAAGCCCTTGTGAAACTGCGTTCCAGTTACAATTCTTTCAGTCCCGCCTTGCCCAGTGCCGCCTGCCTTTTGCTAGCCTGGGTTTCTCCAAATGGAGAGGTGGTCACAAAGCAGCCTTAGTATGATACCTACACTTTTGCACCACACATTTAAATAACAGCACTAAAATATATCCCAGTTTGGATATTCAAGGCTAGAAAATAGTTCACACAGCTAGCAAATGGTTTTGAAGAGGCTCTGCTCCTTACCTTGTCAAGCAGAGGGAGAGTTAACTGGGGGAAAAAGAAGGCAAAATAGTGAGCCAACTTCAAGGCTTTGTGTTTGGATATAGGTCAGATTGTGCCACACTCGGTAAGAAATGAAAACATTCAAAGGCATGGCAAAATCTGCCCTTTTGAGGACCAAAACTAAAGAATGCATCAACAGGAGACAAAAAGACTCTGAACCATCCTTCTTAAGGGGTTGGGTGATTCATCAGTGTGGAGCCAGCACAGCTCAGGCACCTTTCCCTGATTGGGAAATTTTAATGAGCCACCTAGGATGAGAAAGCCATTGAAAATTCCCTCCACTGTTCTGCGAATCAGCTCAAACCACAATTGCCAGGGTTTGTTTTTTTACCCTCTTTGGTGTCTCGGAGTTAATTGGTGTGTCCCCCTCCTTCTTTTAATTTGTGGAAAAAATTCATACAAAATGTCTAAATCTGTCACCTTTCAGCTCAGTGGGAATTGTGTACAGAAAGGTCATTAAAAGGAAGTGAATGGAAGTAACCACATAACTCGGACTACAAGAGTTGGAAAAGAAACCTCTAAAAACCAGGTTAGCTTTGCAGCGCTCACTCCTGATGCATTCAGAGAGCACGAAGGTCAACGGAGCTTTCATCACCTCCAAAGATGCAGCTAAAAAGGGAAGGAAACTGTAATGAAATGACTGCATCTGGCAGCTGGTGGAAACCAACATAATCCCACTAGAAGATGCGGTTTAAATTAGACAACAAATCTGAGGCTGTTCAAGTTGCGTACTGAGGAGTCAGTGCTTTGTCCAGTGTACGGACAAGGCCGAACACTCAATGCCATCCCAAAGTGTATGCATCGGGATCCTTGCTAAAAGGCAGTGTTATTCCTAAGGCCCTAATGGCTCTGCATGCTCAGGGAGAAGCAGGTGCACTGGCTGTGCAACGGGGCTTGGTGCCGTGCCAGGGAGAGGACACCTCTGTCCCAAGGAATGGTGCTGTGCTCTGACCAAACTCATCTGAGTTAACCTGCACACCTCAGGAGGTCTTTGGGTCCTGGGCCAGCCTATTCCCTGCAGTACGTCACACTGGTGTGTACACAGGGCTAGGAATCTACACATCACCCGGGGAACACATTCTTGACTCATAATCCAGATTGGAGCTTATCACCTCTTTTTCTTCATGGCTAAAGCAGGAGAAATGCTTCTTAGCTCGGCAGCTGGTTAGGACTGCACTGATTAGGGCAAAGTTCCTTTGAGAAATTTATTTTTACACTGATGTAAGCCAGCTTTTTAGCTATGAAGATGGCAGAAGGTACAATCCTAAGTGCTCCTGCTGACCCAATTTTAAAGAAACAGGCACCACTCTTTTACAAAAACACAACAGCAAAAGAAGTTTAAGCCCTTCAGTCCTGGTTTCCCCAGTATCATCAATCCAC
Source organism: Heliornis fulica (assembly GCA_013399135.1). Classification (NCBI taxonomy): domain Eukaryota; kingdom Metazoa; phylum Chordata; class Aves; order Gruiformes; family Heliornithidae; genus Heliornis; species Heliornis fulica. The sequence goes on along the minus strand of VXBZ01000400.1, from coordinate 1,339,237 downwards.
TTGGGGACAAATCATGCCAGCAGCTGCATCTGGCTTAAAGCAGCCTCTGGGGGAGCTACACGATTGTGTCTAGGGATTCTCAAAGCAGCAAGCTAGCCAATTGTTCTGTGCTGTGTGCCACACCAGGCTCTGTTGGTGTTACGTGTAATGCGAATTACCGTGCTCACAGTGCTCCTACCATCCTGCTTGGAAGCTCAGTCAAACTACTCCTTCTAGTCCACTTCTTAAAACTGGCTTGGCTGCAACACCATTAAAAGTGGGTATGAGTTAACAAGCAGATCTCAGACAGAGGTTTCCAGCCCAGACAAACTCAGATGTCAAACTGCACATTCCCTGGAACAGCACCAGGGCCACGGGCGCAGTGGCAGGCGGGTGCTGGGGGAGGCATGGCTGGCACATGCCCACGGCTGCTGAGGCAATGGCTTCCTTAGAAAGGGGCCTGACAGCATGCAGAGAAGACAGCAAGGCAGGACAGAGAAAGAAAGGGTTCTCAGCGCGTCAGAAACCTGCAAATGTTGGTACTACACAGGCCTCCTGAAGAAGCCACATCCTCTCACAGCCGCTCAGCTGTGTCCCGTAGCCTTTGGCACATGGTCTCATTTGCAAATCTGGCTTTCGTGGCTCAGATAGCTACTTGTCCTCAAATTTAGCAGGTGTCAGTGCAACCTGGATTTGTCTCCAACACTCAAGAGGTCTATTCACTTGTTCCCTTGCTCTTTCCCAGGGGAGGTTTCCCCCCACTCCCTGCACTATGGCTCACAGCCCATCCTGGAGATGGAAGGGAGATATGGGCTTTACCACAGGCTTCTCATTCCTTGTAGGGTTGCACTTGGTAGAGAAAGATGCACACCTACAAAAAGCAGCTGTACAGGACCATAAGCTACACATGTTCAAGAACACAGGGACAGTCTAAGTAATTCACATAGCGATAAAGAAGATTTTCATAGGAAAAAAGTGCTTAGGATAAAAGAAACAAACAAAAAAAGGAAATATCCAGACAAAAAGCAAATAGCTTTTTCAAATTGATGAAATGATTTCAGTACGAGTCCAAGTTCCTACTAAGTACAAACCTAAATGCTTTCTCTGCAAGCACCACCAAGTACAGAAATCAAGAGACTTCTGCAAAGAATATGCCCTGAAAGCAAAACAGCCAGATAACACAAGATGAAAGTCAGCCACCCACAAGTTTAGGGTGGACACACAATGCAGATTTATCAAATACAAAAGGAAACAAATCCTGCTGTCACAACCCCTGATTCCAACTCAGAAATGCTTTGCACACCATTTCCACATAGATGATTAATTCTAAAACCCTTGAACTTAGAGTCCATGGCAAGCTGGATAAAGAAAACAGAAAGCATGGGACAAACCTCACTCTCAGAAAAGACAACGTGGTAGAAATGCTTTGCTGAAACATCTGGAGTTGTCAAAGCTCCCGTTACACAGGGTATAACGAGAGATCCTTGAACCAGCTCGGCTTGGAGCTGAGGTTTGATTAGGATGTAGCATGCTGTTAATTGCCTTTTGCTAGCTGCTGGCCAGTAGTTTTACCATCTGCAATGTGCTGCACCTACCGCTCCTTCCTTCCTCAGTACCACAAGTGGTGGACAGTCAGCTCCAGGGCCAGTCCCCTCCTCCCCAGCCAGCAGCCCTGCATACCACCTATTTTCCAAACTCCTCTTGGCTGCCTAAGAGGTTGCACCCTTCTGCAGAGACAAAAGTACGAGTCTCTTCGCTAACATCAGGCACACAACACCACTGCTCAACTCTGAGCGGAGCTTTCTGCACAAACGGGATTGTCGTTTCACACCCTTTGGGATAAAGGGAACAAGGCGAAAGCCCAAACTGCAAAAATCATGGTTAAAAACATTATTCACAAGTAAACAAAAGCTTTCAATCACAGTTTTCTGTGCCGCTCTTCCTCCTTGCCCACTCTGGGATGCAGCTCCCCATCACTGCTGCAGCCCCATCTGCCACCTTGGCATTCGCTCAGCACTTTCCAAAACCAGCAGATTCTCACAGTAAAATCCAGAAGATACTGAATCCTCTGGGCTGTGACTGCCAACCAAAACAACCCATCTAGCACTCCCAGCTTACCTTTGGACCACTCCCTGGCTTCAAGTGATAACCAAAGACGAGTTCAAGGTTCACTATTTTCTCTATGTTTTCTTCAGCTCCACCTGCAGAATCCTGCAAAGAAGAAAAAGGCAAGGTGAGACGTCACATCTGCCACAAGCCCTGCTCCAGGAGGGGCCATGGACTCTGCATAGGATTTTGACAGCGACACCTGTAGATGCTGCGTGACTTCTGCCCCTGGCTGAGCCGCTGTGGCTCAGCATGATGCCACTGCGTGCTCTGTGGCAGCCACTGCCATGGGAACTGCAGCCAGCATGGCACAGCATGGCATGGCAGCAGAGCCCTGACTTTCGTTTTCTTCTTCGGGGAACAGAGTTTTGCCATATAAAAATTCACTTTAAGTGGATTTCGCTCTGTAGCTGTGCAATAAATTATGACTGAAAAAACTACTTCAGGCTTGGAGGTATAGAATTACTTGATTAGCTCACTGAATTAAATCAGGAAAATATCTGCTCTGGCAACCCTGAGGTTGCCAAACACTCTCTCCCTTCTGCATGGCTCTTGTTGCCAATATCAGAAAACCAACAGGTTAACACAAGGGTGACCAGACATTGTATATCATCCTTCCCTCCTGTAACATTAACTGAAGAATGATGGGCTTGTTCCAGGCCAGGGGTCTGCCATTCTTCAGCAGGGGGCACTTGGTGGCACCAGCTCCAAGGAATGGCTCTTAAGAGTAATTTCTGCTAATGACAACAATGGAATCACAACCAGTAGTCTTACAATTTAAGAAAAAATCTTAGAAGTAAAGTAAAATCTTTAATTAAAATCTTAGAGCCTCCTTGAAACCAACTTTTATTATCTTATTACGTGTTCTGATGTGACCCATTGCTGCTGTTGACCCTCCACATCTGTCACAACCCTCTGAAGTACCTGCTGCTTTACTCTCCCATGAACGGTAGGGAAGCTGAGACACGTCAACACTAAAAGACATTCATACCACCACCACGAGAAGCGCTTCTGATGTAAAAACAAGACTTGCCTTAATTAACGGTGGAAAATGAAACAGGTTTAGGTAGTCATGGGTTAACTTCTCAATAGCAGTCTAGAAAAATAAATAAAAATCAACAAAATTGGATGAGAGTTATTCAGTATCTCATACTGCAAACACCAGCACAAAAACCAGCACGACTCCACGTGCACCGTGCTTCCCATTGTGGATATATTAGGGCATGTGAGAAGAGATTAAAATACAGCCTTGTTCTGGAAACCATCGTGGCAGATCGGTCCCATTTCGCATTCAGAATCAGATCTGCTTAATCAGAGAAAGAGATGTTTGGGGGGTTGTTTGGGTTGTTTTTATTTATGCTTAATCAACCCAGGAAGCTGAAATCTTTCATTTTGGGCATTATTGACTTTATTAAGTTTCAATAATTTTCCCTGCAGGAAATGTAAATTAAATATAACAGTAATGGTGTGTGGCGTGGAAAAAATGGCTGATGAGCAAAAGTGAAATAAATCTGTGTGACTTATGAAGCTAAATTTGCAGGACTAGCAATTAAGATACAAGTATCTCTTTACTAGTAAATTGTGGTATAAAATCATTGAAACCAAACAGAATTACAGATGCTGCTTCAAGAGAAATCTTTTTCCACAGCTGACTGCCAGGAAACTGAACTCTTTCCTGTGGCTGCAGTATTAATACTATTACTGCTGTTGTGATCCCATTTTCCAGACTATGATTTTCTTAACTCCTTCCAAACATTAGATATTTAAAACACACTGAAACAAATCTTTAAGAGCAAAGCAACCAGCCATCAAACAGCTTTATAGTTGACTAATGGAGTTTTGTTAAAGTATGCCTTAAGATAAAGATGAGATGTGAAAGTTGGGTAGTTCAGAGATTTCAGTTTAAATAACTGGGTTTCTTACTGCTCCTCCCACAGCTAAAGAGAAATCTTAAAAGGAAATCTATGGGGAGAAGTCTCTCTGACGACATCCAAAACTTTCTGCCAGGCAAAAGGCCCTCCTAGGTGAACCTTCAGCAATACTGACAGTCCAGCCCACAGAAAACAAGAACTGCAGAGGATCTTAGAGACAACATGGGTATAGGGACCACAGCACATTTTCATGCCTCTTAAAATGCTCAGGTTGCTTTGGGTTCTAGACCCATGCAAACCTGTAACTTTGGGGTTTTAAATACCAAGTATGTTCTCTATTTAGCTTTGTAACATTTTTTTACTACTGAAAACCCACAAACTCCTTCGCATTATAGCCTACCGCAATGTCCAACATATGCTGTTAGATACCTTTAAATGGATGATGTGTCCCCTGGAAACAATGCCCATGTCCTTTAAATCCTCCTCTTCTAGGAGAAGCAATCGTTTCCCGGTGATATGATGTTCCTTAAACAAGCTAGCATATACACTCATTTCACCCGAAGCATCGCCTTAAGATAAGAGAGGGTATTCAGAAATCCACAGAGCACTCGATGGAAGGGAGAATAAGATGACAAGATGTATATATTCATAAAGGTGAATATGAAGGTATATATTTTACCTTTTCTAGTAAGTTGTTGCATCCAGAAAAACTGCAAAAAAGAGGAATCAGTCTTCAAGGTCACATTAGCAACATTTTACACTGCAGTTTTTTTAAGTTCACGAGCAATCATTCTTTTTTAAAACAAAATTTTGAAATATTTCTAACTTTGGTTAAAGGACTCAAGATTCACTAAGGCAAGTGATTACTGTAGTTAGCTTTTTGTAAATGACTTGTTTTGCAGCCACCTTCCTCAGTCATAGAATCACAGAATGTTAGGAGTTGGAAAGAACCTTGAAAGATCATCTAGTCCAACTCCCCCGTCGAGTATGAACAACAAAAATGATGGAAGCAGCAGCTCAGCGATCTGTCACATGCTAAAAGGGCTGAAGTTTAGGCGTCGGGGCTGTTATGGCTTTTGCACTGGTTTTCCAGACAACCCTTCAGTAACCATCAGCTAACCATCACAGCTCCCACAGAGGATGCTGGATGGGACATTAAAATCACTGTGACACATCTCTACGTGCGAGAGGAATCACTGATGTTTTTTTTTGTTTCACCTTTTAACTGAATAAAAGTTTAAAAATGCTCAATTCAATTGCTTCATATCAAAGAGATTCCACCCCCCCGAGAGCCCTTAGCTTTCTTTCAGGAAGCTGCCATCCTGATGGCCCATGGTGGGATAAAACCTCTTAACCCATACAGTCTTGGGGCTCCCCATTCCTTACATGACTACTCAAGAATCCCCTCCTGGATACTGACAGCTCCCACACAAATTATTTTCTGGGCACCAGAGAATGTGGCTGTTGTATGAAGGTCACTCAAGCCCTTAATTTACTCACAGTCATAGTAAAGTCTTTCTGAGACACAAGTTTCACCAAACAAATAGCAGTAAAATCTCACCTACATGTCCTGGTCCATCTNCCCTCCCTCCCTCCGTACCCACTGTAATTTGTTAGGGAGCTCCAGCAGCACAACATTGCCCACATTAACACAAAATACTCACCACATCTTCTTCAGTCCATGCACAAATATCAAAGGAGGGCAGCAACTGTGTGAGAGATATGAATTGAAAAAACGTCTGACCGGGTTTCTCCCCTCCACCCGAATTTCACTCTGGTGGCCTGTTTTACGTGGCTCCTTTTCCCCTGCAAAGGGCAGGACTTCAGGCTGTGACTCTCGTACTGACACACTAAGCCCTGGGATTCACACTGATCACAGGCTGGCTCCAGCAGCACGGTGGCAATGCTAAACTGCCATTACTTTCTGTAGATACAAGTATCAGCAGATCTCCAAGAGAAACAATTTAGGTAGCAAAAGTAAACTGCCTCATGGCAAGGGACTCTCTAGCTGCCTCTCCTTTTGGCTCTGATGCTATGGAAGGCTTTTGCTCCAGCTTTGGTGTACCACCTGATTTCTGCAACGAAGACAATGCCGTGATTACAACTTTCTCTCGTCGTGAGAGAAAGTGATGGGCATTTTCTGCACAAGGAAGGGAGACTGACACTTGACAGCAGTGAAAGCTGAATTTGGAGTCGGGTCACTGTGGCTAGTCTTCCTGTACAGACAAGTCTCTTGTGGGTTTTGCCAACGCTTCATTAACTGCTCCTGCAGCACTTCTCCCCACGTCCTCCAGTGCCACAGCTCACGTGGGGCGACTTGGCTGTACACAAGGTGGTGTTAGCTCTTGAAGCACAAGGAGACCACGGAGGATGCACAGGAGGGCAGCTGTGTTAAGGGAAATTCTGGGATGATTTGAAAACTGACGCAGGAGAAGATGAAGAACACAGTACCCCAAGCTTCATCACCTCGGTGTTTTTATCCCGCTAAAGGGTTAACATTAAATGGTACGTATGTACTGGGACCAGCAGTGTCTCTCAAAGGCTCAAGACCTTGATGTAGTGGCAGACTTATGTGATATTCATAACACTCACTTATGAGAGACTTTGCTCGGATACGCAGCCGCCCTCAAAGCTTTGCTACCTCCTCCAGAGCACCTTGCCACCCACGAGCTCTCCAGCCCCCCTCCCTCAGGCCAAGCATGTCCCTGGAGAACCCTCACCCCTGCCTGCCTCCAGCTGAACACGCAGTACAGAGCAGAGCTGCCCTTTGTGCGTGAGCACCTCCCTGGCTCTCCAGGCATGACACTGGGGTCAAGCGTAATCCACCCACAATTTCAGCCATTGCTGTGGAACCCCCTTTGGCCACATCCCTGTGGAACTCCCACTGAAGGACTTGTGACTGCCCAACATCCCTTGACTTCTGTCTCCACATCTATGACTTTTTGATACCCATCGCACTCTAAGGAGCTTTCTGATCCTCTTCCTCCTTCTCCACCAATGTCACAGCCAAACCTTGCTGGGCACAAACCATCCATGAGACCAGTTTCAGGCACCCCTGTAAGGAGGACATTGCTGGACCCTCAAACCCATCCCTTTTTCCGCTGGTTTCCCAAAGGGGAGAGATCCAGAGACATCATGGTGAAGTGGAAGAAGGAAAGATGTGTCAGCTAGCAAAAGAGAGACCTTCCTCATTTTTTCTCTCTACTATGCCCATCTTCCAGCCCATCTTCTCAACCTGCCTGCTGTTACTCAGGCAATCCCTACATTAACAGCTACCCATAGTCTGGGCAAGACGATGTGGCACAAAAGAAGTACTGGGGACACCACCTGAGCACGAGGGAAGGCAAGTGGCAATAACAAACATTCTTCGGGAAGGCAGAAGGTCCTGCCTTCCGTAGGAACTTACAGGAAAACTAGCTGGTGCCACAGGAGGAGCCTGAAACAGTAATTTGTACAACTGAATAATTTACTGCAGAGGTTCAATATTGCAGTTTTAGCTGCACAATGGATTTTTCTCAGCTTTTCCAATGCTTAAATATAACCTGTGGCAGAAAATGTCTTGTATTATTACTTTTTAAAAAAGAAAAAAAAAAGATGGAAGAATAAAGGGGAATTGCCACACAATGAGAAACACATAAAGTGACTTAAACCAGAAGGCAATAAGGAATCTCTTGAAACACCAGCATTTTACACAGGGACACAGATGCGTAAAATTTACTGTCAAAATTTTTATTGCAAAATAGAGGTTTGGAACAAAGAGAAGCAAAGGATAAAGTTCACATCAAAAGAAAGTTTATGACACCAATTGAGGAAATTGAATACACTGCATGATTTCTTTTTGGTTTGTTCACTTTGGTTTTACACTGGAAAATCAAATCCACAGTGTGAATAAAACAAGACATCATATGTCAAGTGCAATAAAGAGAATAACTGACGCGGCAAAGTTTTACCACACAGAAGTGTAACATTGCATGTTCCACACAAATTATATATTCAGTTTACAGCACAAGAGATTTGGCACCAGGGCTGCGCTCAGCTTTGGTTGTTTTTTGTTTTTTTTCAGATGAGAAAATGAAGTTTTCTAACACTGTGAAAATATTTTCTATTTCAATTTCATCAGTTCACACCTGAAGTGTAAGTAGCATTGACTCCTAGCATTCAGTACAAAACTTCTTCAGTAGTGCAAAAGCAAGAAATGCAGTGGACTATATCTGACTTTAAAAGGCATATGAATATTTAGCACACAATATAAAATGTTTAAAGAAGACTGTTGGTTCTACAGTTTAAAAATTAAATCTTCACACATCAGAAATCTCTGTGCAGATTTTACAGTGTACACTAAGTTGAAGTCTGGTGGAAAAGGGCAAGGTCTCTCCTCCAGATTCCTACCAGTGCAAATAAGGGCTGTGAAAATTACTAAATGAACTTATCTTTCTAACTGAACGCTCTACCTAGGGCTGTAGTTATAACCTCTGTCGGGCTAGAGGTCTTATTAAATACCTGTAAAAGCTGCCTGATTACAGAAAAAGGAACTACAGTAGTAAAGACACACAGTAATGCTGCTGGATACTTAACACTTCTATGCACACTATGGATTTACTGCTACTGCTGATAGCAATATAAGTCATTATTGCGGCAAATACTCAATTCAGGATAACCACTTCAAAACCCAGAAGGAAATGGAATCAACATCTAGCAAAACCACTAGAACAATAAACAAATGGCCAGTCAAGAACATGGCTGTGTGACAAGGGGCTCCTTCAGACCTCACCCCCTGGAAGCCATCAGGCAGCATCCAATCGTCTATGGATGCAGCACACTTACGCGCTGTACCTTAGTACCCGTGCTATGCCAAGGCATTAGTGGTGTGATCATCAGAAAAATAACTGTATCAAAAGTTTTTCTACATGAATTACCCTTCCACTTCTTTCCCCACCACTATGGGAAAAGAAAAGGGGTTGGACGTCCTGTCTTGGTCCCAGCTCACCCTGTGTCTTTAATGCAAGCCAAAAGCTGATCCTCACCATGCTTCTCTCAGGCCATTTATCCATCTAAGTCAGTGTCAGCGCTACAACAGCCTGGTAAAAACAACAAGCTCAGGCTTGGTTCTCAACCTTTCCCCTCCATCTAATGAAACAATATTACTTCACTGCTGATACCTCTAAGACTTTATAGAAGGCAGAGAGAACTGGGATCCCAGAAGACCTGGTGTGGACTAGTGAGCCCCCACAGAAGTGTGCGAGGCACAGGAAGGCTATTGGTGGTTTTGCTCACAGCCCAGAGCAGCCAGAGAAACATCCTCTGGGTTTGGTTAATGCTTTGATAAGCTGACACACTATGTGGCTGTGGACTATTGCGGAGATTGATATAATATAACCTGGTGATGACACAGGTAAGAGAGAGACTGGGCTGCACTGCAGAGCAACATTAGATACGGAAGATGAAATACTCTGACCTTCTCCAACCAACACACCTGCCCACCAGAGCCGCTTTCAAAACCTTTATCGAGTGAGAAGTGTATCAGAGGCTGGAACAACACAGTTTTGATTCTCACATGATTTCTGGCTTCTAAACCAGAGACATTTGGATATGAAAGTCATCACCAGACAGTAAAAATACAATCAATACCATTACTCTTTTAATAAGTGTAGCCAATATCCTAAGTATTACACTATCTCAAGGGAACTGCTTCAGAAGGGTTTGTCATAGGTTGTCACCTTCTCTACAAATCATAAACCACCTTTGCTACATTGAACACACAGCTAAGTTTTACAAGAGTTTAATTTTCTCCTTAACGTAGCTTAATTTCCTTTGACAAATAACATATGGGGAAAGAAATGGAAAGGGAGAAAAAAAAATCCATCTTTATTTCACTAAAACAAATACTGGAACTAAATAGGTAGTTGAAATTCCTATGAGCACGCTACCGAATCTGGATGATATCTTGCAGCAAAGTTACATACCTGGGTAGGCACTAAACCTTGAAGACAGACTTAAATCTTGTGATTTTGCAACTATGAAACCATGTGTCATGCTACTTAAGGACTACTTTTATGTTTGTAAAGGTTAAGGAGTGGATTTACAAACCCCATACAAATATAAATGTGCACAAAGTGCTCTGACATTGTCAATGCCAAAAAAGTGCAAAACAGCAATGCTAAGAACAGACTTTCTGGTTTATTGAATACTAACTGTACTGAGCCAAATTCCATTTTCAGTTAAAGCTGTACAACCCTACACTGCCTCTGTAGTACAGTAATTTATGCACACATCTTAAAATCTAAAGTGCACATATAATATTGCATCTGGAAAAAATAGATGGATTTGTGTAAAGTGGCAGTTACAAAAATAGTATCATTGCTGTGGGAGTTAGGAGATGTAGATTTATTAAAATAGTATGAATCTGCATGGGAAACAGCATATTTGCTCTTATTTCCATTTAATTATTTGCCTTTCTATGTCACTATTGCTCCCTAAAATGAGGTTGCTTTGATGAACCTAAGAAGCCATCCCTACCTGTACTGAAGGAGCAAGTTTCTCCTTGGGATACACCATAAACTTACTACATCATTTAAATCATAATTCTGTCATGATAAAAGCTTCCTGATAAAAGTGTTAACTTCAAGCCAATGGGTTTGCAAGTGTTAAGAAGAAGGGAGACATGATGTCCTACAGAAGTGAAGCATCCTGGGAGGATCTGGTGCTGTGCAATCTGAGCAGAGTAGGCAAGTTCGAAGCACAGCACTAGCTGCCTTGCAGGTTACCAGAGCAATTCTGAAGCTTAAAGATAAACCAATTGTCTCCCACAATCCAAAGAGGTGCCCACTCATCGTTCCAGAAAATCTCCTTCAAAGAACTTTCTCTTCTGTTCAGCGAATGTGTAATGATTTCAGGCCTGCTGTTATCTAATGTATCCATTTTTCTCAAAGCTATCTACAAAAACACTCACCATAATATGTAGGTTAGAGCTGTGTAACAGGCAAGCCTGTAATTAAAGAAGCCACTCAAAAACAGAAGTTTTCATAAAAGAAACCCCTCCAGTAATTGAGAATGGAATTTTGATGGCTTATTCCCACTACAGCTGAACTCGACAGTAACATTTTTCTTTTGAAATGCTGCCCTTCTTCCTTGGGCAAATATTTTACAACATCTTCCTTTCTAACCTGCATTTGTGTTTGCACTGGTTTCCCTCCCTCCTTCTGCATCTCCGCTAAAGGGGTCATCAGGAGAAACACACTTGCTGCTCTCAACATAAGTGCCTGGCAGGCAATTATTGCAGCAGACTGTTACACACCGAGTTTTACGGTAAGTCATAACAGCAATACTTTAAAAGTGATTTTGCTGTGAAAAGACCAGGTATGCAGAGACTAGTAAATATTACTCACGTTACCACCATTCAGAGAATTTCCCATAAGCCATGGGAGTAGTGCCCAAGCTGCAATTTCACCCTGGCTTCTTGTCTTTTCCTATGTGTAGCACACAGAGCTCAGGAGATGCAACAGAATCACACTTACTAACTCGGATTTTTACTCTCAGGTATACAAATAAGTCCATCAAAGTTAATGAGGCTTCCTGGATTTACATTAACATAACTGAAAATTAGCTTCTAGATCACAATATCTGATAATAGATGCAGAGATCTGATTGCAGTTTGCTCTGCTAGAGTGAATTATATACACAACATACACGTGAGGGGAAAAAAAGAACATTTACAGAAATCATCTACTAATAGGTATTTTCTGGATTCTCCTGCTATTCATCTGTTAAGATGTTCACATATCTAACTCCTCTCTTTCCCTCCCTCCCTAGAAACGTAGTTGTGATTTCCATGATGCTGCCTTGAAAAAAGCTTTAAATTAGAAACACAGCCATGCCCTTCACTGTATCAGTAAGAAAGAATGGATTGCAGAGAGCAGCAAATCTGGAAGTACAAGTATATTCATATAATTGACAATGAAAGGGGTAAGGGAAAATGACAAAAGAACACAAAAGAAAAACCTGAAGTACATTAATGGCATTAAAGTCAGTGAAGTCTCCCCCAATGTTTTCAGATGTTAAGTTTATCAAGCCATAGTTTCTGTAATCAGGCATCAAGAATTATAGATAATCATGGTTCTTAATAATAATAATAATAATCTCAATTAGTTTAGAAAGTTGAGTTCCAAATTTCATCAAAGCAGAAATAAGTCAGCACAATCTAAACAAAAACAACATGTCTTTCTACACACAAACATGCTCAGCCTGGAAAATATCTCACTTTTTTTTTTTTTTTTCTTTTACAGGATTTAAACAGACCAAACTGACAGGATTCTTGTTCTACAACTTTATTGTTTTGCTTTGCTAAAACCAATTTCAGGTTAAATTCTGTAACTGATTTCATTCACTGCTATCATCTGTGTCATCATCATAATCATCATCATCATCATCATCATCTGACCAGTCGAATTCACTGAAACCCAAAGCCATGTTGATTTTCTTTCCTTTTCTCATAGAGGTGGTTTTAGAAGAATTCTTTTTGGCTTGCATGTTAATCTGCATTCCAGAATGCAGGACTGATCCTGCTTGGTTCAGAGAGAAGATATCCCCAAAGCCCGTCATCATCAAGGCCTTCAGACTTTGGTTCATGCCAGCTACCTCCCCGTTACTTGATGCTGTGATCTGACATGACATCTCTGCACTGTTTGACTCCTCTGTTTTAGATTCAAAGTAAGACTCCTCAGACATTCTTGCAGCAAGAGGTAAGAAAAACTATTTAAAGGAGGAAAGGACAGAGCAAAAGTGAAAGTTAGAACCAATTTAAAAATCGAAGGAAAAAAGACACCACCAGATTAGTTGGCAATCAATCACCAGAAAGCACAACGGTAAATGAATCTAAACATGGAGATCAAGTAGGAATTCATTAAACCAGACATCTTCATTCTGGGTCATTGTTCTTAAACAGAGTGCAAAATCACTGAGTCGCATGGAAAGAACCACAGGTAGCAGAGCTTTCATGGCAAAAGAAGGTTCAAATGCTTCAATCCTTCATTTTGTACAGTGCAAAACTGAAGTGGCATTTCCCAGCCAATCAGAGTGGCTCCCAAGGCAATGAGGGTACAACTGAAGTCTGAATGTTGCTTAACTGAACTTTCAGGGTTGAAGAATAAATCACGTTAAGATCAGAGAACCCAAACAAGCTTCCAAAGTCTGGTGCAGATGTAGCAGCCCTCTAAATATCAGAAAAGAGCAGCAGCATTATTTGTGCAGAGACTGGCTTTAAATGTATACTTGAGAGTAAGGGGTCACCCTGCCACAGCCACAATCAGAAACAAGCCTCTCACCAATGCAAAGGACACGGGAACTGGCCTCCAGCCCGCACAGCACCTTGGTTCTGGAAGCTGTCCCAGGGAGAAGCAGGCAAGGCAAGAGGGGCTGTTTGGTCAGCTTCTTCAGCTCGGCTGCCTTTCCTTCTTCTGGTTTTTGGTTTGTTTTGGGTTTTTAATGATCTCAATAGATACCAGCTATTTGCTTGTTCATCATATTACATCTCCTCTGATTCAGTCTTCAGCTACAGATAATGGCATTTTCCTGACCCAGACTGTTTATAATACCAAACAGAGCGTGCCCTCTCCACCTAAATAATGATCAATGCCTCTTCAGTGTGGCCAGGCTAATAACCTCTGTGACACGCTTGCCTGCTCTCCACAGGGAGTAAAAACTCAGGAGATTCATCCCAAATTAAACTAACTACTAAAGCAACAGCAAGAGAGCTGCATGTGAACACCTGAACTGGCCTTTCTGTTTGCAAAGGTACCTGCCCAAAATTAATGGATTTCCACATCATTTATAACCAATTCAGAAAACAGAAGAGACAACTGAAGTTGTTCACAATGGGTTACATGGGTGATTATGGCAATGCTCAGGTCTGTAACACGTTGCCAGGCTGCTCAGAGAGTGCCACTTCTTGGCAAAACCATTTAACACTGACAAACTCTCTATCACTAAAAAGAACAATAACTGTCTTTTGTTCCCCTTGAGTTTTCCTTATTTTCACAAGCTTTCTATTTGCCCTGTGGTTCACAAAGTTAGTGACCATGGTTGAAGTAATGAAAATAAAATTTAAAAGTTGGGGAGACAAGGTGTCCTACACTAGCCCTCCTGCACCGTATGGCTAAGTGACCAAAGAACCTGCAGCTAAGCTTCTGTACACCTGGCTGTACAGGAAAACACAACTACACCACCACCACAGCACTACTCGGACCAAGGACACCAAGATCTCCTACTGATAAAGAGAAGAAATACTTTTAAAACAAGATCTAGCCACAGAGGAAAGATGCCCAGCAGACACGACTCAAGCGCCAGGTAGTTCGTCTGTCAGCTACTTGTCAGCTTTAGTCACTTCAGATCAATGGGAAAGCATCTCAACATACAGGAAGAATCGTCTATAGAAATCAATAGATGCTGCAAACCAGCCCTAAACCACATTTCTGGGCCAGTGCTTGTGCAATGCCTGGCAGCACACCTGCAAGTGAGCTATAATTGTTACCATCACCTTATTTCCTCTGTATTTTGCCATCTTGTTATCTGGAGAACTTAGGAGATCTTTGCGAAAGGACCTGCCTTTGGTGTCACCCTGCGTTCTGTAATTATAACAAAGAGACTTCTACAGATACCTGGATCCCCAATCTCTGTACAAGACACTGTTCTTAAATGACTGCCTGAAGCTGCATGGCACCACAGGGGAAGAAACAACTGGATTTCACGTCATGCTCACTATCTTCCTCTAAATACAAGCTTCAGCTTAGCTACACACACTCCTCTTCTTAAAAGTCTGTCATTGCGCTACAGCTCTGGATATGTTTTATTTCTCCAAAAGGCTCCAGATTCCCTTGTGCAAGAGGCTCTTGGAGATTGGCACAAAGGGAATTTGCAGAGATCAGACTCAAAGGTGTCTGTTGTGTAAGACACAGCAGAAATGGGGTCAAAGCAAGAGCAGGGAGAAACACTACTTTCACAGAAGTGTTTCTAAAGAATGGCCTCATCCTGACGTGAGTAGAGCTACACTTCATTCTTTGGAGTAGAAGCAGCCTGCCACTCATCGCTACCTACCATGCAGGATGAAGCTTCTACCACCCGTAAACCACTGGAAAATCAAGTGCCAGAGACAGCTTTCCCACTCTCCTTTCATTTGGTTTGAGTATCTCCTCCTGCACACCACTTTAATAGCATCTGCTGGCCTCTGGTCTTTGCTGCAGAGCAAAACAAAGTGACTGCCGAGTGCAGGGCAGGGATGACAGTACCAGCTAAGTCACAATAAGGCCCAGTGTTGGTTAGGAACCAGGTGTAAGCCTAGAGGCACCCTAAGCTTTGTTATTAGCTCCATTTGCTGTATCTTTGCTACCATTTTTACAGCTAAGGTAGCTTAAAATCAAGCAGCGCACCTTCCTGTTGCAGTCCTCTGGCTTGATACTGCTGAGCACACATACCCTGAACCAAGGGAGGAGGGAAGAAGACACCTGAGTGCACAGATTACAGCTTGCAAACAAAATGCCCAGTGACATTTTGCATATGATTTACAGCTATGAATTTTAAAATACAGTTGTATTTGTAACCAGTGCCTGTGCTTGTAGAACTTCATTTGCTACAAAAACCAATCCTACTTGAACAAGCCAATTTTTGCCAGTATGTGAAATTTTTTCCAACAAAAAGGCTTTTTTTAAAGCTGTTCAGCATAACAGTTCACTGAAGATCTATGGAAAAAAAACCCCACAAACTATTTTTCTCTATTAGAAGAAATTGCATTTAAATGCAATAGGAGAGTTGGGTTAATGTTATGCAGAAAGATAGTTCATGCTTAGCACAATAGGCCTTAGCACAATGCTTTATTCTTTCAGCAATGCCAGCGCTAAGTGAAAAGTAGAAGTCATAAGCAAGTACAGCATAAAAAACCCTAGGGCCTTGCTGGTGAAAAGATTTGCTCATTAAGGCTGTGTCTCATGCTGTGCTCAGGATAGATGATGGCCCACAGCTCAGTTACTAGAAGTTTGCAAGCGTGAATGCAGGCACACAGATATCTACCGAGAACATACACTATCTGCACATAGGAAAACACTGTCGTCGTGATTTCATTACTGCATGTTCACAGCTGGAACACGAATGCAACTTCAAACAACAGCAATAAACTATTCCTTAAAAATAAGTTGTATGCAAATGGCTCTGGCTGGAATCAAGGTTGTATGTAGGATGAAATTGTGTGTGAGAAAAATCGTATGCTGCTGCAATCTCGATTTGGTGTTTGTTTTGGCTAGTGCTTTAAAAACAAGTGGGTAATGTGGTATTTTTCTTAACAGCAATTCTGTTGTAATATTTCTAGCCATGCACTAACCCTGTGGTCCTCCCACTGCCAATCAGTAGTCAAGAGCATCATACTTTGTTAAGACATTCAAGATAATCCAAGGAAGCTTTCTGTTCAATTTATTAATAGAAATGTGGCAATCCTAACAGCTAGTAACTGGCCAGTACATGTACGTTATCTATAATTATGAATGAAGCCCTAAATTAACACTGCAAATTCTGACCCCCTTTTTTCACAGAATGGAAATTTGTTTCTTCTCAAAGAAAAAAACAGAATATAAAAATATATACACATGGGTGTCTCAAGGTTTCTTCTGCAAGAAACAAATCTTATATTTAAGACCATACCCTGAATCTGTTAAAGTCAACAACTTTCTTGTTGAAAAAATGAAATTATTGAATGCAATCAACTTTTACAGCTGAGAACTGTAATTAAATCAATGGGAAACTATCTAAGTGCCCGTGGCATGATATGAACTATCAGCAATATCAGGTATCTAATGTATTAGATGAAAATCTGAAAAATAATCTATCCTTTTGCAGTGATGTAATAAAATAGACTTTAACTGGCGCAAAGGAACCACTAAAGAAAACAGGGACACTATTTCCCTGATGTCTTTAGATTTACATAGGCAAAGTTCCAAATACTTTCTGAAGGAAGACAGCAGGTTGAATTATTAATACTTACAGGAGTATTGGACTGTTCGGTTAACTTCTGCTCCCACATCCTCAAACGTCGTTCCCGTTCCTTTAGCTCCTGCTCTTTAAAGCTCAGATCACGCTCCAGTTTCTTTAGTCTCTCTAAGGTTGCCTCAATTTCACATCTGCACGGAGACAATTTGTTACGTCTTGTCTTTTCCTGACAGATATAAATTGTTCATAATTCCCACTTGAATGTTAATTAAATGTGAAAGGCTGAAAAGTACAATACTAACTCAAGCAGTTCATTTAATTACCAAATGCAAAGCTGTGTGGAGCTTTAAGAACAATGGGCGATGTTTATACTTGAGAATAACCACGGTACCTTCAGTTGAAAAAAAATAAGCATTTGAAGGAATAAAATGCCATATAATAACATTTTAAAACCCAAAATGCTGTCTTTTCCCTCAACATCATCAAACATGATCTTATCCATCAAGAATCTTCATTAAGAACTGGTAACGGGACAATCATTAGCAAGACAATACAGGCAGTCTAAGAAGCCATTTTCCTTGTGTTTATACCTCTGGCTATAAATATTATTTGGCCTCACAGTCAAAATACACCGAAGCAGCACTGGGATGTTTTCCCCAGCTTGCTTTCCTGTTTCTCTTGGTGAAGATTTAAGAACAAAAATATAAACCATGGTATGACCCAACACTGCAAATGGCTACAAAGGTGTGAAAATAAGAAATGCAGGAAGTGATGGCAGTACTCTAAGAAGCTTCAAGGTACCATCTTTAATGCACATACCTCATCCCTTAACAAAGAGGCTTAATTTTAATTGCTTTCTGATGGATGGTATCTTTTAAGCACATGAACTGAGCTGCTCTTGGAAAGGAGTTTAACAAGTTTTATTTTACCCTGCAAATGCCTTGTGTCACTAAGACACATTTTTTGCCTGTGGGATAACCAAAGAATAACCTCCAATTTGTATCAAAGGGTGTATTTGCATTTAGCAAACCGTTTCTGTGGCTGTTTGGGAGACTGTGCACTGCCTGCCACCTGTGTCCTGCCTATTACTTCAACTGTTTCCTATTCACATTGTGGAAACAGTCAATCACAGCATTTTGCTTTCCTCTGAGCGACTGAGCTCCTAAGGAGACAAAGATGCTGAAAAGCTCTGAAGATAGCTATTGGGACTTCTGATCAAACTTACACAACAATTTCCCCTTGTAAACACACTGCAAACAAAAGCTGCTCCTTCTGATGTTTTCAAACACATGATAAAAGGACTAACAGGGATAGTTGGCATTTATATTTTGGGGGAAGTGGGGTGGAAGAAAAAAGAGAATTATTTCTCCCTGTAAATCTCCTGTCCTAGCATGGAATGAGTAGATTTTTCTCCAGTATTAACCTATTTAAGTAATTTGAATAATTTAAATATTACAAATCTTACAGATTTCATATTTTAGTAAGACATCTCGGTCAGAGGAAAATGCTTAAAAAGTACAGTGAAAGGATTTGAGCTGGAATAACTAGCAAACTCTCACTGCCAACTCTACCACTACACTTAATTCTACTGCAAAAATCAGCCACCTGGGGCAAGGGCATTTATCACACTTAGATCCTGCTGAGTGAGCTGTTCGATGTGGTGGTCAGAACAAATGCCCCTCACAATTACTATGCTTCAGATTTCAAGCAAAATTCTCTCTAGTATTTAGGCATGCAAAGGTCAAGGCTGATCTCTGTACCGCGTAGAAAGTGGTCACACATCCTAATAAAAAGACAATGAAGGAACAAAACTAAAGAGCACCGGACAGAAGGTCAGAAAGTGACTCCTCTAAATATACCATAAACCCTTTCTGTCCTGTGCAACATATGCAAAGCAATCTACTGTGGGAACTACAGAGCAATTTGGGGATAGTCACAAGCGCTGCTCTTCTTCATCTATCAACATCCCTGCTACTAGTATGCAAGTCTCTAATTTTTTTAATATGTAAATTAAATTATCTGTTAAATAACATTCTGCACTAGGAAAGTCTTGGTAACAATAGCTTTCTATATGTCAAAAGTCTATTTTGTGCTGTAATAATTATCTCTCTTCATTACACAGAAACTTCTCTTATTATATGAGGCCATTCTGCGAAAACAGTTGCATTCTGAAAAATAATTCCACTGAATAATAAAACTGTGTAATTAAAGGGAAAGCCACCGTACATTGCCCAGTTAATGAGTCTTACTTCATAAATGAAGCAGCTTGAAACATTATACATGGCAGAGCATGTAGATTTGTTTGCATCTGTAGTTCTGTAGTTGGAGCTCACTGGCTTTTCAGAAATAATCCCATTTTGTGACACTGAAGAACGTATACTGTATTATTAGAAACTCTCGTGACAAACAGTCGCAGATTAACAGTCACAGATTAAGAACGACTGGTATTTGTTTATATGCCGTGAACTGCTACTGATACACTAATATAAGTATCACTAACAGACTATTTAAATCATTAGAATAGCCACTCATGGGGAGAGGATGGAAGAAGAAACACAGTTAGTATTTATGACTAAATGCAGAAAAATGCGATCTCTCACTGAATGGGAACGTCATTACTTCAATAGTCATTTTTTTCTCCTGTAATAAAAGTGACTTGAGAAAGAGCTCCAGAAAGATCAGAGAATACAAACTTAAACATAAGACAGACCTGTGCAACGGTTTTAAGACCATGCCCCTTAAATAATAAAAGTTTGAAGCACAGAACAGTTAGGACATATGATACAGAATTAATTAAAGAAAATGACAGAACAGGTAGATTAAAATGTAGTATTGATATAAACATCAAGACTGGCATATGTTGCAAATAAGACCATACTAAAGATAGGTCAAAGTGTCATTTATCACTTCTGCCAGTTGTGCACAGACTCAGCCCACTCTGTTTTCACACCAGCCAGTCACAGACATTGAGGACTGGGTACTCACTGTTACAGATGCATTTTTTGACCACATCTCTACAAAAAGAACCTCACCTCGCCTGTTTTTAAGAGTGGGTAAAAAATATAATCCAGCTTGTCTGAGCCTTGATTTGGTTTGCTAAGTGCAGCATCCCCATGAAAGCACAGTATCTGTGGCTACTACCATCTGTGGATGATAAAGTGCACTAGTGCGGAGGTCCCTCAAAGGAACAAGCGTAACCTTCGCTTTTCCCAAGCCCGCCCTTCTCCAGAGTTCTGACAGCCAGGCTTCATTAAAATTCCCTGCTTTTTGGGAACGCATCTCATTCTTTCCCCTATTGATGGCTAAACTATCTCTCTGCAAGTCACTATGGGAGAAAAAAAATTAAATATTTTTTAAAAAACCCAACAATGAGTAAAAGCAAAGATTTTTCAATGCAGAAGTTAAAGTACATTAAATTTCTGCACAACTGTCCTCAGAAACGGTTGTAGCCTGTTTTAGTTTATTCCTTGGAATCACTTTATGCATACAAGTCTTCTATCTACTATCTACTTTAACTTGCGTATTTTTGCATACTTTCAGTTAGTTTGTCTAGCCTTCCCGAGCGTCTCCATACAGTCATCATGGCTTTCTGTCAGGGCAGGCTGCCGTTACCAGAACTCAGGTAAGACCACACCGCTCCTGCCCAGCCTCCGAGCAAGTTGCCCGCAACTTGTGCTCTTTTTCCACCTGTTGCTTTCACTTCAGAAACCATCTCTGCTTTCAGGTAAATTGTGTCCCACCAGAAATGTGTATTCTCTCCCTCATATTTCCTTGTCTGCAAGTTACTTTTAAGAAGAAGCTTACTTTTAAAGAAGAAGCTTTTCTGTAACTCAACAGTTCCAAAGGACTTTTTGTTTCTACGTGGCTTTTCATCAACACCTTTTTAGCCATTCCTCATCTGAGCGATTCAGGTGCATCAGCACAAAATTTGAAAGTAACACCCCAGGAAACCATGACTGCAGCAAAATAAGTTTTTCAACTACTACTACTGCTACTACTGAGTCGGCAAGATTTAAGCGGTCACTTGTTTTTCCTAAAGGAATTCGAGTATCTGCTTATCTTTCAAATGAGCATTTTTACTACTCGGGGTGAGTGAGAGACCCACTACCCGGGGGTCATTCCCCACAAAGCCACAGAGGATGTCCAGAGCCTGCACAAATAACGGTCACCACGAAGTATGGGTTTACACCTCCGATACCCCGAGCCCCGGCACACGGCTGGGGAGGGGCGAGAGGCCTCCCCGACATGCTGGGAAAGCGGCGCCGCGGGTAACATCCGCATCAAGCGTTTGCGAGCCGGCTGCGGACAAGAGCGAAGGCGCCGCTCGGGCGGAGAGCCAGGCGGCGGGGCAGAGTCCCCGACCCGGCGCCCGACCGATCCCCCGGCCGCGGCGGCCCCTTCTCGGCGCATGTCGGCACCGTGGCCAGCAGGTGGCGCCCCGCCGCCGCCGCCGGTACCCGAGGCTGCCGTCGGCGCTGCTGAGTCAGGGCAGGCCCCGGCCCTGCCCCGGCTATTTATACTCCCGCCATGTGACCAAGGGAGCGTCCCACCGCCACCTCACTTTTTCCACTCGCCCGGCGCAAAGCTTACGGCTCAGCTTTCCTTGGAAGCCCACGGAGGAAAAGCGGGATGCTTCGAGCCGAGGCTCCTGCTGAGCGCTCTTGCCCGTCCTGCACCCACCCCAGCTCCGGGGCTCCTGCGCTGACTGCGAGCAGGGAATCTTTCGGTGCTTCTGCGCCCAGCTCACCTGGAGCGGGGCCAGCGCTCTTAATACAGACTGAGGCGCGATCATCTGGTAAAAATCTCCTGCCTATGCGGTTCTGTTTTCAATTTTCTTTTCCAAAGTGACGGCAGTGCTGCGAAGCGCCAAGCTTGCTAGCTGACAGAGAAGCTTTGGGGACAGGCCTGTGTTTCCTTTAAAAAAATTAGGCTGAAACTTCCTGTAAAACTGTGTCACAGAATAAAATTTCCTGACATTTCATCTGCATTTATTATCATTTATGAATAAAACCCGCAGTCAGTAAAATCAGGTGCTCAGACAACGATGGTGCACTACATGAAAACAGGGCTGGCCAGGGCGTACACCGATTGCGTGGACACAAGTCAATACAAAGAAGAGACTGCACAAAACATGGCAAGCCACAAGTGAAGACAAATGGAGCCATGGTTTGAAAATGTATTCTTAGACCACTTAACCTTTTTTTTTTTTCCCCCCACTATAAGCATAGACCTGTACACAGGTCTACAAAAAATTGCATCATATGTCCATAGACCTAGCTTGCTTTACCCTCACACTATTGACTGGAAATGCACAACTGGTTTTAAGATATGAATCACAAAACCATAAATATCATGATACCTAAACCAGTGTAATAATAAATACAGGGCACAGCTAAGCGTATTGGCTCCCAGTGCAAGTCTCACAACATTCTGGGCATTCCTGAAAAACAACAAGGTAAGTTATGTTCTAAAAATACCTCAAGCACAGATATTTTATACCCATACATCATCGGAGGCTGATGTCTTGCTGAAGAATATGAACTCACAGCATTTCAAAGGAAAACCGCATCATTCCATCTTGGGAGGAAGGAAACTTACCTCCACTCTGCCTTGTTATGCAGGAATGAATTACACTGGTCTGGAAGGTTGCTGTCATTTGACATGGATTCCAGGATTGAAATGATCTGCTTAAAAGATGGCCTTTTCTGAAGAAAAAAAAACAAAAAACAAACCAAAACTCAGCATTTGCATTCACACACAACTGCTACCGTGTAAAATGATTCACAGGAAATTTTCAATTTTTCAATTGAAAGACCACAAGCAACAGAAATTTGGATGCTGCTTTCTGAACACAGCATCCTACAAGGGCACTGTAAATCTGGACATGGGTGTGTTTTGTTCTTCCCACTGAAGAAAAGGTGGGAAGAAGAGTCCCATAAGCTATTAGGACTCTAAGTGCCTTAGCTTAGCCTCCCATATCAACCTGTAACACTTTTTGGTAATCAATAAAAGCATTAAACAACATCAGCAGCATCAACAACCATCAAGATTGTTAACTCTAAAGAATAACAATTTTCCCAAGAAGGAAAATACTCCCAAAATAGAGAAGGCTGGATCCATTAGCATCTGGTAATCAGGCAGAAGGTCTTTTACAGGTAGCAAACCCAAACTCTTTAATGTGTGAACAAACTATTTAGCTGCCCATCAAAAATTGGTTCTGAGTGCAGCTCTTTTCTTGCACAGAAGGGCAGACTTTACAGAAAAAAACCTCCCACTTAGCTATCTGTGGAGCTGCTGGGGAAGAAGGGAAGATGGAGGCAGCCGAGCTCATGTCAGCAGTGCCTCTGCTCTTCTGCCTTGGCCTTATTTACTGAACTTGCTGTTCCCGGACTCTCCAGCCAGCACCCACTGTGCTCACTAGTCACAGGCAGAACTTAAAACTTCTCTGTATTTTTTACATTCCCCTTCATCCCAAAAGGAAGCTATGCGGTAGGAGAATAACTGAAAACTGAAAAAGTCACAGCTAAACGTGTTTCTTGAAAGAGCGCTGACTCTGTTAGTCTGTTTGACAGACCCCAGACAAGGCTGAGACAAAAGGTTGAAACAAAATGTAGATACATAATAAGGGGATGATGCACATTCTCTCTCTATCGCGCCTGTAATTATACCATTTCTGCTAAAATTACAGATGCCGCAATTAAAACGTGCATTTTAATTTGGGAGCACAAAAACAATTAGGAACAATGCTGAGGTGTCTCTCTCAGGAAGATCCAAGTGATTTCCACATTATAAAAGAAAGACAATTTCTTTATTTTAAATGTCAAACAGCATGAAAAAGTGTCAAATGGGTAACAAAAAAAAAGACAAGCTCTCTTATACTGCAGTGCTGCGCTATTCGGCTGTGACTGGAGGCTTTGTCTGTCATTTTTTGGTCCATCTCCATGATTTTTGGCAAGGGGCAGTTGGATGAGCTGTGCAGCTTTTCTTTGCAAAGACAGCACTTGCCCCTGCCACCGTGTGCTTACAGAGTTTGGCCCCAGCCCCGTGTCCATGGAGTGGCAACTGGGGGGCGCCAAGCAGCATGGCAGTAGGTGCCTGTTTGGCAGCACATCACTGGCACTTGTTGCTCTAGTTCGGGTATGGAAGCCAGCACAGTCCCCCTGCATTTACAGGGGAGCTGGGGGAGGCAGCAGTTGTGCCCCTACATGCTTGATGCTGCTGGAGCTGGCATGGCTGAGCTGACACAGTGAACACGCCTTGGGAGAGCACAAACCTCCCCAGCCAGGGAGTGTGCCATGCTAGGGGGTACAGAGCACAGGACTCATCACTGGCAGCAACCTGGACTGACAACTGCAGGGCAGTTCTGGGGAAGGAGAACATTCCAACAGACCTCACAACCTTCTGGTAGCTACAGCTGCATCTTTTGTAACCACCCCAGTGGGTGGGAACTGCTGAGGGGACTCAAGAGCCTCCCAAATGATGTGGAAACTGCCCAATGGGAGATCTGGGCTCCCCACTTACACACTCTGGTACTGCCATGGCTACACACTGTCCAGTGGGTTGTGAGGTGTGTAATGTGCCTTTACTGAAGTGATTCTATAGGAAGAGATGAAGGGCAAACATCCCTGTGCTGCATAATTGCACATTTTATGACTTCTTTAGGACTCTTACAAAACACTTTGATTATTTCTGCCTGCTCCTCCTTTCCCAGGAGTATACTGGCAAGTACAGGGCAGGGCTGACACTAAGCAAGCAGCCAACACTACTATCAGGCCTGCCTGGAGTAATTGGAGCAGGGTTAATGACAGAGAACAGGGCTTTTGCAAAGGGTGGGTGAAAGCATCGACTGATTTGTTAGGAGCAAAACAAAATCTTTGGGTCCTACGTTACTGGCAAAGGAGCTGTTGAGTTGTGCAACCGGAGCTGGAACAACCGCACAGATACACAGTACTGATCAGCTGGTATGTCTCTGGCTGTGCAATTTCTGTGCACAGCCACCAGCTATCCTGCCAGCTTGGTGGCTGATGGACTGACAGGTACCAGCTTTCCTCGGAGGCAAAGCTGACAGTAAGACACAAGCATACACTGCCATGTGGGTTCTGTTGGTTTCCTCACCCTAGGCAAGGTTTACTTCAGATTTAATAAACGCACTCTAAATGCAGGCAGATGCCTTGGTTAAAACTGGCAAGGAGCGATTGTTGAAACCTGGAGCCCAAGCAGAGAAGCTTTTTTAATTTAAAAAAAACCCCAAACTCCTATTTTCAGTGGATGACTGCTTAGCACTTTCTAGAAAGGCAGGCATCTCAAGTCATTCCTTGTAAGAGATTCTTAAAATATCAAGGCATGAGTTGCCTTTGAAAATTGCTTCCCTTTATATCTGTGATGTCTCATACAAAAATCTTTAAAATATATGCCCCTCTGGAAATAATTCTAGCTGGTATTTTTCACTTTTTCTTTCCACTCAGTATTTCTTGCTAAGTAGGTCTGCATAAAAACAGAATATTTAATCTATATGCCTTTCTTGCTGCTTCTCTGTACCCGAGTTTCTGATTTACAATAAAATATTGAGCAATTTACAAACATTTTTGATGTTAAGTAGTGATAAAATGAAGAAAGAGATGAAATGAGAAAGAAACACTGACCTGTGTTTCAAAAGCAAGTATGCCCCTTAAAAAAGGCATCAGTGATGAGCAGCCTTGTTTGTACGGTTATCTAGTATCCAAGCAAAAGCAGCTTGTTTTTTAAAATGCAGATTTTACCACATGGAAGTAGTTATTTAAGACAGTTACCACAGGGATTGTTCCTTAATAATTACTAACTTAAAATAATTAGTAATTCACATTTTAATGAAATGCTCTCAACCCAGTAGGGACTGTTTCAACTATCACAATTTAGATTTTATAAAAATTACAAGTATCACGTGGAGCAATTGTACTACAAGCATTTTTCTCCACGTATGAAGAATTCTTAAGAATTCAAAGCGAAGTTAACTCTGCCCATCAAGCTTACGGCCGGTCGACCTTCAGTAATGTGCTCATGCATCGACCATCTGACTTTCTACAGCTAATTCTGGCAGAGAGGAAATGTTTCACTGAGCAGTATTTGAGAGGAGTGTGCTCCATCTTTTGGCTCATGCAGGCCACACAGCCTTTTATCAAGGCATTTTGAGAGCTGTATTGTAGCGATCCTTCCCTGACACGTGACTGAATAAGTCAGTCACATGCCCAAACTGTGACCAGAGATTACTCCATTTCAGTCGTGCAAACAATGCATTTATAATTGCCTAACATAAGAGAAGCTGCATGAAGAAAGCAGTGAAGAGCAGACTGTCAGTAAAACCTGTCTAACGTGAGATTCACTCTTTGCACACAGCAGAGATGCCCCTGGGAACAGTGCTCCTAGGAACCAGCCCAAACCCAGGTGAACTGCTCAGCAGACAGAACTCGGCCGGCCCAATGGTGGGGTGTCCCTCTTCTACAACACGCAGATCCATCCCTCTTCTTGAAAAACAGCAACAGCCTCTGAACACTTCTGTACCTGACTACAGCAAGCCAGAGAGTGGGCTGACCTAGTCTGTCCTGCAATTACAGAAAAGAAACTCCACTAATTATCAGTCTGTGGCATTTAGTAGTAATGCTGATGCTTGGGAGTAGGTATTAAAGATAGGCAGTTACCTCTGGAAAGTGCTCTTCAGCAATTACTGACGCAGAATTAAACAGTCTACTTGTAGATTCACAAACTCAAAGCATTTTTCTCCTCTCCCTTCTGTGGAGAGGATAGAGGGAGGTATTAGGGGAATGGTATTTACATGGGTGTTCCTGTGGAAACCATACACAGACGTTGGGTCTAAGGCTTCCAGATCCATTGTGTAGGAAAGCATCTCCTTGCTTAAAAAAAACCCAAACAACTGAGGGAGTTCTCCTTTCTGATATTGTACTTCTGTGACTACTCTCTAGTGCTAGGTTCTAGTTCTATAGCACCTAAGCGCTGTAATTGTCCTTGGGATTAATCTTGTCTCTCTGAAGTAGTAGCTAACTGTCTTCTGAGTTTAAAGGCAAAAAGGTCTTGCTGATGCCTTGACTTGAGAAAAGGAGCATCATTTCCTTTCCTTACCCATTCCTTCCTCTCTCAAATACATTCACAGGCAAAGCTAATGGATGCTAATACTTGGTAATAATCTAGCATGCCCACAGGCTCTATCCAGCCAGTTTTATGTAGCCAAGTCAATATAAAGAAGGTAACTCCCATATTTTACAAGACCTTTTAGTGAGTAACAACTCTCTTTAAGGTTTAGTGGTAATTTAGAATGTGTCACTGCTGTTCCTGTTGACATTTTATAGATTAACTTATGTCTTTACGTCTTTTCAACTCAATGAAGGCATCAAAGTTGGACCTTGAAATAGGTATTTCATACATGAAGTTCACATACATCTAAGAAAGATTAACTATCGACTACTGAAAGAAAATAAAAAAAGAGCAGTTTTTCCCTTGCTCCAAAATGGCTACACTCATGGCATCTCACCCTATTTAAGGCATTGACTTCAGTAGTCTGGTAAGTTAATAGCATAACAGTGCTTGATTAAAAGGGAAAGAGAGATAATTATGTGTAAATATGTAACCACATTTTAAAAACCCCAACAGACAGTCTTGACTGTCTTTGTGAAGAAATGTGTCTACCAGCATGCAGCAATGGTGTTAGCTGGGATTTGTCCCTCCAAAACCACAAACACACCTAGCAGAAGAAGGGGTGGTGGTGGTGGTGGTGTAGAAATCAAATAAAAATTGAATTACCTTTGAATCAGCATCCCAACATTGGTGCATCAGTTCTGCAAAACTTCTGGGACAACTGCTTGGAATGGTTAATCTCTAAAGGAGAGAGCATGTACCAGTTATTTCCTTTTAAGTTGCCACTAATAGATTTCCTGTAAAAGCAGTGCAACTGAAAGAAGTAAAACAGTTTTCAACACAATATAAAAACTGTAGATAGACATATTAAAAACAAAAAAAATAAAAATTATTAACACTAGCAAGATGAAAAAATTATTTAGTAGACCTATAAAGGAGAAATGGAACAAATGCACAAATGGACTTGGCTTAAGAAAGCTCGGAAACAAGGAAGCAAAATCAAGGCAAACAGCTAAAACATGATAGTTTGTGGAGGGTACTGCAGGGTGATCTAAGATGCTTGTCAAGATATGTATAATGTACAGCCTGCCTTTATTCCTTTCTCCTACACAGATAAGACAGCTGTAGAATACTAGGATCACTGCTGATCTAACAAATGGCTGAAATACAGATTACATTAAGTGAGTTAAAAAGAGTTAAGCAAAACTCTACATGACACAAGAGACGTTTCATGAGCCTGTGGTCAGCAGGATTAATGAGGACATGCAGATCTCAGAAAGCACTCAGAGAGCACAGTGAACTCGTAAAAATATTTCCTCATGACTGAAGACAAGGAGTTGCCGCTTATAGCCAGGACCACTGACTACAGAGAACCAGTTTGAAGCTTATTTTGTTTCCTTTGCTGAGAGTTTTAAACCCTGAAATGATTCCCTCTGTCAGTCTTAGAGGACATTTAATTTAAAGACTCTGTCCCCACACTGGAAAGCCTAAAAGCAAATCCATTTCCACATACACCCAGACACCAAAGCCTCTCCAGTTGAGATTAAATGTGCATCCCCAAAACATTACACATATAAGGAGATCCCTGTGCTCTCATTAAGGCAGTTAACCGACTTCAGATGTTTCATACTGAATTAAAAAAAATACGTAGATATAAAACCTAGTTCTTCAGTGAAATGGGGCCATATATAGAAGAGGTCAAGCTAGAAAAAGGGTTCCCTCTCCTGTAGCCTGTGAGAACCAGGTTTTACAGTTGTGTTCAGACCAATGTGGCAGGAATACCCTTTGATATGTCCTACTTTTGGTATTTCAGAAACAAAGCAGAGCAAGTTGTGTCAAACTGTACAATTGTATTACTGCAACGTGACCTACAAAGCTTGACAAGCCACAGTAGCCAAAGAAAGAGTTTGCAAGTTCTGTAGCACAAGCACCTGAACACCATAAAAACTGGAAACAGGAGATACAGAGCCACAGCACCACAGGAGTGTGTTTATTAAAATAATGCAATACCTTAAGGTGTAAAGCTTTCTGTACAAGAAATACACAGAAATCTGTACAATGCATAAACAGATTGTACTGATGCTTGATCTCCAGTTGAGTCATTAGCCTAAAAATACACTGGCTAGTCTTGCTACAGTATTTGTCTGTAACCCTCACTGTTCCAGGAGGTGGAAAATCGGTTGCAATCACCATTTATTTGTGTCTCACTTGTGCAGAACGTTATCTGTCACGTATTATAGAGGTAGCAGGTTCCAAAAGTGTCATATTATAATAAAGATGACATTCCTCAGTGGTAATTTATTACGAGTTCATGCCTAGTGTAATCTGAACTCTCATGGTTTTCTTTTTGGATTAAAAAAAATAGTATTTCAAACTCTACCAGAATAAAAATAACACTGTGAAATTATGCAGAGAGTCGAAAAAGACCCACACAGAATCACTAAAATCCACTTCATTTGTTGGGCTCAGGCTTTGCAAAGGGGGATTTTTCACCCTATGCAATTACACTTTGGCCTCAGTCCCATACTGATTTTAACAAGTGACTTCCAGTGCAAAAAATGAAGGACTGGCTCAACAGTGACTCAATTGTGTTGTGAACTGGAACCAGTCAACACCACTGATGTCAACAGACTGAACTGAGCAGAACCTGACCCTCAGATTTGCTTTGGGACATAGAAACTATGAAGAAAAGGAGCACAAACATTTTTACAAGGCTTATGCTGGGCATGTTCCCCAACTCAGGGCCAGAAAAAAAATAAAATATGTAAGCTGGTGTTAATGCCCTCTAAGCTCCCTGGCATCCTTCCAAAGAAGATGGTAGCAACTGGCTAGTGGTACCTGGCAGAAAAATAGCTGGCTCTCAACATGGCACCCCTTAGGTTTCTTCAGCCATGAATTAAACAGTAAAATAGCCATCACATACTTTGTTCATACTGAATTTTACATAGTTCCTTGCTCTGCAGAAGTGTAGTGAAATGTGTGTTACACCCTCTGGCATCTTTCAGCATATGACTACATCTCTTTACAACATTCCCAATGCCACTCTGAACCCACTATGTAAAACTGCCAGTGGTAGGTACAGGAAATAAATACTGTTGATGGAAGGTTTCATGGTTCCCCCTTCAAACTGATGTACGAGGCTTTTCCAAACCTAGGAGAAAGAATCTCATTGTGCCTCCTGCTCTGATAAACGCTGCAGACCACCACAGTCTTAATCTCCACACTGCTAGTGTAGCTTTTCCAGCTAATCGGTGTATCACAGTATCATTCATTGGAATTAATCCAATCCTCAAATAGAAGAAAAAAAGAGAGGAAAAAAAAACCACCAACAAAAAATATTAAACTAAGAGGAGGAAACCAAACTCCTCTGTTTAACTCTGAAGCATTTTGAGAAACAGTTTATGTAGAATAATAGGAATCTGTATTGTACAGCCACTGCCTCGCCATTGTAATGTTTCCCAAGCTTCCGCTGTGTCTAGATAGAGGAGGTTTCATCTTTGTGGAGGATTTCCATGCTTGTCTGTGTGTGGTACAGTCACAACTTTAAATGTTTTTTAAATGTAGTTACTGTCTTTGATATCAAGGGACTATGTGTTCAGATATACGCTCACATGTCCAACTAACTGAAAGCTTCAATTTGTGAGAAGAAGAAAAGAGAGGCTGGGGACACTGTACAAACGGTGTTTACACCACTGAAGTGCTTTTGAAATGGAAAGACTCTGCATGAGGAGGCTTGCAGCTATGCCACAGCCTTGCCGATACCAGTGAGGAGCTCATCTTCAATGTAGTGTTGAACGTAGGTGGCAAAACTGTAATTTCTCTCTTTTTTTAAAACTATTTTTTCTTCTTTTATTTTTGAAATTTTCATCTAAGCGGCAGTTTCTTGTACTATAGTGACTCCTGCTGGGAGAGTTAAGTTGAAGTAGCTGAAGGTCTCTTACAGATATATCAACTCCCGGCCAGTAAAAAGATGTCCTAAACGCAGGAGATGGAGTTAAACTGTTCCCCTACCTTGGACGCAATGGCTTCTTTCATCACTAAGAACAAACCCCTAGGTTTTACAATTGAGACTGAGAAACTAGTACAGTACTTGTACAATTTTTGATCTACAGCATCACGACGTGAAGCTGCAACAATTAGATGTAAAGGGTCCATTCATGAGGAATAACATCACTTTGACCCTTTGTGTTAGCTCCTACTGCTAATCTTTCCATACGCGTGAACTTACTTTCAATTTGAAGAAGATGAAAAAGTCTTTTGCAAAACCCCAATACTGTTTTCTGATCTATGTACCTGAATGTAGAAACGTAGTCTTACCTCGTTTTTTTCCACTACAAGCCAAGCTACTTGTAATCCTTCCAAGCCTTTAAAGGGGACCTCCCTTGTTAGCATCTCCCAGAGAACCTGGAACAGAAAAAAAGAAAAGAATTTTTATTTTTACTTTGTATTTTAAATACATTATTAAACCTTGATACAGCACTATTCTGTATCCAATTATCAGGCAACCATTTTCCATTTGCAGGAACTTGGACCAGTGTTTGTGTGCAAGATCCTCTCACTAAATTAATTTGAATGTTTCTGCTTTTTCCTCTACAGAAAAGCCCACATGAAAAACTGGCTTGTGTGGGGTCTAATGCCGGCAATTTTTATGAGAGACATGGAAAATGCTTTTTACTTTCTTTGTATACTACATAATTCACATTTGGCAGTTGAGCCTTGGGAGGACAATGAACTCCTCTCCTCAGCCCCAACTAGATACATCTTTGCTCTGTAGCCATTTTGCATTTAAAAATATATCTACATGATTGCAACTAGTGGTTCTTGGTAGTCAAAATATGATCCAAAATGTAATTTGCTCCTGTCATATGCCTATGAAAATATTAAATATAATCTTGCAAGCCAAACTCCAACTGTTCATCTCTGAGTATTTGATTATGTGAAATGAAAAAATATACAGCATTAAAAAAATTACTCATTATCTTATAGATGCATTGTCCTTAGATATAGAAAGACCTCCTAATTTTGCATGCACTTAGCACTTTGGTAACACAGTACTCAAGAATCTAAGCTGCTCTGTAGAAGAGAGTTTGGCATCACCAAAAAAGCTTCAAGTCAATGAATCCAACTTGCTTTTCTTCCATTGGGACTACATATTGTAGTTCAACCAAATTAAAAGGCACTTTGTATCTTCACTTGTGTCTCCTTTTTCTTCCTTTTCAAAAAAAAAACCCAACACTTCAGAGCCTTCATATGCATATCTTGTTACAAATATCTACATACAACTATCTTCTTTTGCTTATACAGCAAGGATATCAACAAAAAACCCACATCATTTATGTGGAACCTGACCTGATGCATGAAGATCCTTATGCAAGTCTCTGCATTCTCACTATTTGGGTTAGCAGCCAGGCTTAGTCCAGCTACATCATTTTGAATGGATTCTAGCCAGCTATGAAGGTAATTAGAAAGAAAATGCGAGAATATTGGCAGATGCTGCTCAAGCAGAAAAAAACGCATTGAAGCAGAGTTGGGCCTTTAATCAAGTGAACAGGGTACTCCATCAATATACCTATTTGAATAATTCTGCATGAATCAGTAGACTGATTAATAAAGGTAAGGGTATCTTGGAAAAATAAGTATAAGGACCGTTTTACTGAGAATAATATTCTTATTTCTTAACAAGGGAAAGCTATCATAGAGGTATTCTACTCTCCTGCTTGCCTCAATTCATTACTTTTAGAAAAAAAAAAAAAAGTACCTCAATTTGTCATTGCAATTATCACCTCTCTACTGGTAGAGAAGGAAATTTAACTGTAGGAGAAGGAAATAATTCAGCAGACCCATGTACTTCAGACAAAAGAGCAGTGTACAGAACAATTTAAAACAAAAGCCCCTGGACCAAATCAAACACGCAGTTAAGCAGCCATGCAGAACCACCTCATGTGTGCGGCTGTGCCAAGAAACCACAAAGAAACTCCAGCTGCACATCAGATAGAGCAGTATCCAAATACATCTTCTAAGTAAAGAACATAATGAAATACATGTTAAATGTCTCCAAGAGCCTTGGGCAGGAAGACTACTGCTCTGCTACCTTTCTTTCAGAAGACTGTACATTGTAAGGATTGTCTCATTTCATTCATGCACATAAGTTTGTGCAGAACATTTGACATTGAATTCCTTTACCATGACACCTTTAGTTTTTATTTCCACTGCCTACATAGATCACTGCCTTCCTAAGCCAACAGTGCTAGCTTGAAACATTTCAAGACTGCCCACAGTTCCAGAGAAAAACAGCAATCTGACACAATATGAAGAATTTTAACATCCTGGTTTTTACTAGCAGTAGAAGAAAGTAAAAGACACAAAATTTGGATGACAGAACTCCTTGTATTTATTTACACAGATTTAGAATATGTTCTAACAACAACACAAATTTCATGTTCAGGCCAATGGTGGAAAGAACTTTTCCTTCCTATGGTGATGTGTCTCTGTCTTCAGGTTTATAGAGATTTCAACTCCATCTTGTTAATTAGCTACCCTGAATCATCAGCTAAGATAAATAACTGCATTAGCAGACTTTTTTTAAAGGCAGCAAATAGGTATCTTCTGCAGTACCATT
This sequence comes from Heliornis fulica, assembly GCA_013399135.1. Classification (NCBI taxonomy): domain Eukaryota; kingdom Metazoa; phylum Chordata; class Aves; order Gruiformes; family Heliornithidae; genus Heliornis; species Heliornis fulica. The sequence goes on along the minus strand of VXBZ01000400.1, from coordinate 1,305,571 downwards.
TGTTTCTTTCTGTCCCCAGAGTCATGAAACCTGAACCTGACTTCCCCCAGCATCTTTATTGCAAGGTACACTGCTCATTTTCAGAACTGGCTCCACAGCTCACCTAACAGCGAAATCAATTTGATGTAATTTAATTGATAGACCTGGTTCACTTCTCCTCTATCTCTGGTGCTGAGTACCACCTGTTTTGCTGATCACATCACATCTCTGTGATGATGGACAGCAGGTGCTCACAGGGAAACAGCTAAGCTAGACACAGTGATGGAAAACAAAGGAAGATCTTTTCATGTAGTGGTTTGTAAGCTGTGGCCTCTGAAAACATTAGGCTCCTCTTTGCATAGAAACTGAAAAGAAACACAAATGTATGAATGTTCATCCTATACATGAAGCTGAGAGTACGTTATGTGGTCTTCAGAGAAAGCTGACACACTTCTGTCAGCTCAGCTATGCATTTCAATTCTCATTCTCGTAACTGTATGACAACAACCAAAAGGGAAAAAAAACCCAAAACAACAAACCCCCCACATTACCACCCCACTCCAAAGCCAACAAAGATTCAAAGTGCCATATACAATAGGGAACATCCAACAAATTAGCAATTTGAGAAAAAGCAAACACTCTGAGCATCTTCACTGAAAAAAATTACTATTTTCTTATGTTAGGAAAGTGTTCACAGACAAGGGTCAGGAGCCACAATGAGCAGAAAGAAGTACAGCCTGAGCAGAAAGGGTTGCACTCTTAGAGGTACTGCCTTTAGGCATTAAAATTAGGTCAGCCTTCTCTGCATTGATCCAAGGGGAAGTTAAAGATCTCATAATTCTTTTCAAAAAGAATAAGGGATAACCCCTGGAGCTGGCCAACATTCCCTCTATAAATAACATATGTTCTCATAGCTAAAGCAGCGTATGAACTATTGTGGGGAGGATAACAGCTGCTGCATTTAATGGCAGGCTCTGTGCTACCAATAGCCAATTAATGGGTTTATCTTTTGTTCTTCTAAGTCTTAAAATTATTTAGCTACATTGCATAAGCTTTCTATGATTAAACACATTTATGCTGATACACAAACACACACTGCAGTGCACTACAATTTTGCCAGAAGAACATATATTCTAATAATCTATCTTCAAGATTTCAAAATAGCTTTTAGAGCAAACATTGTCATTCCAGAGACACTTTGTGGAAGAGAAGTAAGGAATCATTTTTGAGCAACACACACAATGAATGGCGTGTGAGTCCACTTCTGGGTTGATCACTTGGAACACTTGGAATCTATTGTTTAGAGTATAGATTTGGAAATGAGTTAGAAAAGAGAATCACAGCATGGCTTTAGAAATGTGTAAGATCTGTCTTGCTGTTGCAATAAATCTCTTGAAACATTTAGCTGTGGCATTTCATGGCAGTATTATAAATTATTTACTCTATATCTCAAGCATATATGGACCTGTTTAACCATCCACAAAGAGCAGGACAAACTAATCTGAACGTTAGCTATAAACATGTATGTAACTATTCACAGAGAGTAAAATTCATCTGAGCTGAGGACCAACTCAGAAAAGAGCAGAAATACTTCATGGAAACACTTCATGGAAAACCAAGTCTGGCATACCTTAAGCAGAATATTTAGATCAGGGTGTGTTGTAGAAAGAAAACTCAATCAGGAAAAAAAAAACCAAAACAGAAGAAATGAAAGAAAACCATGAAGAAGGCGATAAATATTGCAAACAGAATATCTATTTCTAGCATCTTACTAGTTTACATTTGAAAGGATTCTGTTCTTTGTTAACAGGACTTTAACTGAAGAAAAGCAGATTTGTCTCTCTAGAACAAAAGCTGCTGGCAAGTGTTACACTTTGAAAAGGGATTCTTCAAATTTTGTTTTTATAGATGATAATCACTTGAAGAGACAAAAACACCCTAAGATTTTTTTTTGTTTTCAGTCTCCTAGCTAATTTTCTGATAGTCTAATACTTAGAATAGGGAGACTCCAGCTTTCACTGTTATATTCGGACAATTTCTTGCTGGTATAACCCTATTATGTCAGTAATTTCATCAACGGAGAACTTGGGCTGGTGCCATTCTTCATTTCTACCCCTGTATCTCCTGTTACAACACCAGTGCTCCAAGACTGGTGTTATTAAATGATGAACTCATTCCTAAGTGCTTATGAATTCATAAACTTCTACCCACAGTAGAACACATCAGCTCAAGACCAATATATTAAAAAATGTGAGTCAAATATTACTAGGCATATTAAAGTTGCCCTATACACCCATAAGCACATTAAAGTCCTCTAGTAACACTAAAATGTTTTCACATGGAGCATAGTTGACTTTCACCTTTAAGCACAGAACTGTCAAAGGAGCTTTACTTTTTGGACAAGGAAAAATAAACTGCATGTGACACACTGTTGCCAAGGCTCTTGCAATGCTTGACAGGATAAGGTATGAAACATTTTCTTACCTTCTCCCACATCTAGAACATTACATAGTCAATTTGCACCAAGAAGACTGTGAGCAGTCTGAGCTATACAACCATGTTTGGAATTTCTCCTCTAACATTTTTGCTTTGTTTTGAAACTGGAATGTTTCCCTTCAGCGGATAATATGCAATTGCTTCCAGTAACAGTTTACATTAACATTTACATTGTTAGCTTGTGTTCTCTTACTGTTTGTGACCTAGTTCAGTTAAGCAAGTGAGGACTCTGAATCTGCCAATAGAGGCTTTTTATCCCTCCTTGCAGACCTTCAACTTTTCAATTGTAAGCAACGCCACATCATCTCTTTTTTCCCCCCCAGTATAAACAACTGTCTGGCAAAAAGCTTAAATCACCTTCCAGTGGGACATCAGTGGAGCTATAACCAGAGGTGCCTGCTTAAAACCATACCGCCTCCCTCATGTCTGTCTCCTCCAATCCCTCAAACCAGCAGTGCTGACAGGTAGTGAAAGAATTCCTCATTCTGCCACCCACCGTTGAATCCAAACCCAAAAATGGTTAATACACAGATACACACAGAAACTGCAACACCACTACCTTTCCTTTTTGCCTCAAAAAATTCAACAATTTTTAAACAATTAAGTACAGGGAAGTGCCTTACTTTTTAATATGAAATCAGTTGACACTCCATTTTATGGTGAAATTCTAATCAGTTCACCCTGTTATATGCCTATTGCAACACAACCTTTTTCTCTTCCATTCCACTAAAAGCAAGAGATTCATGATGCAGATTGTTCAGTGGCTTCTGCAAACCTTCCAGCATTTGCTGAATACTTGTGGTAAATCATGTGCTTCCCACACCGGCATGCTGCTAATCTCATCCGATAAGGATCTTACCAGACAGGCAAGACACAGCTCTTCCTATCATTTTCAAGCATGTAGTTATAAACTATGGGTCAGTCTTTAAAAAAGTGTGATATTTTTGTTGTCCTTATTTAGAATTGTTCTTACATCGCATGAATTCTGTCACAGCAGAGATCACCTACTAGGCATAGGAAAACGAGAGGCACTCACCACTCCATACGAGTATGTGTCACATGTCTCAGACACTGGGAGACTTTGGATAACTTCTGGGGCCATCCATGGAAAAGTACCCACTAATGACATGTGTGTTGTGTGGGAGTGGAAGCGTGAGGCACCAAAATCACAGATCTGGAACAAAACCACGAAAAACAGATATTGGAGTATCAACCTCATTCATAAGGCATCATCAAAACAGAGTCAAGCAGCAGTATCTCACCACAAATACTTAAAGTGTTCATACCTTTAGCACGCCATCAGCAGCTATAACAACTGAAAGTGAAAAAATGATAGGTTACAAGAATGCCATTAAAAATAAACACAATACACTTACACAGCAAAAGACTTTGCATTGTATCAAGAAAAATGATCCTATAGTGAGCCAGCACCTCAACACGCACACATGCACAATTATCCTGTTTCTTTGAGAAGCTTTAGAGAAAATCTGTTGAATACGTGCAGGTCTCTGAACAAACACAAAACCTTTCAGGCCATACTGAGTTCAAAGATAGGAACATAACTAAAGAACAGATAAACTCCATTCTCCCAGATGTCATTAGGCTTAACAAGAAGCTCTCTGAAAGTTTCATTAGTGAAAGGAGAAAACTTACAACAACTGGGGCGAGCTCTAGACTTTTCTTTACTATTATTTCCCTGTATGCATTACTAAAATCTGTGTCCCTCCTACCCCACTACTAGTGGTACAAGTTTCAGTCAAAAGGCAGCGTCCTGCAAATTTCATAAATGGTCACCAGCTGCCAGGTACAGATTAACCAGTGCAGCTCCACACCGAGTGCATATTACTCAAAAGTGTGAGTATCTGTCAAGCCTCAAAATAGGCCACAGTAAAGACAAGATTTTCAGAAAACAAACATTAGGCCTTGTGCAGTCTATTGTGCTGGTCTCTGCCAGCCTTTCCTGATACTCCTGATACCTTTCCCAACAGAAAAAGTGAGGAGTGTCCAGGCAATGTCTGACAGCTGGTAAGATGGGTAACATCACAATCATGTCAATCTGAAAGAGGTCCCCCACAGTGCTCTAAATGATACCAGGGTCTGTAACAAAGCTCAGACATGGGGAGGAGGGAACAGGCTCTTCTGTGCCTCAGGAACTTCTAGTGCAGCTTGATGACAGCCAAGGAGTTAATTCTGCACATTCACAAAGCTTTGGTACACAAGATTTAAATGCTACATTAACAGGTAATAGTAAATGCAAAGCATTTCAGTGTTGCGCTACTTTACCATTCCTGGACTTCAGATCCCTGTGGATTACTTTGACTGGAGCTTCCATATGTAAATAGTGCATTCCTACACAAAACAAGGGAGCAATCTAATTAGGTAGGCTGAGCACGGCCATCACTTATCAGCAGTCATGTTTTCTGGTTCCCATTAATTGTCCTCGCTATGACCTGGCAGACCTATATGCCATACTGATAGGCTGCAGAAGAAGTAAAGCTTCCCATAATCTACTTTGCATAAGAAACACTAAGCAAAACTCATGTATCTTTCTGAAATTCTTTATGAGTATGCTAATGCTTTTTAATGACATATTTAGTTATTTTCTCTAAGGTCTTGCCTACACAGAGAAGCCAAGGTATGCATTTACTGTTCATCCATTGGTTTACACCAATTTTCATGTGGTCACAAAGAACACAAAGGGCAAACTAGCTTCTTTGGTATTATTACATGAAGAATTTCAGTATGTTTGCTGAGAATAAGCCCTTATCTTCCTTAAATGTCCCAATTCAAATCAAATGTCAGGATAATTATGCACTTTACCTCGTAATTACTCTACATCAGCAAAATTATCCTCTTGGGACTTAAGGGCAAACTAGAAGTTAAACTGGCTCATAGAAGCCAGAAATTATTTTGAATTCATAACAACCATGGACATATTAAAAAGCACAGTGAATGGGTTTTTCTTTGTTATGATTGGTTTTTGCTGGGTTTTTTGGTGTTGTTTTTTTAATTTGATTTTGTGCGAATTTAAACAATTTGCATAAGGAAGTATACGAAGGCTTTCCTGATTTCATAGGAAAAGTATCTCCAAATGTACACTTTGCTGGCTGGGTAGGGTAGTATCGCTTACCTTTAGCTATGTCAGTTGCCCACGTCATGATATGATCCATATCCATCTCTTCACTTTTGTTACTATTAATGTAATCAAAGAGTGAGCCAGCAGAAGCATACTCTGTTAAAAAGCAATAACAAACAAACTCAAATTAGGTTTTAAAACACTGCACCGAATCTTAAAGGTCTGATGGGAACTGCCAGTGGCAGAAAACAGTCAAACTCTGGCTTAATTACAAAGAATTTGGGTTCACCAGTTAATACTAATAGTAGTATGGTAGGAGAGTGGTAGTTTGTTCTCATTATCCAACACAGATAACCTTAGATACTGCTAAGGGCAGAAAAATTAAAAAGTACAATCATATAACAACAGGCATTAAAGTGAAAGACATTAGAAAGGTTTGGCATCAAGAAAGCTCAGGCAAAGCCGTCCAAATTCCAGAGTAAAAGGTTTTGGATGCTCCTGGTTCAATATCAACAGGTCTTTTTCTAAACTTCTCTCAACTGCACCTACAGAAATCCACAACAGGATTACATGGGTACAAACAAGGACATTTTTGACCTTTTGCTCTTTGCAGAGTAATAGATAATTTTTAAAAATTTTCTTTAACAAGTAGAACCAGATGTGAAATATATGATGTTCTGTTAGGGAGAAAGGGTTATCAAGGAGAGGAAAATTAAACATTTCTTTTCTTATTTCCGTATGGAGCAACAGAGTAACAGATCAAGTCATCTTTTCATGAAAAAAACAGAAGGATGAAGCTAGAGGTCTAACCCAGAGGTAAGCAGGCCAGATTTCCACCTGCCACAGGTCATATTCAGCCGTCCAAAGGCTGTAGCTCCTCTGCTTAGTATTTATTAAATATGCTTCATGCATATATAGTATTTGCTCATGTTTCATTGAAAACACAACAGGTTTGTGAGTTGATACATTTTCTTCCATCTGATTGCCAAGACAGAGTAGGCACATAAAAAAAAAACCCTATTTAAAAGTCTCCCAAAAAATCTCCATACCTAAGGTGGCACACCAGGTGACACAGAACTGAAATGCTTCATTTGGGCCATTTCAAAGCAGTCACAAAATTCCCTCTAAGACTACATCAAATATATCTGCATTGTTGTTAATATTAATCAATGTATGATAAATGACAGGCTAAAAGCATAAAAAAATCCCAACAACATCGCTCCTTGGCAAGGGAATCAATGTCCCTGGGAAACTGCTGCACGGAGAAGGAAATTCCAGGAGGAGACTGAGTCTGCGGCCCAGAACACAGCAGACCACATGAGAAAATTCCAGCGCTAAATGGAAGGAAAGTGGGAGAAAACAGGAAGTCCCTCGAAAGCCAACACTCAAGTGACAAGTTAGTTTTGGATCATTACTGCAGGGCCTCCTGCCTAACGGAGTCTGCAGGAGACAGAAGCGTTGCTTCTGATGTCACCAAAAGAGGAGTAAGCTGCTGATCTGCACATTTCCTCAATGAAAACATAAGCTTTTTTTACCCATGATGTCATCATTGCCTTATAAATGGGTTCTTCAGGAATAGGTTGGCCACATGCTTTGCATGCCGTTACAATGCATAATTTGATCCACTGGGGTCAGGGACAACTCAGCTACCCAAGCCCTTTGACACTCCATGTCAATGCAGGCAAGTATGTTTCAGTCCACCAAGTTCCATCCTTCAGTATTTCTTCTATACATTTATCATGACAGAAGTTTTTACTAGGACCTTATGGATTTGGAATTCATATAGTGAGTTTTCCTACAATAATGAAAAGGAGGTTTTTCCTTAAAAAACAAAACCAGAACACTGAATGCCTAACTGGGTCCACCAAGAGATGGGTTAAGGGATACACTGCACTCTTCCATGCAGACAGGGAGGCACAAGTTTTGAAAAGCTTTTGGGAGGAGGTGGCTGTGGTCAAACCCAGATGTGAAAGGTAGGCAAACTGCTGTTGACAGAGAGCCAGGAACATCTAGAAGGACATGATCCATGTTAGCAGCTCGCCAAGTGGGATGACCAGTTCCAACACTGACATAAATCCCACCAGGAAACTGTGTTTTGACCACAGATGTTGCCTTTCTCAGAGAACTCTTTTGACAATCCCATATAAGATGTTGCATACAGCTAATGCTCGGTACATGCCAATGCTTGACTGAATGCCCTCAGTCACTGAAAAAACATTAGTTTCTCAGCATTTCCTCTTTGAGATTTTCCCTCACTGAAAATGGATCTCTGACTAAACACAGGATTCATTCTTCAATGTGGAAGGCAATCCAGAAGATCATGGAGTGAGAATCCTTCTAAAAGATAATGCGAGTACAATTAACATTTCTTTTCTCAGTAGCCATCCTGCCATTTGAAAATGGTGTGGGGAACTGGAGCCTTGCTTCCTCTCCCACACATGGGACTCCCAGTCTCCTTGGAAGATGCAGAGAGAACCAATGCAGTTTGTTAAGTGGTCTTTTTTCTTTATCCAGGGTGGAATCAAAGCCCCCCTAAGCAATAAAGTGGTTGCATTACACAGCACAGTCTCTTTCTCACAGAGAGTTAAAGTCCCCATTCCCAATGACTCTCTTTCCTGTGACTGGCAAGCAGTTCAGATGTCCACTGAACACTAACCTTTTGTAAGACCAAACTGAGGACTTTCTGATCCAGACATCATCCTGAGTTGTTGACTACACATCTCCTTTGTTACTCTGCTCGCTGGCTTACACTTGTTATACTTGTTATAAATTACAGTAAAATTACCTTACTTATCAGAATTATATTTATTGCTTCAAGAAAGTATTCAAATTCTTGTCTATGTGCCATCACCAGTGCATCATCCTCTGAGTTCTGTACGCTGTGCTCACCCCCTGGCTCCTCTGCAGTACTGATAGCAAGACCATGACCTCCAGCAAGCTGACAGGCCTGTAAGTAAAGCTCCCCAAGCTCTGAACTGGGCTGCACCTCTGATGCACGCCCACCAGATTACACTGCCATCCACTGTGATAACTGGGAATCTAAAAGCCAGGTAGAAATAACTGAATTTTCACAGGTTGTGCCCACCACTGTGAAACAACAGAAACCTGAACTGCAGTGTTTCAAACACTTAGACTGCACCACATGTAAAGAATTGCATCAAACTCTTTGAAGTATTACAGGTATGCCAAAGGTGCCTCCTAATCCATGCTTCCATGGGTTTTACCTCTCCTGTAAACACTGTTGACTGTAGATTTCTTTGCTTTGTGTTTGTTTTCCACTACTTCGCTACCTTGTTTCTCCCATACAGGAATGGGAGAAACTGCATTATCTGTAATGTAATTTTGTATCTTGATCAACTCCCAAGACAAGATAAAGAAGCTTAAAAGAGCGATAGAAGAAGAAAGCCCAGAACAAAATCACAAGAATCAACCTCTGCGTAATTCTAGGAATGACAGAACTAATTAAACCTAGGTTCCAGTGAATAAAGGGAGCTGTCTTATGCTGTCCAATAAACCCTTGATTCTGTTTCAAGCTGGGAAGTTCCCAATGCTGATTCTCCTACTTTGCATACTGGCAGAACTCATGTTGCAGCTTTGCTCTGTTTCAGTCTCTCCTTTTTACAGAACATGCAAAAACTTTGTACCATGAAAAACTCTGCTTCTGTCACATGTCAGTTAAAATGGAAAAGCAATTCACAGAACACAGCAAGTGTTTCTATTTAAAGGAGAGATGAGTTTTTGCACTGAGAACGCCCCAGGCTCCAACTGCCTCTGCACTGTTCCCAGCCTGGTTCCCACCTCCAGCACTCCCATTTACATCCAGGCAGGTGGTAATGACAACTCTGACACTCAAAAGTGGCCAGAACAATTAGCAAAACACTGAAATTGGGTAAACCTAATACCTTGTAACATTGGAAGTTTTACAAAATCAAGAAAAGGTCAGACAAAACCCCTTACCTGTAACTATGCCATAATTTGGAGGTTCAATGACAGCTCCGTAGAACTGAATGATGTTTTTGTGACTGAGCACACTGAGTATTTCTGCCTGTTGCAAAAAAACACAAACAGAAAAATTGACAATTAAGAAAGAGGCATTTACTATAATAATTTATGTTATACCTAAGAGGGTTTACGTATATATAACACACATATAAACACAAGTACATAGGAAAGACTGCACAAATGCACTTGAAAACCTCATGAGGGAGTTTAGCAAACGAATGCTTCATATGTGGAGGGAAAAATATTAAATTCAGACTTATTTCATGGCCAAGGCACAGATTAGGAGTTAAATCTTTGGAGAAAAAACAAAGGCCTTGGAAAACTTTGTTCAAAGAAAGATCTGGGACGTTTGGCAGAGTTGCAGCAGTGCTATCCAGAATTTGTGTTTATGCACAAAGTACTATGGGTTCAGTGAGCCCAGTGCTTCAGGCTGTCAGAGCATACCATGCACACGCAGCTCTGTCCAGTGTTTACTGGTAACGTGGAGTCTGCAGGCACGTGCCGCAGAGGCCGACTGAATACACACAGCAAGCGTGCTTGAGACTGCCAAACAGCGCCGCTGAAACTGCTCTCAGGCAGCCTGCACATGTCTGCAAATTCGGGATAAACGTGCAATGCCTTTGAATGTTTCCAGGTTTGAGGAAGAAACTGTGAGAGAATGGTTGTATATTGACAGAGATTAAGACATCTAGTCCATGTAGGGTTTTGAGACAAAAGGAGGTCATGTATCATCTCCTTCGAGGTATCTCAACAGTTTCACCTCTCTAGTATAGTAAAATAAATATTCAAGAGATTTTAGACACATGTTGTTACACAAATGTAAGTATTATGCAAATACTGATATATACTATTACATATTTTTCTCTGCAGCAATGCATTAAGACTTTGAGATTATGCTATCTCAAGAACAAAATCACAATTAATTCTTCTGAATTTATCAAAAGAATCTGCTGAGCTGACCAATCACTTCAGATGCACTGAATGGCTGTAGGAGTGTTGCTGTCTACCTGCAGGTGAAGTGCCAGCTAACCAGGAGACCTTGTAGCCCTTGGGTGGCTACCTCAATAGTGTTAGAAATGAGACAGGAATACCAAGCCACAAGCAACGTTACACAAACTCTCTACATCATCTTTTCTTGAACACCTTGCTCCGGAAGGGTGGAGTGAAACTACCTTCTTGTACAATGCTTAAAAATCCTCATCTTCAAAGCACTGTGCACACAACCTGCTGGTGTTTACATCTACTTCAACAGGTCTTCTGTATTAACTTTCCTACGCCATAATACATATAGGTTGTGGCTACAGAAGTAGTACTTAATGAATGATTAAAAGTGCCACATGATGAGCACATCAAAGTGCCACCACAGCAATGTGCAGAACCCAGTGACTGTCCTCCGCCTCACAGAAGATGCTGCTGGATCCAGCAAAAGCCCACCTGTGTCACTGGACAACAAAGGGGGCTGCACAACACCAAAACCTATGGTTGAAAACAGGGTTTATTAATCACCCTATGCTATCCTGGGCCATGAGGAGGGCGGTGAATCCTTAGCTGCCGTAGGCACACTGAAACACATTGCCGTTTTTATATGGAAATTAAAAAAAAAATATTTCCTGAGATTATCTTATTTACCATACATTGCATACTAGGATCACATTCCAGGAGTATGAAGAAAGGCTGTGTTGACCACAGCATTGATGTATATTCTTTAAACTGGGATTTAACAGGCAACAAAGCAAGCTTCCATCTAAGAATAGGAAAAGCACCTTCTAATTGCCCACAGGTATCCTGAATAAAGAACTGGGGGGTAAAAACTGCCAACTCTTTCTACAGACCATTACTTCTGAAATAAATCCTTTCTAAACATTTTTAATCACTCTGCTGTTGTTAGCACTAGTGATTCTAGACTATTTCTTTCATGTTTTGCTCTTTGTGGTGGCTGTAGATCAGCTGTGAATTCCATTAGCCAATTTAAAGACACTTATTCCATACAGTGAAAACCAGATGCAAGTCAATCCATACCTTTGAAGCTTTTGTTCTTTTTTTTTTTTTTTCCACAAGAAGGTGCTAAATTTCAATGAAAGACTGTCTTTCTGATAGCAAATTACAAAGTGGTGGTTAAAGACTGGTATTTCAAAGGAGTCTCTTGGGCGCTTATGAGAATATTTAGAATCTCCTTTATGTATCAAACTCATACTTAAATTCAAAATGCCTGAGTGCATGGAAAAAAATGCTGCCATGTATCTATGTGCCTAAAGGCCACTGCAAATACCAGCCCTTACTGGCTTGGGCATGACATACTTCCCTTGGTAAAGCTGCTACATGTGTTAGGCAACTTAACGAGCACTAGTTGCCTTCCACACGCCATGGTGATGGCAAGCAGCAAGTCTACCGCTGTTTCACTGCATCACTTTTTTGTGTGAAAGGCAGATTTTTTCTTTTAAATGTTGGATCAAAGCAGAACCAGAAGGAGCTCAGCTGAAGGAAAGTCAGAACCCAAACATGTAGATACAAACTCTTTGGACATCAGCATACCAAATAAATGCACTTAGTCCCATGATAAACTCAGTCACAGCCTGGCACTGATCACCAAGCCACACTAAAACCATTTGTCCTGTACTTATACCACAGGTATGGGTGAAATTACATCCCTCTCCCAAGTCCTGCTGAAGGGAATTACAGACTAGATGCCATTTCTTCAAAGTACATGGATTCAGATGTCGAAACATATCTAATCCACTGTTTACATAATTCAACTACTATCACAAAGTCCAAAGTCAGAGAAAACTACACTAAAAAGCTTTTAATTTAATTCTCACTTACTGGTTCCTGTAGCATTACCGTAAATGAAACCCAGTTCACAAGACAACAGTGTAAGAGGTAGGAACTCAGGTAATAATCCCTCGGTGTACAAACTGTGTCCTGTGAATTATGGTTTAGATCACTGTGCTTATTGCCTAATTTATTTTTATGCCTGTTTAATCTCTGCTTATTGACATTTGTGAAAACATCCATTACATCATCTATGACTGACATCACCCTACAGCTGCTTCCAGACTTGCTAGTACTGCTCTTAACCTTCTAGCACAAACAATTAAGCACAAATGCTCATCTCTTGGGTATTTTCAGCAGGTGAAGCCTCCGCTGGGCCTTGGTTCAGTCGCTGAACAGACACCACCACCACAGATTCTGAGTGTGGCTTTTGCTCTGTCCACCCCACTGCGGCAAGAGCAGCAAACACAGCTTAGCTCTGACGAAATCCTCAAGGTCAGTGCTGACTGCAGATGTGGGCAAGAGCCACCTAATGCTGAGCTGGCACTACTCGGGAACGCAGACAAGGCCCTATCGTCAGATCTTTAATTGCAGACGCAGAGACGGTAAGGATGTGGATGGAGGCATTTTGCGTACAGCTGTGTTGTGGCCTGCCGGCTACTCATGCCAGCTGCAGCTGCTCTTGTTAGAGCTCCCTATCCCAACAGCGGCTAAAGTTAGCAAAGACCAAACAACTCAGCATATTTTGGTTATCCTGATCCTCCTCAGAGATACGTTAGAAAGCTGTTAGACTCACACTTCTGGTCAAGAGAAGTGATCAAGGGTTTGGTCTAGCAGCCTATTCCAGCAGCACAGCTGCATCTGCAAAACAACATCTGTCCACAGAACATTTTCAGTATCAATACACTTTTTTGATTGGGTACACACAAACTGGGATCACAGCAACTTAGTCACCATTTCTTCCAGGTCCCTCTGGGGCCACTGGTTGGAGAGGACAAAGTATGGCCATCCTTCCACCCTGGTCTGAGCATGCAGGTTTAGGATTAACCTGGGAAATAGCTACAGCCCACTGTGAAACCACTGGGTCAGCCAGCAGCCAGTCAGCTCTCCTGTTAATAAATCAGTTCGCACAGCAAGAGGCACCTGCACTCCATGTAAAATTACAGAGCTAGACATGGTTAGCCACTTAATGAATCTGATTAATAGAACTTCCTTAACTACCTTCTCATATTTACTAATACATGGTGCAATAGTTTGGTCATTTAGTTTTCCAAAGAAATGTCTGCCATGTTTATTAAGGAGACATTTAGACACACTTAAAGCAGCTTTGAAAAGAGATTTTCTCCTAAGTCTTGCAGCATTTTAAAGGCTTTGACCTTTGTCATGTTCTTGGGAGAGTTGCAACTTAGCTACTCTCCAGGGATTTTAGAGTCTAATAAAAGGGTGGCTGGTGGAGGCTAGCTGATGTTTTATTAAAATAATTTTATTTACTGACAGCCACATACAAAACAGACACAGTATGTTAACACAAATCAATCCCAAACCTTTATTGCCAAATGCCTGCTCAAAAATATATTCAGTCTGTGTCCATTTCCAGTGTCTCAGGAATGCTCTCTTCTGAATTCACTGATATCTAATAAGGGGTGGTGTCTCTCAAAATATGCCAGTTTTTCTACATAAATGAGCCCTAAACATAATTGTACAGACACAATACTAAGGTAATCTGCATCTAAAGCTACAGTGGAGCTACAAAACTCTGGTAAAATAAGCACCTTGGAATCCTACAAGCTTGTGATTTTATTTTAATGTGCTGCTGACAAATCATGAAACCAAAAAAGCTGTGCACTTTTTCTCAAAGCATGTATGTGTTTTACATGTTTTAATACAAATATTATACAGCCTTACAAGGATTCTTTTTAAATTACATTACGGTTTTGATAGTTTGGTTTTGATAGAAGCCAGAAATAACCCACAGCAGATAAGGTTTACTATTTCATTGTTTCTGTTCTTTCAAAAATTAAACTGAATAAAATTATTAATGAGCAGGATATAGAAAGAGTTTACATAATTTAGCTCTTTCTGGATTATTATGATTCCATAATCTTAGATAACTAATGTTCTATCATTGCTAACATATGTTTCTCTTAATATGCAACAAAGGGACACATAATGAATTTTAGTAATATAAAAATACTAAGAATAATTTTATGCCAGGGATGGTATGCAATTATTACAGTTTTTAACACAGAAAAGAAAATCAAGCAGACACAAAATAAAAATATAGGACTTTTTCCACAGTTTTGTCTTTTCTCAACAATTTTTGTAAGGAAAAAAATAAATATATGAAGAGTTTGTGCTTTGGTGTCTCCAAGGAGAAAGCTACTAATAAGCAAATTATACTGTTTATCCAATTCACAGAATTGGATAAACATTTGTTAAAGCTATTAAACTGCCTCTGATATTAATAAGAAGAGAAAAACCACATCATCATGGTGAAGCCAAAGAATCCTCAGTCAGATTTTTTAACTGTAAACAAGCAGAGTTACTGAGTGCTTTGATGAGTGCTGTGGGCAGCCTCCTAGCACAGAGGCACTACCACCCCTTCCAAAAGGCAGGGATAGTTCTTAAAGCTAGGGCTGCACATCACCTAAATCTGTGTGAGTTTGAGGGTGCTTCAGTATTCATTTAGAGGTTCACTTACCCAAAGTAAAAGCTATTTTCTACAGCCTGTTTACAAACTAAAACTCTGTCAGCATTTGTTACATCTTAGAAGACAGCCATGTATCCGGCATTACAGGGATACTATTTCACCAGCTACACAGAAAAGAAGGGCTAAATTACATTCTCAGATTGATGCCACCAGCCCTTCCGTAAGCAACAGAATTAGATTCTGGTAAGTACATATACAATGACATACAAAACATGTATTTTAAAATATTTTGATTGAGGAAATGTTTCAAAGCCTCTAATTTGCATTCAAAATGATGTCCTACGCTGTTACAGATCCCAGAGATTAGAAGTGGAAATATAAGGGAAACTAATAGATTCTCATTGCTATATAATCATCTTATAATTATTTTAAATCCATTGTTTTATATCTCCACGCAACTCAGTTTTTAAATACTGTGGCAGAAACGCACACTTCAAATACCCTGTTACAACTTTTAGGATGAAATCTTGAAGAAAGAGATTAAGCAAAAAAAAAAAAAAGCATGTTACCAAGGCACCTCAGTTCTGTTAAACAGTCATAACGTACCGCACTGAAGGAACACGGTCATAAAAGTATTATGTGCTGTTACAGTATCACCCCATCTTATGTAATTTATTTCATTTGCGCCATGCAGTAGCAAATGTGTATGAGCACTTATGGGGGTAAGGAACACTGCAGAGCATGTTAGTAGTAAAATATATTCTATATTGACCATTTGAAAAGAAAACTTGAGTTTTATAATCTCCCTTAACTTTTTATAGCAACATCTGCCCATAACTTGTGAGGTCTAAGGCTCATTTGAAGACTACAGGATTAGTACTATCTAGTGAACTCAGAACATCCCTGTCAAAAGACTGCAGAGGAAAGCAGGTTGGTCCCTACAAAAATCATAGGCAGGTCCGTCCTTGTGATGTGGCACCAGGTACTTGTGATGTGGCACCACACCTGTCACCATTGTACATCACCCAAGTACAATCACCACGTGAAGCCCACCCAGCAGTAACTGAAAAACTGCAGGATCATGGTGTTGGGCTTCCTCATGATGGGGATTAAAAACTTGCTGCCAATGAGAGAAGAAAGAGACTGTTAATAGAAGTTGCAGTGTTTAGGATAAAAATAAGCAAGAGTGCTTTCTGCAGAAAATTCTTACAGAAGGTTTAATGAGCTTGAAAATAACATTTGGAATTACAACTACACTGCCATTATCAGGGGGAAAAAAGGCACAAAGGGCACAAAAATCATGGACAAAGCCCCTCATCTTCACAGAGATTTCAACTAGAAATTCACAACGTCCAAACCTATCCCACAGAAGCGTTATATTTTGCAGCATACAGCTTGAGATCAGATCAGCATTTAATATTAAGGTGCCTGATAAAGGGATATCTGCCAGGAAGAGCAGTAGTTTGGATTTCACTAGTTTTATTCACAGTTAGTAAAACCCTTCAAAACACGCACAAACTATGTTTTTGTAATGGTGTATGAGTTTAGAAATGAGCAGTGCTCTACAATGGTCTAAATATTTCATTCAGGCATATTTGGAGTTAGAAGCTTCCTCCAGCTGTAAGGCAGGACCTGCAACTGAACAGCAACAACAGATGAGTAGACTAAACAGCTGGTCTGGAATATCTGGGCTCCCACCGAGCAGTGTATTTTCAGAAAGTGCCATTTCTCTTCTCAATGTTGGGAAATTTTTACATTTACTCTCCATCATTTTGAACAGAAACCTGTTCAGGCTATAGAGTACAGCAACAAAACCCACCATGTCTCTAAAGTACAAGGGAATAACAGAATGTGAAACTTTCTGACTCCCTGTTCGCTCCTCAGCAACACCTAAATCTTTCCAGACCAAATAGATGGAAAAATATCCAAAGAACTTATTTCTGGGATCATAGTCCCATGAGTGCCCTGTTGGAAACATATTCTGGTATGACAGTGATGGGCAAAACAAAACCCCTCTTAAGGAGTCTCTTGAAGTGCTTACGAGCAACAGAAAAGAAAATAATGTCAAAGGGTACCGGAAGAAAGGCTTTTTCTGAGTTTTGCAGAGTATTAGTAAGGAATGTGGATAAAAACTTAGAAGAACAAATCTAAATTCATTATACAGTGGCTTTTGCTGATCAACTAGTACAGACTCCAACAGAGACAGCAGCAACTGTACCCATGGGTCTTGACCCACTCTCGTCTAAAGCACCTATGACCTTTCCACTGAAGTAATTTCCCAAACTTCATCATGAACACTGTAATATAACCATTATTAACCACTCACTTTAAGCCTGTCTTACAGCAGGTAAGACAAATCTACTCTAGCTAATTATAGGGACAGCACATGATGGGTATCCCTCTTACTGGAATCCCAGTGATTGTTGTAATTCCAGAAAACATTCCTCATACAGACAGGCTGAGCTCACCCTCATGAAAACAGCACATCAAAAGTGTTACCTACCCATTACATGTTAACAGCTACTGGTGGGTTTCAACATTTGGGTTTCAGTTCCACACAGAGCTCTGCAGAAGGCTCTTTCCAGTTATCACTCAAAAATGACCTGCCCCTGCAGAAAAGCAAAGAACCGCTCCCCACCCAAAGACCACCTATTTAAAAAAAAACCCAAACTTTCAACACAGAAATGTTGCTGTGACTGGCTGGCATAAAAGACAGAAAACAGTTGCCAACTAGAGATGTTCTGCTGAAGTCTTAGAGTGTCCTCCACGGACAAGAAGCATTTTTCATGCCATTTTTACCTATGCCATAACACAAGTTCATAAAATCTGGGGTTTTCAAGAAAATGAGTTGTCACCATAATCTGCAATCTCTGACTGCTGTGCCTTACCTGAATGACACACATCATGGATTTATGTGCAATGGTCCATGAATCATGGTGAAGTCTGCACCATGAATCCACTTCCAATTTTGGTTTTACCACATATTAGCCACAAATCACTCTCCTTCCTGAATGCAGAGCAGCGACCTTTCTCTGTGACTTACCAAGACTTCTGTCTCTTTACCATGACTTAAGCAGTAAGCATCCTTCCCCAGCTTAGAACCAGACCTCCCTTTCACCTTACAGAAACTGACAAGCACAGAACCAAGAGCAGTCTCTAAGACTCTCAACTCCACTGAAATCTGCCCTGTACCTTCCCCAACTACATGTCACAGCCCTTCAGCAAGGGCCACGCCACCAAGCCACAGTCAGAATAACGGACTTCACACAATCTCTCTATATCCATGCTACTACTAAGGCCACTATGGACTGGAGTCTTCATTCCCAACAGAACTAAAGTTTCAGGACAGATTTTCCTTAGCTGTTTTCTTGAAAAGCCACTCTTTGTCCAAGACTGAAAATTACATTTTACTTAGAAACTTGGCTCAAATGCTACCCCTACTGGGTAGCAACGGTCGAAAAATGAAACTACACAAAACTCCTGACATTTCAAGCTTTCACCTTGATGTAAATTTAGATCCACTGTTCAGTTTTTGTTGGGATTCTTCAGACTATCTTTGTGGTAGCTTAATCTTTGTCCATTAAAACTAAAAAATGTCAAATAAAGCAATGCCTCAGATAAAAACCTTCAAGAAAAAAAAATCAGTATTTCAAAATTGCTTTTAGTTTCATAGAAACACATTTAGTAGTATTACCATAGTATATATATATATCTGACACATAACTTCAGCTTTTCCCCTACTTCTCTTTGCTTAATTTCTTGTACACAGAACTCTTTATCTTATCTAGACTTTTTATAGCTATCTGCTTATATAGATGTCAATCACAATGATTTCACTTCTAATCCTTGTACAAAAAATTGTTTTCAGAAAATGGTTCTTTAAATTATGTTGACATCATATCTATGTAAGAATACAAACAGTCAAGCTCAAAATAAATTATTTTTAAAAGGCAATAACTTTAATACCAGTATCCCTGCACTCTGTAGAGTGGAAATCTAAAGAAACCTATCTAGAAGAGTTGTAGAGACCAATTACAGAGGGACATGTTAACCTATGAAAGCAGTGGATTTGAGTTTCATGAACAGCGCATTGAGAAGGAGCAGAGAACTCGCAGTTTTTGTACCACCACAGGATATCAAATTAAGCCAAAAGCCTGACTTTCTCATTGCTCTTCTCAAGCCAAACAGCAATATCCTGAGCCAGTTCCATCACCAAAATTACGACAGAACAACCAGAAGTACCGTAACCTCTACCCATGTCTGTGCCGCAACCTTGGCTCTGCTATTAGAACGCACCAGAAAGAGCAAAACTGAGTTATGAGCCAAACTGAGAATGTGAAGCCTAAGATCAGCTCCAACTCCTCTGCGGTGGTCTGGAGGCACAGAGCACATTCAAGTCAGCAGCATTTCCTCTAGAAGTGTTGGAAATGCTGAAAAAATGCTTTGGCATTTTTCCAGCTGTGTTTCTATTTCCACACCAGTAATCTGTACCTTCAGACTTCATTTGATGTTTCTCTTTCATTATTCCATTCGAAAAAATCCAGATACATCAGAAATAAATCTGAGAGAAATACCATGCACAAACTGCAACAGGGGATTAAGAACATTTAAAAGGCCAGTTAGAAAACACAGTCTATTGTGTCTAAATTATGTGATTATGAAACAACCGACTTGAGCTACTTCCTCCATCAGCCTGTGCTGTGCTTCCCGAGGACCTGCAATAAACGAAACAACAAAGAGGAAGTGGGAACGCCGCATTACATGAGCCCACAGAACTTCAGGACACGGGTCACACCGTGCAGCACACCAGCGAAACCTCGCTCCCACAGACTGTACCTGAAAAGCTGAAGAGGAGGCAGTGTACTGCAGCATCCCAGTCTGGATCCCACCTGAGCACAGCAGAAAGAGCTGGCATTTCTCTTCCCAATGCCCGTCGTCCTTGCATCACCACTGCTTGATTTCTGCTCCGAGAATGACAAGGGTTTGAGTGGTGAAACTCATTGCAATGAACCGGGCTCACAAGATCCAGGCCCCAGGAGCTCCGTGCTCTCAGTGGCACAAAGCACATTCAAACTTGCAGCATCTCTTTTGGTGGGGAAAAGTAACCGCATCTCATCCACCACAGCTTCCTGTTTTCCAACACCAGAGGTACACCAAAACTTGTCTGAGGACTATTCTAATTTACACACAGGGAGAAGCAATCAACTCCCACCAAGGATCAGACATAAGAAAATGTAATTTCTGGGCCCCTTTCAGGTCAAGCAGGGTTGGGATGACTTTAAGCATTCTCCTTTATCCAGGCAAAATCATCCTCTAGCAGAGGACCACAGAGCTTCTCTACCTGAGACACATCTCTCTAGAGGGCACAGCCAGAACTCTTCTCCCCTCCACCAAAGTGCTGCAGGGCTACATGACATGTCCCCCTCTCTTCCACGTGTGCTCTGCACTTTATTTGCAACACCACTAACCTGCTGTGGGTGTTTATTTCTAGGATACAAATACCTGATTCCAGGGAAAGTCCTTCCTTCTGCCTGGGGAAAAATCCTGGAATGGAGCTTAGGAAGGCTAACACTTCTAAGAAAGATGCAGTAGTGGCAGGAAAAAAGCACCCTGAGAAACATCTCTTCTTCTCTTCAAGTAGGCTTAGCAATACCTTGTTACTAGTACTTTTACTATAAAGAGGGTTGTTGATGCTGTATATCCAGAAGGCAATCATAACCCTTCACCCCTTTTTCCCCCTCTTAAGTCTGAGTTGTTGCAGTTTGGAGGGGTTTGAGATTTCTCCTCCAGGCCAGTTTCATCACTTATCTCTGCACTTATCAAATCTGGATATAGTTACTGTCGCTGGAACTGAGTAGAGGACACCAGACCATATGGACATTGTGCAGAGCAAGTGTGATGGTCTTGCATATTACTGCAAACCTTGCAAGTATTAATTATTAATATTTTGGCCACTATTCTCCATTGCTCACTCCCATTACTCAAAAACCACCAAAAAAGCAAGTCTTTAAAAAAAATAAAAAATCTTGAGGAACAGACAACTAAAGCCTTTAGAAGTGTCATGTGTCCTTTCATATGTCCACACTGTTTAATTTAGACTATTACTGTGTATGTACAAAAAGAAAACATGAGGCATAATAGCCTTCTGAAAATACTGCTTTTTTTATTCAAATCTCTATTGAATTCAGAATTCTGATGGGCTGAAGTGAATGGTGGTGCTAGAATAATGCTGAAGTTGTAGAATTCAGCTCCTAGTTCTTCCAAATACATATTTTAAGATATACAGCTTATTTAAAATTAGAAGAAGTAAAATCCCACATTCTTTTAAAAAGCTATGTATGGGGACTGATTTTCACAATGACGAACAGCCTCATCAGGGTGAAGCAACCTCAACTGAAAGCTCCACAAAAGGACCCCTCTATCCCTTCTTCATTTTTTCATTTCCACTTTTTTCTTGAAAGGGGTGTCACACCAGAGAACTTGAAGAGTGAAAGTTTTTAAACTACAGGACTGAAATCCATCAAACCCAGGATTGTGGTCCAAACCCAACCAGCGTCAAACCCAGAGATACGAATGTACGTTCACTTCTGCCTAATAAAATTTGAATCAAACACTTTGCATCTGATTCTCCATGTGAGCTTTTATGCAAACTTCTAAAGTGCAAGGAATCCTGGGGTGGAAGAGCTATTCTGAGAGCTTTCACATAGTTCATGTAATTAGGGAAACCACTTCCTTTGATTGTAAGTGTTCAAAACAGCTGAATTTCTTCTTTCAAAGGAACTCTGTGATTTGGGTCATCTCTTTTACTTGCTCTTTCATGTTTCTCAAGATGAGAGGTGAGACTGTAGAGCACATTATTTAGAAAAAAAAAAAAAAGATTCCACTTTTTGTTTTAGGGATTGAACTTGGACTATTCAAAAGGTTGTCATTTGGAAATCTATCTTTCTTTCCCTCCCTCTGTTTCCTTCCTTTTCTGATAAGCCCTTCAGTGGCTCCAGCGAACATATTCCAAAATGCCAATTTAAACCTAAAGGAAAACTGAAACACAGTACATAAAGGAAAAGAGACTCTCATTTTCCTTTGTATGGTTGTCGCTGAATATGTAATTATAAAGGAGCTCTAGCTGCAGGATCTCAGTCCCCATGTCACATTTACTTTTTTTAATGGTTCTAAACACTGACCAAGCAAAAAAGGCAGAAATACAGATTTTAAAAGACAAACAAAGCAGCTGCCCTGGTCTTTGAAACGGGTCTGTGGGTTTTTTGTTTCCCAAAAAGGCAACTCGGATCACAGTTTCAAGGCAACGACCATGTCACTAGAGCTAAGAGCCGATGCCAGAATCGTTACAGAGTCAAGTGTCACTTGCCCTGAATTTCTGGAGCCTGGCACTGCATTAGTGTTGCTCCCCAACATTTGTCTCAATAATAGCCAATGGGCAGGGAATCTCTCTCACAGTATAGTACAGAGAGGTGGTAATGAAGGCAGAAGGTTTCATACTGCAGATTTCAAAATTACTAAGTAACAACAGTATGCTTGTTTACCCTGGAAGGACTCAGCTTTATTACCAGACCGTGAAAAAAATCAGGATTCCTTCCAAAACTGTAGTGCTAACAGGGAAGCAGTTTGCAACGGGAACAAAATAAAACACTTGAGCCACAGCTCTAGAAACCACATTACTGCCAACTTCTGCACAGGACGGAAGAGACGCAGGCTTGGAGAGAAGACTTTACAGTTAAGGATTTGGTATAAACACATAAACACCCAGGAAAGTTAAGAGCAGAGCTCCAAAGTGTGTCGTCCTAATGAATGGCATTATAGACCTTGTAGGCCTTTAGGCCTTTAGGACCCTCACAAACTCGTACAGGGGGTACTAGCAAGGTGACGTCCTAAAGAGGAACTCAGCAGCTCCAAATTTTAACTATCTGTTGCTACATATTTCTATCACATGCAGCACTTCAACATACACAGACAACTAGATTATTTTAAGAAATTTCCAAAGCAAGCACCTACTCACCTCTCCTATCTCTGACAGATAAAAACTTGTAGAGTGCATCAGCTTTCACTGAGAAGCCGTGTTGGAAAGCCTAGCTTTCCACCTTTCAAAGATGAACCTTATACAAAGTAACTGCATGTTGCCTTCTTGTGCCCACCAACAGTTTCATCACTTCTACAGCAGCTCAAAGGTTTTCACAAACCATGTTTACCTTTGGTGCAGCTATCAGACATGCATGTGCCTGATACACAAAACTGACAGGTATTTGGTCGTATGTTTCATGGCATAATATTTTCTCTCTCCCACATCCCACTTACAACATTTAGCCATAAGGAACGTCAATTTTCAGAACTTTTGGAGTAAAATACATTAACAAGCAGAGGCAGAAGAAGACGTTTAGCAGAAGATGTGTAGCACTGTCCCCTTTCAGCGACATGCAGGGGCCAGACACAACTTTGCCAAGTCTGCGGCTGTAGGGGAGCCCTTCCTGGTATAAGAGGCTGCCCCACTCTCCTGGCATCAGGAAGCTGAGCTGCAGAGGGGACCAAGGCGGCACAGAAATGGTCACTGTTACTCCAGTCACCCAGTTTCCCAGTGGGGCTGGCTTTCTTAAATGAAAATTATGTAGAATGCATATTCAATAAACATTAATCCAATAAATGAAAATGTATTTGCAAATAAGATTCTTTTCCAGTAGCTGAAATGTAAAATGATAAGAAACACTTTTCATAAGACAAACAAGGCAGTTTGGAGGCAGGGGATCAGAAGGGCAGCACCATTTTTTCCCTTACTGGCCTCATCTCCCCAGCGTGCTAGCACAATTAATTACGAAAAACGCCAAGGCTTTTCTCTGGACTCCTCTGCAGCCTCCAGCTAGAATAAACACGTCTGAATGTTTCCTTGTGACTGTTTTTATTGTCCTCTGAAAAAGGAAAATTTCTCCATCAGCACCTTAGTAAGTGGCAATAGGTAAATGTGAAATAACTTGCACAGTCTTAGCTGCACCATTACAATTAAGAAGATTGACTTTGATGCTTCCCTTAAAGTTAGGATATTAATTTTCTTTGACTTTGTTTTCAATTGTATCAAGTTTTTTACTGCTGTCTTAAGAGAACAAAAGTTCAAAATTTCACTGCTACCATGGGCATACTGGGCAGTTCAGAGTCCCCAACCAAAGACTGTTGTCCCTGTGCTCAGCTTTGATTGCATGTGTAAAAAAAAGTCTTCAGGAGATGATTCCAGACTCAGATCACATCAACTTCAGCACAGATCCCCAAGTTCATGTGAACCATGACATGGACTGCAAGCCAGAAACTGTCCAATTAAAGCAATACTTCCACATACCTCAACAGCAACTTCAGTACTACCAGAAACAGTAATTTTGTTGTTCCATATGCTGAAGTGAAGGTAAATTATTTAATTAAGAAACCCCAGGGACTGAAACACCAACAAATTTCAACGCTCAGTCACAGACATTTGTGACAACAAATGTCTGTGACTGAGCGTTACTCAAAGAACTCCAGACTCAAACATGCAATCATCTACTACAGTTACCCCTAGATCTCACCTGCCATGCAATTTTGTACTGTAACCTTGTTTTCAGAAAATAAAATAGATAAATGTAGTGATAAGACAAACTTGAACCAACCCTCAATTGCTCAAACTTGCATCAGCCTAAGACACCACCTTGAGAGAAAAGGACCTCTTCTGTATCCATGAGATTTCTACAGCAAAGCTTCAGGACAGCTTAAACATACAAAAATACCATTTTGCAGTTGATCACTTCAACAGAAGCTCAGGGTCAGAGAATGGCGTGGGAGGGGAAACACAGGAGAAACATTTGATGTCATGGGTTGCTAGCACGGAGAAATAAGGAACACAACCTCTCTTCCAAATTATAAATAACTGACCCTAAGGAAAAAAGAAAAAAACAACAAAAAAACCCCAACACCAAAACAAAAGCAGAAAAGGGAGAAACATATCTAGAGCAAAATAAAATAAAACTAGAAGAGTACCCTTGCAGCTAAGTATTTACTGGCAACTCGAGCAACTTCGCTGTCAAACAAAAATTTGCAGCAAATTCATATAATTTTTAAGACAATAAATTATGGAATTTAATTATGAAACAAAAGACATATTCTTGACACAATACAGTTGTAGTGGCACAAGGTAACCTTGCTTCATACTGACAAAGTTCATGGCAGTTAAAGAGAGTCAAGGGAAAAAAAGCAACAGGCAAACCTGGTGTGTCTCAGCTTATTCCGTTACCTGTGTATCAACGTTGTCTATGCCGTAACTGTTCGGAGCTGCCCAGCCCTCAACAGAAGTTGAGGGCTGGGCAGCTCCGAACAGGGAGAAAGAGAGAGAAAGAGAGAGAGAAAGAGAGAGAGAAAGAGAGAGAGAAGCTCCTCAACAGAAGTTGAGGGCTGGGCAGCTCCGACGTGCACTTAACTTTTTACAATTTCAGTACCAAAATCTGGTGGTTTAGCTGATTAAAAAAGGACAGGACAACTTCTTAAATTAAATATGGCTACAGCAAGATTTCCAGCACTTGTGAAATTGCTCTTTATTTACTGCAAACGAAGATGACAATGCTGACAGTCACTGCATCTTAACTGACCCAAAGTAAGCTCTGAAGCCAGACTGCCAGCCTGAGCCCCGGCATGCCAGTTTCATTGAAGCCAATACCTAAATCCACTTAAGCCAAAATTAGCTTAATTTAAAGGAATGAAGAGTGTATACACAAGCTTGTGTACACAAGATTCTCAAGTTAAGCTGGTCAGAAACCTTCAGTAAGCCACACAATTCGTACTACAAATACTTGGTATTAACATGAAACAACTCTTAAAGAGGTTACTCACCTAAGGAAAACCTTGGTATAAAAATGCTTCAATAGACAGGTAAAAAATTGCACCAGAATAAAAGGTAACAAAACACAAACACGTTTCCATGCCTGCATTGCTGCATTTCTGAGACTGCTTGGGGAAGCAGAGAGGAAGAGGAATACAGTTTCTTCTAGAAACGGACAAAATTGAAGCCCATTCTTCCCAAGAACCGTATTATGGCAACGCTATATCATCTTTCATTACACCCCAAACACCAATGGGATTTTGATATAACTGAAACACATATACCACCTGACACAGTGCAGTCTTAATCTAAATTACCAAGAAAATTTAATGGAGTGACTTTCTTGACACCCAAAAACATTACATTCATTTTCAAAAAAGGTCCTCCAGAAAATAACCCTTGAATAAAAGCCAAGAGTAGGGCAAACAACCGCAGCCAGAGATTTCTTGCAGAAGTCTGTCCCATACAAACTGATTTATTCTGCAAGATACAAAATTTAAAACAGCTGCAGCATCTTAACCCCCTCTGACAACTTCCAGAGTCTAGAAAAGGTAGGTACTCGGTACCCTCTCAATACCTGTTGGGAATACCCCATTGACACTCAGAGGAGTGCTCTAAGCCATTTTCTTTACCAAAATAAAACAAAAAAACAAAAAAACCCAACCCAAAACAAACAAACAAACAGAAAATCCCCAACAAAAGAAACCCAAAACAACCAGAAAACACTGCAAAATAACCATTCTGTAAAACAAAAACAATGACATTTTAAGACACCCCTCTGGAATAATAAATATGGTTTTATTTCCTTCTAGATGTTAACTTTTTTAAATCAGTATGGGGCTGGAAGGGCTCCCACGAGATCACTTACTGTAGGAACATACAACCTTTCTGGCTTTTGTGAACACTGTCATTTTCCAACACAGGTGGAAGCTCATGAATTTGGCTCCTACACCTCACGTACCTTTATTTAAGCACTCTAAGCCCTCCTTCCTGTTCATTAGCAATAGTCCCTGCACCAAAGGACCGTGAGTTGGAAACAGGATTTGTTGTCCCCTGCTCCAAGCTGGAACCAGGTAAATCCAGATGTTTCCTGGCAGATGTTACCTTGAATCACTCTCAGTACTGGCTGACTTGGACATGAGAGGGGTAAGGGAGTAGGAGCTCCTAGAAAGAGCTAATAAAATAGTTCTAAAAAGCACCAAAACTGTCCTCTATTACAGCCAGGTCCCAGTGTGGACAGTCATTCAACACTAGCACCCAAGCACCCATACCGGCTATAAACCGTAAGCAAAAAGAACATCGACTATTTTTAGTCCTGCCAGGGCTAAGTATCAATTTCAGTTTGGTTTGTTTTGCTCCATTTTACTCTGCTGCTTTTCTCTCATTACTCCTCCAAGTCATTCCCAGCCCTCACTCTCATGACCCACATTAAAATTACCACAGGCTCTCTTTTAGGAGTACAAACAGGACTGAGGTAAGTCCAGGGATATGCGTGCGGTTGTACTGAAATCGTCCTCTCTGGAAGGTACAGGCACAATCCATGTTTCCTGGACAATCCCTCCCAGAAGTGGATCAGAAAATAAAAAAAGTGACCATGCTGCATTATATTCCATATGAAATTTTATGAAGCATTCAAAGATGCCCCGAAGCCTAGAGCACACTTATTACATACAAGAAAACCTGACAATATAAAATGAATTTCCATGGTAGTCAGACTTCCACCATGAAAACTAGTAAAAACATGTTTTTATTTTTGAGCCTCATAAAACTGAAATGCATTGCACAGACATGACTGAACAAAGTATGCACAGTTAATCCTACTCAATTTAACATCTTTTATCCACACCAGTTAGTTCTGTTAGTCCGCCAGAAGCATTTCCCAGTAAGATTACAGTTAGGCTTTAATAGTTTTTTTCTGCCACTTTCTGCAGTTTGCACAGACAACCGCCAGCATTTTGAAGTGATGCAGAAAACCAGACAATCTTGTACCTATGTACTGTGGCTGTCACAGCTTAAGAAAGCCCATCAGATGCAGTACTGCTGTCTATCAGTACCACTGAGACAGTTAGGGGGTCATGCAGTTATTTACAACTGCCTTCAAGGGTGGTGACAAATAACTGGCGAACTGCAGAGTTGTACGATCGAAGGAAGAGAGCACTACTCAGGGAAAAGTTAACATGACAAGACAAAACAACAGGTTGTAGCATTTCACTCCAGCAGTTACCTGTTCAAGATAGTGGGGTTGAAAGAACTAGTAGCAGTTTGTAGATTAAAACCTTTGGGCCCCATCTCTCCCATTTATTTCAGTGGGAGGCAAATTATGGGCTTATCCAGTAATACAAAAATACCAAATAACTTCCTGAGTAGTAGGTGTGCGATTTTTTTTCAATGAATGTACATAATTATCACTCAGGGCAAAAGGAGCAAGCGCACATCCTACTACAGGAGGCATTTCTACACCCCTCCACCCCCCCACGCACCGCATACGTCACACCGCCAGTCTGATTTTCCGTAGAACAATTCACAAGGAACTCCCGTTCCTTGCTTAAAACCTAACACTTCTGAAGTGCTTGGACTAGATAGTAAACCGGCAATTTAGTCTTGGGTTTGCTGTTATTTAATCACTTAAGACATACTCCTATGGTTTACTTAATCAGCAGAAGGCTTGGCCAGAGCTTCAGATCTCATACCCTAATCAAGGCCTTGCAGCATATTTATTTTTCTCAGGACACCTATTTATCTGTATTTGACCGTATTTTATTCATACAAACACTCCCCTCCCTGTACAGTCACCTTTTACTGCCCGTCTATAAAAAGTTAATGACCCGCAGAAGATTTTCCATTTCTCAAATTTTAAAGAGTTTTGAAGAAATTTGCCTGAACAACACCCTTCCAAGTATTTCTAAGGGTTTTTCTGAGGGCATATTTTTAGTACAATATGCTGCTATATACTGGAACAAAATTTGCTTTGTTTCACATGTTAGAACTTGATAGTCACTTGGCTAATACAAAGCTTTGAAGACCTCTGCTGGTTTTGATTGGCTTGCTTAATAAAAATGAAACACAGATACAACATATTTGCAGAATGATCCCACAGCTCTATTGACTTGGCTCATACCCTTGGACTCAGCTAGCATAAAATTCCTCTGAGCAAGCTTTTCCCAACTTTCCCCTGTTTTCTCTTTAATCAGTTGTTATGGATTATTGGCAACAGTTAACAGAAACGCAAGAGAATCAGTCACAAAGTTAAAAGGACACTTCCTTTCAAATAAACCAGAAAGGGCAACAATTACATTTTCTGGACTAAATGCAAACCATCTAAATATCTACTAAGCCCAGATACATTACAGTTATGACAAGTTATTTTTCTGTTGCTATCAGAAAAGCCAATGACACGCCATGACTTTCAGCACAGTTCAGTCACAGATGTTCATTATTGTCATCACGACCAATAAACTTACTGCACGCTATGTATGTTAAGAGACTGACAGCCATTAAGGTCAGAACAGACCTTTAGGCCACCGAGGCTGGCGTCCAGTATATCACTGGCCACGATACTTCAGCAAGCTGCTTTTGTGTTGAGCTCAACAACTTGACAAAAACAGTTGTCCAAAAAGATATCTCAATGTGAAGACATGAAGAGATGGAAAGGATTCTCCTTCACTCCTTTCCTTTGTAGTCTGCTCCAAGCATTACTCATCCTCACTCCTTATAATTTGTGCTTTATTTCCCATTCTAATTTGTCTGGCTTCAGACTGTAACCATTAGTTCTTGTAATAACTTTTTGCACTAGATGAAACGAGACCAGCATTTTCTCCATCTGAAAATACAATTTTTGTAACAAGCTATTATTTTTTAAATTCTCTTGGGTTTCTGACAGATAAATTCTGCAAAACTTCGCTAGACTTATTTAAGGCCTCATCATTTGCCTCTCTGCTGCCTTTGCAGGGAACTTTCAAGAGAAGGTGCCCACACCAAGCTGCCCCAAACTATAATAACCTGTTTTGTTAGTTTAAGCTGCAAGTGATTGCAGGTCTGTAGGAAAATAACCAATTTTGTGTTGAAAGGCACTTGCTCACCTTCTGTCAACTTAACCTGAGGGATGGATGCCCTCCAACACAAGCCCCTGCAGATCCCCCTACTTTCCACTCTCAATGCATTTTGCAGCCCCCCCACTTGAGCTGCCTCTCCAGTTCGTTTACACTCTTTTGAACACAACAGAACCGGGTCTGCATCTGCTAACCTGACACCCATTTCCACAGTGCCACATACCAAGATTAAGCACGTCTGGTTCTTACAAATGACTTGATCATCATTTGGATATGCAAAGGCATTAACTTAATTTAACAGCACCTTGATATGAGTTCTTAATAAGTTGCAAGGCTTCATTAATCCTTAAATTATACTAAATTCTTTCCAGTATTTTCCTTTTCCTAGTGTGCGACCTGTGTTCCTTGTTACAAGGTGAGGATTGCATTTGGCTGTTTTAAATAAAAATGTTTTTGTGGAATGGTCCAACTGTGTCAAGCAATACATATGACTGTCCTACTTTCTCCATCATTTCCCATTCCACTAAGGTTTACATCATTACTAGCTGTAGTAATACTGTTTTCAAGAAGTACCTAGCAACAGGTCTATCAGAGACTCCTGTGTAATTCCACCAGAATCACACCTATGTAATAAGGATACTTCTCTGACCGCTACTGAGATCTGACAGCCAGCTGATTTTTAAGGAGCACATTACTAATACTGCACAGCCCCAATTTTGCTTCTTTCTTTACCTTCTAAAGTGAACAAGTAGTAGAAATAAAGTACAAATCACATTGGACAGAGAGTGTACATCTCTGGAAAACCGTAAGATCCTTCCACATTGTTTCAGACTGAAATTTACTTAATCATGATCAAACACGCTTATCACATCTCTATGCATGATGTAATCACACTAACTTGGTTGCTGCAGTGGTGGATGAACTTTGATGTCTGATTATTTACTACCCCTAGCACTACTCTGATGTGCTCCAGCTTATAACTGTCTTCCTAACATACTTTGAGGATATTGTATACAAGCTAGATATAGTCATGCTGAAAACAGCGGTCCAGTAATTGTGCTGTCCATCACTACACTGGTGTGTCCTTGTTGCTTCATCAGCAGTGGTGACCAACAGGGACATTGAGGCAGGGTTACAACCACACACACTCTGTCTCTGCGGGAATGTACAAAGCTGAGGATCAAGAGGATTTTTAGGTAAACTAAAAAGGCTTAAAAACAAAACCCCAAACTGACCTAAACCAACCTCAGTTGGTCAAGGGGCAGTAAGTTAATTCTGCCTTTTCCCACAGGATTCCCAAGGACCCGTCTGCCTTTCCAGGTGCACAGGACACTACAAGGGAAAGCACGTGGTATAATGGTCAGGCTTAAACCTCGCTGCAAGGCAAGATCAGCCAAAGTGGGGCAATGACTAACTCTGAGCTCGTGGATCAATATCTGCAGCAGGGAGTAGGAGACGACGCCGAGCAACACACGCTAAGCCTGTAGTGAACACATGCTAAGCCTGTAGTGAACACACAGACGCAAGCCACGATGCTTAAGAGACAAGATGTAAACATAAGGAAACAGAAGCAAGCAGAGACAGTGAACAATACCTCCTCCTATCTAGTAACATGCCCAGTGGTATCAAAGGGGAATTACTAGCTCCACAGCTGCAGCTAGCTGTCCTCCTCCTCAGGGCCAGGGCAGGGAGGAGCTGCTGAACAAGAAAAGTAGGGAAGGACAGTAAGCTGTGAAACAATAATGTTTTTAATCAGAGACATCCTTGGCTGGGCCCCTCTCAGTATGTCTTTATTGCAACATCATCCAGTTGTGGGGTTTTGTCATTAAGCAAACAAAAACCCTGAGGTAGTCTGTCTCAATGAGCTAGACATGGAAGACACTAGGAAAGAATTCTGTCCTTGTGTCCACAGCAGACAAAGTGAATGAAAAGTAAACTCTTACCTCTTTTTCTATTTTGAGCAGCTTCTTTACAGCCACCTCCTTGTCCTGAGAAATCCATCGGGCTCGGTAGACACTCCCGAAACTCCCTCCACCACAGTTCTCAAAAAACTGCAAGTCATCAAATCGAATTTGCACAAATGAAGCACTGGTAGACGACATCTCATAATGACAAAATATACCTCAGCAAAACCTGTGAAGAGAAAAGCTTTCATTAACATGCACGCTCCACAGATTTGTGGACTTTCTTACCCGTGCTCAGACACACCAAGACCAAAACCAGTCACCACAAACACGCTACAGTAAGATCCGTGGGGCACAAGAGGGAAAGAGCCTGGGAACTCACACTCCAACGGGCTACGTAAATGTTTCCAGAATTTGCACGAGCTATTACGAGCAACTGGGAGACAGAAATGACTAGAAGTGCTCTTCAGAGCAATACCGATGTTTCCCGAGCACCTTGGAAGCGTCTCTGTGGAAGACAGGCACGTCACTGCCTTCCCCGATGCGAGAGAAGCGCACTGATGGACGGGAAGCGCACTCTCCACTCCGAGCTCGCTCAGGAGCTCAGGCATGCCAGGCACACCAGCTCTCCCGCTGCAATGGCCGCGCACAAGGCGTGTGCCTCTCTGGCCAGGCTGGCAGCCTGCCCCAACCCAAAAAGCACCACCTCAGCACGCACCACCGCAGCACACACCACGCGCGCTGTTGGCACTCGGGGCGAGGTTGGAGTCCTTCACGCAAGGATGTGGAAAAACCTGGCCACGGCAAAAGTCTCTTCCTGAGTGACTCAGCTCTGTTTGCGTGTTACAACAAAGCGCAAGCACATGGCAATTCATCTGGGTTACAATATGTGAAATTTTGCAGCCTGTGCCAAGGTTGGCGTTGGCAGTTTCAAGAGATGATCCCATGTCTGCTGCCAGCAGAACAGAACGTCCTTCACGGAGATTTCACAGCGATAAAGTGTATGCCCATGGCGAATTTCAAGAAACATCATCACCTAAATGCATGAAAAAGAACTTAATTTAGTTTTCTTTATTCGGTGGTGTAAGATCAGGAAAACCCAGGCCCTTAGTGGGACTATACAACACTGCATCCTTCAAAAGCACCAACAAGCCCGCTGCAAGACTCTTTTAGATGTACCAGTTTAGACACTGTAAATACCAGCAAGAGTTACTTTATTTGCAATTAATGAAAGTAAACTTACAAGCATAAAATTAAAGAGACATGTTTGAAGAAAAGACACAAGAGATTTTGGGTTGCTGGGGAAAATACATCTCCAATTATCCTGGTCAAACTACAGTACCCAAACATACTGCGTCTTCTGGGAACCTCCAGTGCAAGGAGATGGCTTTTTGAGACTTGAATCCACACGGTATGTATTCCCATGGCTGGGAAACACATCTGGACCATAACCCGCACTGCTAATCACTGAACCCCTTCATCTCAATCCTTTCTGTGACAATGGCATCATTCCCCTTTCCCCCAGCCCTCCCGATTGTGCAGCTGATCTGATTAAAATTTTGAAATACTGTTTGTCCAGAAACTTCTGGCAGTACGTGGCTGCAGCTATTCTCCTAATGAGAGATGAAGGTACCAATGTTTTTTTCCTGTACATTGCATAGTGCAACATAACAGCCTTTTCTGAAACTGCCTCCTTCACCTTCCATCTCCCTACCACCTGTAAGGGTCAAAGCAAGTGTTGACTAGACCAGGACAACTTTCCTGTGTTTACAGAAGACATGGCATTTACGAGGGAGCAGGCTTCAGGCATGCCTTTCACTGACAGCCAGCATGCAAAGCTCTCAGTGAGGAGCATGAACCCTCCGTCCCCAGCTCTGCAAGGCAGAGTAGGGGTTAACCATGAGATGCGAAATATAGTCCATTCATCCAGCACTCTGCCAGCTCCTTCCCTGATATAAGTGCCTGAACCCTTCTGCTGACCTTTTGTTCTCGGTTTAACCTTGTCACTGTTGTCCTTAGATTTCCTGCCCACCCCGAGTCTTCTTTTGCACCACCCTGCAAGTGTTTTCTTTAGAGAAAGCACAAGGGAAAGGACACTGGTCACTCTGGCAAATCAGGAGGGTAGCAAAGCCAGTTTTAACTTTTTTCCTTCTTTGCAGCGCTGCTTAATTAGCAGGTCTTCTGAAAGAAAAGCTCATCTGCCTTGTGCACTCCATCAGCTGCTCCAAGTTAACGCTGCATACATGGGAGTCTCTAGCATCTATGATACTCTATGGACAAATAATATGGGTCAGCTTCCCAACCCAGAGATCTCACAATTTAAGGCCATAGCTCTGAGCACATTTTTGCATGTGGCTGACGATGCTCCAGTGAAGAATCTCCTTCCTGATGAGAATTATTCAGAGGAGCAATGCTACTCACAAGCAAAAGCATATGCACCAACTTGACCACAAATTGAACAGGAAAGTGTGAAACAGCTGATAAAGGATGGTTGCCTTTGGGATGGCAGAAGGAACAGAACACC
Organism: Heliornis fulica; assembly: GCA_013399135.1. Lineage (NCBI taxonomy): Eukaryota > Metazoa > Chordata > Aves > Gruiformes > Heliornithidae > Heliornis > Heliornis fulica. The sequence continues at coordinate 1,271,279 of VXBZ01000400.1, read as the reverse complement.
AAGGGAAAAGAAAAATACATCACAGGAAACAAATATTTATGGCCTTCACTATCTGAATTGAATAGTTCTGAAGACCTGACAAATTATTTTAAATCCTTGTTCACCCAGAAGAACCCAATAGTCTGAATAAATAAGTAAATTATTTCACTTCTTAAAGTTACACTAACATAGAACAAGATGTTGTTCCAAGATTTCACAGAAAACATATCTCAAGGCAGTACAACATGCACAGCAGACTTTACACATACAAGTGAGTATTTTTCTGATGTGTCGTCCTTGTTGCTTAAAATTTTACCTAAACATCTGTGCAAGTGCAACGTAGTGCCCAGCACATGAGCATCTGCAGAAGCTACTGCTCATTCTTTTAACGCTTTCCCAATTTCACATTTATCTTCAGCAGTCCATCAGCTGCAGCTGCTATAGGCACCAGCATACATTAAAGGAATATAATTTAAAGAATGAGTCCTTGATTTGTATAAGGTTCTTCCAGATGTTGGGGGGGATTTCCAGAGAAAGTGGAGTAAAGAACAGACCTGTTTAAATATTACGCTGTGGTTTTGGATGCAAGGGAGTTAATCCGCAATTAGATAGATCAATCTCTTTGTTATGTTTGAAAAAACAACTGTTTAAAGTAACAACTTCACGTGACAAATCCACACACAGCTATTAACTTGTCATCCTGTTTTAAAAGATAACTTACAGTCTGAGTTTATAACACTGGTTAAGGGAAAAACAAATTTTAAAATAATATCTTTCATTAAATTCCATAGTCTTGCACATGCTTCCAAAACACGTGCATCATTCCACACAACACGCGGAACTTCTTCACAACTTGCACCTCTGCAGTCAGGAGAGCAGTCCTGAGCAACAGCGTGTCCAGGCACGGGGACAGGGACTTCACAGCAGTCCCCCCCATGCAGGCATGCAGCGTAATGAAGGTTCAGTGCCAGCACTGTCCTGCCCACTGGCACAGCTCTGCGTGTGTAACCGCTGCTGTCATGCAGGAGTGGGGAACATTACACTGACTGACTTTGGTGCTTGTTGGCAATGAAATGAAAACATGACAGTTCACAAATGGTGAGTGACAGGTATTTGAAGAAATAATGCAATTGCTGATTCCTACGGGATCTTGGGGGGATAATGACAATGATGACTTTCTCCTGTTTTACTTCTAATTGTTAACATGAGGCTGCAATCATGCAAGAACATTTCCATTTTTTTGGTTTTGTTTTTTCTCTCATCACAACTTACTTGAAACTGCTGTAGGGGCTGTTCATTTCACACACAAAAAATCCCATTTGAGATCTGAGCAGCATTTGGCAGTATTTAATATGTCAGGATAGCATTTAACATTATTTAACATTAGTATTTAACATGTCAGGACTCCATTATGCAGAGTCACTTTACAGCAAGCTATTAAGCCACAGCAAGTTCAGTTCCGTACAGTACTAAGTACTCAGTGTAGGAAACAATTGTTCAGCTCTGTCCTGTTGCAATTACAGCATTTTGGGAGAATAAACAGAGTGGGGGTCCCTCCCCAGGACCCTACTGGGGTCCCAGGCCTGCCACTCCCTCCAGACCCTTCCAAGGTGAGGGAATCTCCTAGTTGCAAAGGGAGTCCACTGCAGGCTGCCTGTCCTGCATCCCACCACAGCAACACTGGGAGAGTCTGGCACGTTCACTCATACCTCTCAGCTCCCCAGAACCAGCCTGTGCCCCAACGTAAGTGCCACCATGGCCAACTTTCTGCTTCAATCCACGTACAAGCCAGACGACCCTAATATTTGTCATTCAGCTGCTGCTCCTGGAGCGTGGAGAGCTTCCACTGAGGGGCTTACAAGTTAGAGACAGGAGGCAGGAAAAGAATTTAGCATTAACTGCACAGTAACTGAGTAATTGCAACTCATATTTTGCTTACTACATGGCTGTGGAACTGAAAACTGCATCCTCATCTTTCACATGCACATGGCGCTGCTTAAATATTCAGTTACTCCATGAAAACCTTTTGTAATTTATTAAAGGGACCAACTGTGCCACTCGCTGCCCTCACTTCACCGCATGGTGAAGCAGGATTCAGTGCTTCTTTCAGGAAGGCACGCTGCCAACATATTGCCAATAAAGTAGTAGCACACTACACTTGTGCTATCTTAAAATACACAGCAGAATGTGCCAAGTTTCCTTATTTGGCAAAACAGCCCATTTGCTTTCAGGATCTTTGACCGACCATTTTTAGACCCAGATCATCCTTTGTATCCAACATGGCCTACAGTCCTTGGGCATACCAACCTGGGTTTTTGCAAATAAAAAACAGAAAACAAAACAAAACAAACAAAAAAAAAAAACACAAAAAACCCCACATTAAAAGCCCAACAAAAAACCCACCCTCAAACACCAAAGCATGGATAACCACTGTCTTGTCTAAACAGAAAACCAGAGTTACAGTAATAGCGAGCAACGAGCTACTGCAGAAAAAGTTTTTATTTATAAAAGATCCTTTAATCATATCTCAAAGGCCAGATGGATAAGATGCAAACAAACTGCATGCACGACTCCAAATTAAATATATCCTAATCTTCTAATCTTGGAATAAGTTAATATAAAGTCAACAACCCCTACAATTCCTGAACATTTCCACCCAGACTGAGCAGCAGCTCTGCAGACAGTGAGACCAGAGGAAAGGCTCTGCCTACCTTAGTAACAGAGGCAACAACATCGGAGCCTGTCCTTTGTCACAACCCAAGAATTCTGCCTAACTTCCATTAATAACATATCTAATTTTATTTGAATTTATATAACCATCAGTGCTACAGAAAAGGAGCTCAACTCGCCTAAACAGTTTGAGTACTTCAGGAAAAGAACTATTTCCCCCCGGGCTGTATCAATGGCAGAGACAGGAGGGTTTAAAGGCTTCACTTTGAATAGAAAACATTTTATTTCTGAGAAACCCTGAACTGCTCACTTCACACACACACTGTACCTCGCCAACAATGCCTGCCAGGAGTATGCTCACAACTGCACGCAAGAAAGGCAAGGCAGCTAAACCCGCACCACAGCTCACAGAGCCACACGGTCCTCGCGCAGGCGGGACGGACAGATCCAGGCCTCGGTTGTGTCAGCCCTTCTGCCTCCTCCTCCTCCTCAGCCAGCCGGGCTGGCCAGGGTTACCATTATTCACCCAACAGAACCAGTATGCAAAGCACATTTCTGACAGATAAAACAGGCAGGCTTCTGAGGCCTGACAATTTCGGGGTAAAGTCCTGAAAACATCCAACCACATGTCTCTGATGGAAAGCTACGAGGCTCTGGGGCAGTGACCCAGTTAATCGAGAGCTTTCAAACTACGTCTGCTTCTGGAATTTAGCAAAAGCAGCGATCCACGGCTTTCCTGACGGCTCTGTTGCTGAGACCCACAGCAAAGCACGCGGGACGAGGGGCAAGGGGGGGCTCATGCCCACGCTAAAAGAAAGCCTGGTGGGACTAACTTGAGGAAACACAACCGAAAAATAAAATAAAATAATAATAAAAAAGTCTGTTCCCTTATAGTACGAGAGGAAAAGGCAGAATTACAGGGGAAGGTCAGTCACACCTCCAAGCTCAACAGAGGGATTGCATACCAGAAACAACGTTAAAACGCAGCAGGTGCACGTCAGGCGAAGGTGTCTGAGGCACCGGCTGAGGAGCAGAGCGCTGGGCGAGCGCAGCGGCCCCGGACAGGCGCCGGTGCCCACGTCCCGCGGCCGCTCCTCACGCA